>CM048746.1:242506155-242866155 GCA_026315105.1 Locusta migratoria
ACAAATGGTTCAAATCATACTTAACCAAAAGAGTGCAGAAAATTGAAATAAGCAGTTCACACGATATAGATGAAACAATTAATTCCTCTAACTGGAGAGTTATCAAAAATGGGGTCCCACAAGGTTCGGTCTTGGGTCTCTTGCTGTTCTTAATATATATTAATGACTCGCCATTCTACATTCACAAAGATGCTAAGCTAGTACTTTTTGCTGATGATACAAGTATAGCTATCACATCTGACAAACAGAAATTAACCGATGAAATTGTAAATGATGTCTTTCAGAAAGTTATTAATTGGTTGTCTACAAATGGACTCTCATTAAACTTTGATAAAACCCCGTATATACAGTTCCATACAGTAAATGACATGACACCATTAATAAATTTAGATTTTGAACATAAATCTGTAGCTAAGGTAGAATATTCAAAATTTTTATGTGTTTGCATTGACGAGGGACTGAATTGGAAGAAACATATTAAAGATCTCCTGAAACGTTTGAGTTCGGCTACTTATGCTATCAGAGTCATTGCAAAATTTCGTGATATACATCTCAGTAAATTAGCTTACTATGCCTATTTTCATTCATTGCTTTCATATGGGATCATATTCTAGGGCAATTCAACATTGAGTAACAAATTACGGTATTCACTGCACAAAAGCGTGTAATCAGAATAATTGCTGGAACCCACCCAAGAGCATCCTGCAGACATTTATTTAGGGATCTTCACTGTAGCTCCACAGTACATATATTCGCTCTTGAAATTTGTTATGAACAATCCTACCCAATTAAAAAGTAATAGCAGTGTGCATAGTTACAACAGTAGGAGAAAGCATGATATTCACTATTCAAGGTTAAACCTAATTTGGGATCAGAAAGTGGTGAATTATGCTGCCATAAAAGCCTTTGGTCACTTACCAAGCAGCATCAAAAGTCTGACAGATAGCCAACCTGTATTTAAAAAGAAATTAAAGGAATTTCTGAATGGCAACTCCTTCTACAATGAAGACGAATTTTTAGATAAAACTTTAACAAAATTAAAAAAAAATAAACAACATAAAATGTAATAAAAAATCCTTCAAATATTGATTGTCAAGTGTAGACAACATTTACTAAACTGAAACGCTCCACATCATTACAAAATGTCGTATATTTGATCTATGGAACAAGTATTAATCTAATCTAATACTACCCTTTTTCATTACGGTTTACATATGAGTCCACAGATGACTGTTTTAGCAAAAAGTGTGATCACACCAGGATATGAGTAAGAACAGAGCATTCCATATTACAGTGTACTGACACACATTTGTCAACGTACTAATAATTAAAAATGTTTGAAAGTAAGTTAAACCATATTATAAAATTAAAACCCAGCAAGAAAAGTGACCCAAGTCAAAAAATGTCAGTTTTGAAGTCCCTTGGAAAATATTTATGCAATGTTCCAATGTGCTGGAAAATCTTCATATCTGCATCTCGCTTACATCTACCTGAGGGCAGCTGTGCCAGTTTTATTGCAGACAAAAACACTGGGACTTTAGTTTTGCTCCTGAAAGGTGTTAATGAATCAATTAAGAGGATGGGTGTATTTTGAGTTGTCACTTCCCTTAACATGGTGTGATATACGTTTCCGAAACAGAGAATTTTTTTAAACATTAAGTATTAATTCAGTTGTTTGGCAGTCTTCTCTGCAAGCATTTGTGTGTCACCTGGGGCAATATTTTACGATGCGATTTCACCCGTCTGCTTTGACCCATGATGTCATCATGTCGGAAAACCCGTATTCGGAATACCTTAACAGTTCTGTATTGTAGATAATAATGAATCTGTAGTTATCCACGTAAATTACAGATAACAGAATGTACCATCGATTCAGTTCTCAGCCCAAAAATCTGTGCCTTCAGCGCTCACATAAGGGGAAAAAAAAAAAAAAAAAAAAACCCTCTCTGTTAACCTAAACCTTACCATCAGAGGGAAGCTAAAGATCACTTTTTAAACATAATATTAATCTATAATCTATTCTGTTTGCAAACAAACTATCGTCTTTAACTCAGCCACCACATAATTACTCACGCCTTCTACAAACACGTACGCACCTCAAAACTACCACATTGCAATGACGTCACTGATCAAAACTGATGGGTGGAATCACATCCTATAAATGACCTGTCACCTTGTACGGAAGTTAAAGATGGATGATAAATATTGCAGACAGGAAAAGGACAGAAGATTTTGAAATGTGGTGCTACAGATGAAAGCTGAAAATTAGGTGGTGTAGATTAATTAATGAGAAGGTACTGAACCCAAATGGGGAGAAAAGGAATTTCTGGCATACCTTGGCTATAAAAGAAGGGATTGGTTGGTATGACACATTCTGCGATATCATGGAATCATAAAATTAGGATTGGAGGAAAGTGTGTGTGGTTAAAATCGCCGAGGGAGTCCAAGAGACGAATACAGTAGGCCTAAGCAGTTTCAAACGGCTGTAAGTTGTCGTTCTTGTGCGGAGATGAAGAGGCTTATTCAGGATAGAATAAGGTGGAGACCTGCTTCAAACCAGAACAAAGATTCAGTCAACTAGGATGTAAACAACCGATCGTTAGCTCAATATCTACTGACATTATTTCCAATATTCGCCGAATTACATGATATTGGAAACATGTCAAACACTCTTTAAAATAATAGTAAAATTGGCTTATATGATTGGTGGGGCCCAGTTGCACATCAAGCCCCAGGACCGATCAGGAAAACTGTAATTATCCTAAAAATAACCACATGTCAACTGTAATCTCATCATAATGTTTGAAATCTATTTAAAAATTTCACATCCACTAGATCAAAAACCAGAATAATAATAATAAATATCAGGGGTGGGGGAGTAAGGCGGGTCCACACATTGGAACCAACTGTGGCGCCAACAGTGTTCGTCTGACATCCAGTGTATGGATCGGTGAAATAGCATTGGAACCAACGTTGGTACGGCTCTGTTGCTTGTCGGTATTCTGACCGAACATCAAAGGACGTTGGCCCAATATGGGTAAGTCGTCCACACATTGGCGCCAACGTATCATTTTGTCTTTGTCGTCACGAAAATGTTTGTTTCTTCGATCCTCCTATGTTGTTGTTTATTTTAAAGGTTCAAAGTCTCTTTGTAAATATAGTACTTTATCAGAAAGTAATTCATTTGTGAAAGTAACCACAAACATCGATATGCAACGGCAAAACTTATGCGCGATCGGTGAAATTAAAGACTTTTGACACAAGAACTGAATACAATTTTTAAAATTAACATTACGTAACATTTGCTGTTCGAGTTTCTTGCTTTGCAAACTTCATGCGTTACCAGTGATATGAATCGGATGGTTATTTTAAAAAGGAAGTGTATAGGCTTCTAAAACTGTCTCCTGTAGCAAGAAATAGAAGCATCAATATCAAAAGAAGTTTAGCAGGTTTAGCATCTCTTCAAAACGTAGCTTTCTTTTTATTTTATAAGTTCAATTATTTAAACTAGCAGGTCTAACAATGTATATCGATTACTTGTAACATGTTTTAAAATTAACTGATTTCGTAATTAATGTTCGGTAGGAAGTGATACAACTCACTCCATCATCTTTTATACATGTTTCTTTGTTTGGTTTTCAGTAACAAAATTTAATTATTCACATCTGTTAACAATGCATCAATCGCGATTTGTGCGTCCGATATGTTTACTCTGGCTCTCGACAAATTCAACTGACAATTAGTGCTGGCTCCAGGGTTGCCAACTCATAAATGCGAAATCATTACTACACATTCAGAATTAGAGATTTTTACTCAGGATTATCGTACATCAGACTAAAAATGTTAAAAACGCAAAGAAAAAAAATGGTAATTTCCAAGGAACAGTGAACATCAAAGTAACGGCATCAGAGCGAGCGATATACATCGCACGTTTGACTAACGTGTGTTTACTTCAAAACATCCATTTACATTGATGCATTTACATACCATCCCGTGAGATTTTTTTAAACAAACAGCAATATTCCGCTGCACTGATGCTGCTACTTCAATGTCCACCTTCCTTGTGAATTACCAAAATGATATTAGGAAAACTGACACTTTTGATTATTAAATAAACGCCCCACAGACAAGTAATAGTCATTATTATAGAAACGTAAGTCAGATGATAGCGAAAAGTTCTTGTATTCGGTATTTACAATGTTGATTATCTACCTGAGACAGATTTAGCAGACTTTTTCTCGTTGTATTAATCAAGTCAGTCATCTCCTTCATCTGCTACAGAACTATGCATATTAGTAGACATTGAGTTCAGCATCTTCTCAGTGATTTGAAAATGGTCGGAGCCACCACATTCTTGCACAAGTTGAGATGACAGAATGCGCCCATTTACTGTTTCTAATACCAGCCTACTTCTTTTCTTATCTTGGTTTTTACTAAACCCAGCAACAACTATCATACAAGGATATCGCCTTCTGATGAGTTTAAGGTAATGTCATATACCTTAGTTGTATTGACAATTCGTATTGCCTTAAGTGTACTTGATATGCACGGTTTAAATGGTATCTCCAGCCGGAAAGAAATTATTGTACATTTGGCCAGTATCGAACAAGGTACTATCGTACATCGTACAAGCACTGAAATTATCGTATGCCCCCATAATTATCGTACGAGTTGGCAACTCTGGTTGGCTCCAATGTGTGGGCGCTGTCGCAAAAATATTGATCAATGTTAGCGCCATCGTTGGTACCAATTTGTGGACGCGGAGTATTGCGTTACTTGTAATGCCGTTACAATTTACTTTTCAAAGGTAAGGGCCTCTTTACAGGCTCCGACATGTCCGCAGACTTATCTGTACAGACCTTGTTTATGCAGACTTGTCGGAACGTGTAAATTACTCATCGACGGATGATTTGGTCTGCGCTACTTGTCGGTGTCCGGTCTGTGCAAAGTCTGGCACGGTTTGAAATCACATAGATGGCACTCAGACAAGTCTGAGCCTGTAAACAATATCTCAGGCGAATTGCACAGTCAATTGTTGCTGTAGCCAGCGTTCAGTGTAGTATAGTTGTTGTTGTTGTGACAGTGAGGAGGCTAACGTAACTATATGAGTGATGTTTCTGGAGAGAGTCACGATTCTCGAACGCACTCAAGAGAGTTTTCATTGGAATTCATTGAAATTTACAAGTCGTTTTCAGCCATATGGAAGAGTAAAAGAAGGGACTATTCTGACAGAAATAAAAAACGTGTAGCATATGTAGCATTAATAGCAAAACTGACAATAGAGAAATGGTTGTAAACAAATAAATGCGTAAGGATTGTGACTAACTTCTGTTCTCACCTTCAAATATTGCTGCCTTAATGTTGCATGTATAGCACGACATGTTTCTGGAATTATGTGAGATAGTGATGATGATGACACCACAGCAGAAAATTTTAGGTCAGCATAACTTCTGGATGTAGCTAGAAACCGCAATATCACTAAAAGTCCCTCATAAGCACTCGTTAACTTCCTCATCACACTATCATGTCTCTTTATGTGTGGTGTGAAGTGTTCTAAAAGTAAAAAATGTTTCCTCATCCATTCGTAAATAATTTAACCAGTCATCGTTTTCGAATTTTAGTTCTTTTAAAATATTAATGTGTGAACGTGATAAAAGTTTTAATGGCCAGTCCTTGACCCACTTTTTACGGTGTGGCCTCTTTCTTTTCTCCCAATATAATTGCTGTGGACAGCAGTATTAGTTTATAAGTATATTTACTTTATGCGGTATTACACGACGATCCGCCGCGAAGAGTATAGGTCTAGTGCGACAGCCATCTAGCAGCGAAACACGTGCAACTACCGCGGAACCATGATTTTTAGCAGAGACTTTATCCGCGCGCCGGAATAGAGACCAGTTCTAAACTCCCGTGTATCCGTGCATGCACACTAGGCAGCGATAACCTGCGCATGCGCAGAAGCGGCGATTTTAGTTGCTTTCAGCTTGTATGGTGTGTTATTGTGTATACGTAGCAGGTGCCGATTTCGTGTTGCGAATTGTCTGAGTCACACATGAACATAATTAAGATTGTAAAATATAGTGTTACTACACCTTTAAGTATTGGTCGTTTAAAGTACTGCAAATTGCACTGCATACTTCCACAACTACTTTCGATATGGAGGGCTGTGAAATTCTGTAACTAAACGCCAGGCTCTTAAATGATTCACCAGGGGCTAAAAAACGTAATGTGATGACCATCCTGCAACATAACAGAGTATATACCGGTATTTTATAGTTGATTTAGGGCATTATCATCACAAAATATATAAGCATAAAATATAAATCTTACTTTCGAGAAGATGAAATAGCTTCCCTCATGACTGTGTCACGTTTCCTAATTCCATCACCTATTAGAGATAGCAGTTTGTCAAAACAAGCCACGTCCATCCTCACAAAATTTCGATATTCTCGTGGATCTTCTGGTCTGAGCTCTTTCATAAGCAGTGAATATATGCCACTGTCTTCGTTTCTTCTTTGCAGCCAGCGTCGAACCCAACAACGTCTCGCTTTACGTCTTTGTGCTCTAATCTGGAGGTTAACTGCTACTGCCAGGGCAAAGCTCCAAAACTAATTGGATCATCCATTTTCATAATGCTGTATAAACGTAAATTTAGGTGAGCATATACTTGTGTAATCAATTGGCGTAATATAAAACAAACTTTAGTGTCTGTAATTCGGAGTAGTGGTAACACAATTTCGTGGTAGCTACATATGACTTAATAAATGACAAAATCAACTTTTCATAAAATAAAACCTTGAGCTCACAGAATTAATTTTAACGAATTCTTACATGCCAAGAAACGTTTCCCTCTGCTTCTTCTGTGATATGAATTAATGTCTGCTAAAGATCTGACAGTTCCCTTCGCGTTTGGCGCGTTTATTGACGTTAGTGCGCATGCGCGGATTCGTGCCAAGGAATATCTGCCGTGCATCGTGTTAATAGGTCTATGTGAAGCAGTACGTAGTTCCAGATAATCACGCTTGGGGCGTTGGTGCATAGACGTACGCCTCAGGTGTATCGTGTAATAGGGCCTTTAGTTTGCCCATAGC
The DNA here is from genome assembly GCA_026315105.1 of Locusta migratoria. NCBI lineage: Eukaryota > Metazoa > Arthropoda > Insecta > Orthoptera > Acrididae > Locusta > Locusta migratoria. The sequence continues at coordinate 242,513,247 of CM048746.1, forward strand.
CTTTATACCATGGACAGAACAACTCAAGACTGAGCAAAGATGTACCAACGGTCGGAATGTGTAAATGTGACGTTTTAATGCGCAGACGGTCGTTGCAAAACTAGTCTGCACAGGCATGTTGTAGCGTGCAAAGGGGTCCTAACGGACGGTAACGGCGTTATTATTTTCCTAAAGTAACTTTAACTGTAAATAAGTTACTTTTATTGGTTGTCACTCGTAGCATAAAAATTTGTTGTAAGAATCTCAAGACTACAGAATACCAGGCTCTGATTTTAGGGAAGGGAAGAAATAAGCAATATTTCTAAATTACGTATTTTCAGAAATGTACATTGGAAATGTATGAAATATATATTTCAGTGCCATTATAACATTTCATACATCTACATCTACATATCTACATACATACTCCGCAATTCACCGTAAGGTGCGTGGCAGAGGGTACACCGTACCACTACTAGGCATTTCCTTTCCTATTCCACTCCCAAATTGAACGAGGAAAAAAAGAATGCCTATATGCCTCCGTACGAGCCCTAATTTCTCTTATCTTGTCTTTGTGATCTTTACGCGAAATGTAAGTAGGCGGCAGCAAGATCGTACTACACTCAGCTTCAAATTCCGGCCCTCTAAATTTACTTAACAGAAATTCACGAAAAGAACGTCGTCTTTCTTCCAGCGATCCCCAATTGAGTTGCCGGAGCATTTCCGAGACACTCGCGCATTGGTCGAACCTACCGGTAACAAATCTAGCTGCTCGCCTCTGAACCGCCTCTATGTCTTCCTTCAAACCGATCTGCTGCGGGTCCCAAATACTTGAGCAATACTCAAGACGTGGTCGTACAAGCGTTTTATACGCGGTCTCCTTTACAGGTGAAGTACATCTTCCCAAAATTCTCCCAATAAACCGAAGTCGGCTGTCTGCCTTACTCACAACTGTCCTTACATGCTCGTTCCATTTCATATCGCTCTGCAATGTTACGCCTAGATATTTGAACGACGCGACCGCATCAAGAAGCTCACTACTGATGCTGTATTCGAACATTATAGGATTGTTTTTCCTACTCATGCGCATCACCTTACATTTTTCTACATTGAGAGCTAGCTGCCATTCTTCGCACCAACTAGAAATTTTGTCTAAGTCAACCTGTATGCTATTACAGTCAGTTACAGACGACACCCTCCCATACACCACAGCATCATCAGCAAACAGCCGCAAATTACAACTTACTCTGTCCATCAGATCATTTATATAGATAGAAAATAATAGCGGTCCTATCACACTCCCCTGGGGCACGCCTGACGATACACTCGTCTCTGATGAGCACTCGCCGTCGAGAACAACGTACTGCGTTCTATTACTTAGGAAGTCTTCCAGCCAGTCACAAATCTGTGAACCTATTCCATAAGCTCGTATCTTCGTTAGCAGTCTGCAGTGTGGCACCGCGTCGAACGCCTTTTTGAAGTCTAGAAAAACACAATCCGCCTGTTGCCCTTCGTCCATGGCTCGCAAGATGTCATGTGAGAAAAGGGCAAGCTGAGTTTCGCATGAACGATGTTTCCTAAACCCGTGCTGATTCATGGAAAGAAGCTTTTCCGTTTCAAGGAAATTTACTATATTCGAACAGAGAATATGCTCCAAAATTCTACATGAAACCGATGTCAACGATATTGGCCTGTAATTGTATGGGTCAGTTCTCTTTCAAACATTCGTTCATAACATTTTTATTTTTCAACTATGTACACAACAATGAGTATGTAAGAATCACCTGATGCGTCATGCATAAAAAGTCTCCGATTGTTTTCCACACCTCTCAACATGGAGGAGGAAGAATACACATGCATGCCTTGGCCGGCTTATGATGAAGTGTTAAAATTTTTGACTTTGGGTAGAAAAACATGATTCCTTTTCCTGAAAGTTGTTTCGTGGTGAAAAAACAAAAGCATTCGAAACATCAAAGCGAACTTAAGAATTCATGTACAATTAGTTTTTTGCTACCTCGTTGGCATTAAATGCGTGTTTACAAGGAGTTTCAAAGTAATAATGTTTAATTTCAAAAAAAGAGTTCTGTGTTTGTATTGCAGAGTGATCATTCCTTTATTGTATATGGTTACTTTAACATTGATTTTCTCATTCCAAGTAGAAACAGGGACCTATTTACCAATCTTGCAAAATCATATAATCGGCAGGGTCTTGTAAATGAACCCACAACTGTAACACCCACATCCAAGACTACCTTAGACCAAATACTCTTTTACTGAAATAAACTTAGATCAACAGTTCAAAAATATATTGCAAGATTCAGCGATCACAACCCTTTTATACTAAACGTCACCTTAACTAAAATATTTCAATCCCAGTTCACCTAAAACCCTTCAAAGGTAGGCCTACACCTTCAACAAACTATGCCTTAAATGTGAAATGTGTATGGCAAAATAAACTTGTATTATTCAGTTACATAGAGGGCTTACATCGACTAATATCTACATTATAATATAGATGTCCATGCAAAATTTGAAATATTTCTTAATGCTGCAAACAGAACTAAACCAAGCTTCGCAAAAAAATTCAAAACAAATAAGGCGAAGGAGCTCGTGAAAGACATATCTACTCAGCCAGGTCAAAGAAATAGTAGAAGACACTTCCGCAGCCGGATGTCCTGAATGACATGTGTGAAGGACGATTGCACAGGTGCCTGTTTCGAAAGATGTCGAACGCAAGGGGGGGGGGAGAATAATTAAGTTACTCATCGAACAAGGGTACATGCAAGAACCTGTCAACCATAGAGCAGGAACAGCATTAATTATTTACAATACTATTATTACTATATCGAAATGTGGTCATGCGTTCGAGATTTATCGAAACAGGCACCTGTGCAAGCGTTCTTAATAAAATTAAGCAAATTAATCTCATTTTAAGCTTCAAGAATGTTTCGTATCAGCATTAACGCCAGATGCCGCTGAAAACTGGGAATTACTCTAGTAGCTATTAGTGGTGTACAGAAGTGTGTGTATCGAATAGTTTCACACAAATCACAAAATAAAATGTTTTCATTAGAAAATTATTCACATTTCGTTATGATTTTAAGATGAATGAAAACATAGCACTGAAATGAAAGAAAGTATTAAGCATCTTACAGGCTTGAACACAGGACTTGTCGTTTGGCAAACTATGCCCTACTTCTCACAACATCACAACACATACTCCTGTTTAATGTACTTATACTACATCATGTGATAATCGTTTATATTTATTGACGTAAAATGTATGGTAAGTATTGTCTCATGAAATAGCGAACATGTGCAGAGTGTGTAACAAGTCTCACAATAATTAATGTTTACTGGCAATTACTGTTCCTCAGTATGTAGCCTGTTGGGTGCCAAATGTCTAGTTACGCGGTGCAGTGTTTTCGCGTGCATTATTACCATGATATTACAATGCCGTCAACAATTTCGCATGCCAGTTGCCAGGGGTGTTGTGTTTTGTATGTTTTATATGTGTTGTTTTTTCGTAGTTTTATATCTTTCTCTATGCATAGCAATCTGTAATTACTTACGGACTAGGCTTACTTTTCTTAACATTTTAAAGAAGATTTCCCTCTCACAGAAATTTTTTGTAAGATCATTCTTTTCATCATACAGTTGAGTTCGTTAATAAAGCCAGTTAAATATCGACAAGCTTGAAATTAATTACATCAAATATCTACTGTTGTAATAAAGTAATTGGTCAGCCTCTATTCAATGGCTCTAGCAAAAATGTATGTTGCAGTTGCTTACCTGTAATTAATTAGTTGCGTGTAACAGCACATGATTGTCTACTTGCGGTGCCTAACATCTGTGGCTGCGAGCTTCATGACCCAACAAAGGAGGTATGTCCTAACTCTCGCTGGAACTGTTACCACACGTTCGATATATCGATAGGTGCGCGGCTATTTCATAGGTTCGTTCGAAGAGCTGCATGGATGCAGATCCTGCAGCAGCAATGCAGGCACTGCTGCGCATGTGCTGCGAAGATGACGTCACATGCCGTGCATGCTGCCCGAGCTCTTCGAATACTAACCTGCAGCCTGCAGTTTCCGTATCACGTGTGTGCTCACTTGTTCTGTGTAGCATAAGAGAGCGATTTATTGTGCCAGCATCTAAAAGTAAATTACTTAATTACGTTTAAGGAATTGAAGTGTTCGTGTAATAGTTTTGTGTATTTCCGTGTAATCCAGTTTGAAAATTTCCATATTAAGTCTTCTTTTATTTGCAGGCGCAGAATTTTTAAGTTCCAACCTTCCGCATCCGCACCTACTCTTGTACCTGTACCTGCAGAAGAATAGGAACCACCTACACAGGAATCGGTGTGGAGCACGGATGTCACATTAGCGTTAATAGAGTTTTACGAGAATAATAAAGAAACACCTGAAAATGTTCTACAAATTAATCTTCCGAATACTGCGGAACCACATATTCACTTTTCTGCCTTTTATTTCGGCGCAAAATTTCATCGAAATCGTCATCACTGGACACAAAATCTGAATCGCTCAGCATTTGGAACAAATGGAATTGGCAAATGCTCTTGTAACTATATTTGGTTGTGTGGCCATCTTCCGCAGCGGCTATTAAAGTCGAGTATATTACGTAATCCAGCTTATGCTGACTGCAATTAAAGACATTTGTTTTACACTAGACGCGTTTCGATTTTTATTTTAAAAGCATCTTCTGTGGTCTGTAAATGATGTAAAGGTTTGTTTATATTCCTACATTGAAGACAGTTTTTTAAAAAAGTTTATGCACATTAGGCCTATGTGTTTTTAAATTTCTATACGGTCTACTCACGGTGTTGTCTCTTCTTTACATCTCACTGCTGTTTTTCCGACTTGTTGGCTGGGTTGGTTGGGTCCTGACGTGTGTTTTTCGGTTTGTATGGCACTTTTCGCCTGTTTTTGTGGCGTTTCTTCCGTTTCATTTATTATCACTTCAGTTAAAACAGGCGAAAAGTTCTGTACACTACCGGAAAATGCATGTCAGGAACCAAACAACATCAGACAACAAGACGGAAAACAGTAGTGAGATGTAAAGAAGAGACAACACCTTGAGTAGATTGAATATCAATTTAAAAACGCATAGGACTAACGTGGACGAAGTTGTTTTTTTAAACTGTTTTTTAATCTACGCATACAAAACAAACTGTACAACCTTTATATCATTTACAGTCCACTGAAGATTCTTTTAAAATAAAAATCGAAACACGTCTGGTGTAAAACAAATATCTTTATTTTCAGTCTGCATAAGACGAATTACCTATTATAGACAATTTTGCTCTTCTAATTTTTAGAGATGATTTCATACAAAAAAAGTAATACTTATTAAATAAAATACTAATACATCAATATACACAAACAAATAACGAACTCTTATTGAGGAGGCCGTGCTTGGACGCTAATACGTCGGTTGCAGGAATATCGGATTGAGCAGGGTACAAATTATCATGTGACACATCGAAACCGGAATTTAGCTGCATATCTTTGAATGGAAGCATCAGCGTTCATTCAAAGCAGGGTACAATATTGGGAGACAACCTGCAGGCGTCTAAATATAGCTGTATATGTTCAGCTCATTTCCGCAAAATACATATTGATAGAACATAGTTTTCCTGTGTTTCAATACAAGACAGTATGGTGCCTTGTATTTTCCCGTCATTTCCGGCGTACATGCATTCTTACCTGGCGCGAGTTAATTCCCTGTTTGAGTGAGTTGGAAAATTGTTTGCCGTTTTGTAGAGAATTCTGTTTACTAGCTACTGAGCGACGATGGGTGTATACAAGAACCTGTCAACCATGGAGCAGTAACAGCATCAATTATTTACTTCATGGTCAGCACCAAAAAGTATTCCAGTAATTCTATAAGATTCGGCTAATATTATTTAAAAATCGAATCTTACAAAAAGATGGGAATACATTTTTGTGCTAAACATGAAGTAAATAGAATGAAACTTTCACTCTTCAGCGGAGTGTGCGCTGATATGAAACTTCGTGGCAGATTAAAATTGTGTGCCGGAACCGGGACTCGAACCTGGGACCAGGTTCGAGTCCCGGTTCCGGCACACAATTTTAATCTGCCAGGAAGTTTCATATCAGCGCACACTCCGCTGCAGAGTGAAAGTTTCATTCTGGAAACATCCCCTAGGCTGTGGCTAAGCCATGTCTCCACCATATCCTTTCTTCCAGGATTGCTAGTCTTGCAAGTTTCGCAGGAGAACTTCTGTGAAGTTTGGAAAGTAGGAGGCGAGGTACTGGCGGAAGTAAAGTTGTGAGGCGGCACCGTGAGTCGTGTCGGGGTACCTTAGTGGTAGAGCGCTTGCCCGCGAAAGGCAAAGGTTCCAGGTTCGAGTCCCGGTTCCGGCACACAATTTTAATCTGCCAGGAAGTTTCATGAAGTAAATAATTAACGCTGTTCCTGCTCTATGGTTGACAGGTTCTTGTATGTAACCTTGTCCAACCAGTAAATTAGTTACGCTCCTTCTCTTCCTGCACCTGCAACATGAGAACTCGATGGGGTAATCACAACTCTTAGTTTCCGCAAAAGTCTCTCACACTGTTCCTCGCCACAGGCTACGCAAATTGCCACTTAGTCCTTAGATAGCAAACTGAATACCACACAAACCGGCAAACAATTTTCCAACGCACACAAACAGGGACTAACATCCTCAGACTTAACTCACACTAGGTAGGCCCTAATATTTCCCAGTAATACACTAAATGAAACAGTATGTAGCCTTGGTACGGTTCAATATTTAAGGTAACTTACTTCTATTTATCATTGCTGCTGTTTAATTTACGTAAATATTTCTACCTTCGTATTCAGGAATTGGAAATATGAATCTAAGACTTCAGTATTACTGTAATAGAAGTGTGTCTGTAACATTCCATGTCATTTATGTAACACTGCGTTAGTAAAATAACAAGTAAGACTTTTCAGCAATCTAAAACCTGAAGTTCGAAACTGAAACTCTAAAAAGACGCAACCTAAAGCAAAGGATACTTTCCTGATAAATAATGCGGAAAGCAGAGCTGAGGTTCTACATGAATTTCGGTTTTGTAATGGACTATATTCATGTGTTAGTTTTCTGGTGTCATTTAATTAAGAATGAATGGTACTGGTGTATTAAATATTGTTATTATTTCACAGATGGTGACAGAAAAGATCGGCTTTTAGAGGAAACTGAATGTATTATTATTTCGTTGGGGCCTGAAGAATTGGCGACATTATGTCAATTTAGCTTACAGTGAAAGTGGCGGTGGCACTAGATATTTTGTTTTGTATGTTTGTTTAGTAAATTTTTGGAGGTAATATAGGTATTAGGAGCCAACGCTTGAAGTGACAGAGCTTAGGGGAAATATATCTATGGTATATAAAAGGAATAATTCAACAAGAGAGAAAAATGCAATATAAAAGAAGAAACTAAAAAGAAAAACAGATCTGTGTGTGGGCGCTGATTTGTTTCTCGCTTCCGACAATATTTTTATTTTTCAACTTGACTCCCAAAAGTTTTCTGACACATTTATTAAATAGAATTTATGAGTTGCGATATTCCGATATATTTGGAAGTACAACTGCTTATTCTTAAAAGTGTGTTTGTTCTGTTTAGTGAATGAGCCGTGAAATATGGTCCAACAAATTGTTAACACTGTCTTCTGAAATATAGTACCTGCACATAAAGTGCGGACACATTGTTATAGTGAATGTTGCAAATGACATGCTGATACAAATAGTTTCATACATTTACAAGAAAATACAGACAAAGTTCTTGAGATCACTTAAATGGTTACAGTATCAGCACAATTATCTGACAAACAGTGCATAATAGATGTAAGAACGTGTATAATAACTTAGCTGTAGCAAAAAAGGAATAAGACAGCTCAGTCCCATTAAGAAACGACAGTTGCCACGTAATTCTAGTACGTAATCTATATATAAAATTATCTGAAACAGCATGACATTTAGAACATTAATTATTATAATGTGTCTTCAGTTTATGTGCAGGTAATTCACGAGACAATGTTTACAATTCGTTGGCCCATATTTCACTGTATTATCACTAAAGAGAACAATCACACTTCTTAGAGAAAGCGCTTGTATATGTAAATTTGTCGAAATATCGCAAAATGTAAATTCTTTTTAATTAATAACAGTGTAAGAAACCTTTTAGGAGTCAAGGTAAAAAAGAAAAAAGAAATAGTCGGGGCCAGGAAGCGAACCACCAACATCGTACCTCAACTCTTCAACAGCACACGTTTATCCACTGTGCTACAAGGTCTGTTTTAGATTACCATCAATATCAAGGGTTACTCATCAATATGACATTTATTTACTGTAATTTAAAACTAATTGTACTAAGAACAACGTGAATTTGGTACCTCTTAAGTGTGCCATAACATTGAAATAGCAACACACGCGTTATAAGGAGAAAGCATGAAAATACGAAAGGGAAGATGGCGTCTCTGCAGGACATAGCTTGCGACTGTAGAGACATCTATCAGTTGGTACGAGTAAAGGTACGTTTACATCGGAACGAAATCAACGAACGAGCATTCGCGAGAAACATTCGTTTGTGTTCACTACCGTTCGTTTGTACTGACGAACAGGCATTTACAATAGACGATTAGTAGATAACTCTGCCAAACGTGCAATGTGTGAGCGAACGCTGGTTTTTGTTTTTTTGCGCTAAAATCGTCGTCTGTACTTCGGATTTCACTGCTAGAACATAGTGAAATGCTAGTTGTCGCAATGAAAAAAAACGATATCCAGACAGGATTATTTTGTATGGCAGCAGCGCTGTTAGTAATGCAGATACAAAAGGCGAAAGCAAAGCAGCGAAGAAATAGAAGAATATGGGTGTGTGAATTTCTGAAAAAGCTGCAATTATGTGATAGTAGGGTGCTAGTGACAGAATTGCAGCTACCAACCATTGGGTCTATTCCATAAAGTTACTCGTGTCTCTATGGACGATTTTCATTGGGTGCTGATTAAAACTGAGTGTAAGATTTCCAAGCAGGACACCAACCACAGACGACCAATCTTGGCTGAAGAAAGACTTGCACTTGTGCTTTGGTTCTTAGCAACTGAAGACAGCTACGATAGTCTAAAGTATTTATTTCGCATCTCCACTGCGGCTATTTCACAGATAGTTCCTGAAGTCTGCAGAGCAATATTTGAAGCACTTAATGATTGTATCAACGAAGGAAATCAGTTCAATTCCAGTAAATGTCATTAATCCATTGATGAGGTTTTCTAAATGGTACAGTAAATGTTTTAAAAGTTTTCTTTTAAGTTAGTAGTAAATGCGTCCTTTAGAGTGAATGTAATTTTCAACATGATTAAATTTTACGTACGGCCGCTTTGTGTGCCAAGAATAGTAAAAGAATTAAGGTCAATTCACACTGTCTGTCACATCAATGTCACGTCACGGAACCGTCACGTCAAGTTCTATTCACACTGTCCGTCAGTGTCCGTCACGTCAATTTGCCCATCTCAATATGCAAATTTGAAAGTGAGGTTATGAGTGGCGAACTGTTATTTAGAAAGTCATAGTTTAAAACTACGAAAGGGGAACAACAACGCTAAATGTTATTGATGGGCAAAGAAAACTATACAGTGTACGTTTTTGGCCAACTTACTGGAAAATGAAACAACATTTCAAAACATCGACATCTATTTTCAAGCGAAAAAATAAACATATTAAGTCATCAAACAATACTTGTAAGAGCATAAGTAGCGCCTGTGTACTTTATCCATTACGATTTGCCTGCTGACATTGTTAATACTGTCATAAACAATTGAATTTTTGTCTTTCATTAGAACTGTTTTTTTCATTTAAAATGTTGTTTAACGAAAAATGAGTAATCAAATTACAATCTTATTCAAATAAACAGTTTGCTTCAGTCTTTTCTGTTACAATGTTACGTAACATAAACCATTTTTTGGTTTCAGATATTCGATGTCGATTTTAGGGGGACACACAATTGACAAAAATATTTAAGTTGAAATGAAACATTTGAGATTTACCCCTAAAACGAAGTATAACAACAAAATAAAGATAAGTCACATTTGCATACAAACAGTGCAATCATCGACTGCAACATGTAATTCGCGTGACAAAATTGGTTAACTTCCGATGTTAGCAGACGGCCGTTCTGTTAAAACATTCTTCTCGATAAAGCTTGACGTGACGTTGACGTGGCGTGACGGTCCGGCGACGGACGGTGTGAATGCCACCATTAGAAATACATTGCGGAATGTTCTGACAGATGGTGACGTGACGTGACGGACAGTGTGAATTGGCCTTTAATTATATAGTGCATGCTTCGATTATTCCCTCACTTAATGTGATTGTGTTTTAAAAGGCCATTAAACAGTCGTTGTCAATACTAGCAGAGACGTAAAATTTAACGATAATTGTCCTTTCAGTTCTTTTTGTAATAGCCATAAGATGCCCATTCTTGGCAACACACATTATCTGAAATGTGTACTAACAGATATGCCTTGTAGTTTTAAGGGGTAGTGAAATATGAAAACACACACACAAAATAGTTTCTGCTGCATGAATGTGTGGGGATCGATACTAAACAACACTGGACAAGTGTAGTATCTTTGTGTGTTATGAAAGGTCTTTGCTGTAAGGAAGCGGAAACACCAGTTCCTGCCTGATTGTACGATGTAAACGTGTAATAATAAAGTCAGTGTATAAATGTTGGAGTGTCTCGTGTCTTATCCGACCCGATCCTATAAACCTCCACAAATACAACAGATGTGACATGCAGAGTATCACGCCGATTTCGTTCTATGCAACCGTTATTTTTATTTAAAATTTTAAAATATGGGGCTCTCGGGTACCAAAAATACCTCCGCGGCCTATATTCTTGGAAGAGTAATTAAACATATTCATCACTCCTTATTTCTCCACAAGCTAAAATCAAACTTCGCGTACAAAAACAAATGAAACCGAAAGAGAATGCTCTCTGTGTCGTTTAAACCACGTGAGCGCCGAAGCGGAGAGAACGAAAACTTCCCTTTGATGATTCGCTTCAAGACCGACAACCAATGGATCACGAGCGAACACTTCCGAATGCAGAATGAACATTGCTTGCGGACCGTTCACACCAAAGGGAATCCTCCATTCGCTGATGCTGGTTCGTTATGTTCGTTCCGGTGTAAACGTACCTTAACTGGGGTCTGACGAACTACTGTCCCTATACGCAAGTCATTGCGAAGGCCAACGCCGATGGGTCCTGTCTCGCGGCAGTACGCACTTTGCTGTTCGAACGTTAGCTGTTGGAAGTTTACGTCACGTGACCAGCCAATTTGTTTCAAGATTTCTTCCTATGTCATTCTGCTCACTGAGCGCTCTGTTTTAATTTAGTTACTGCTTATTTATTTCGTTATTGCTGTCTTTTGGTGAACATGAATGATGTGCACAAAAGTTCCAAAAGTGTGAGGAATGTAGTTCCGAGTTCAATATGTGTTAAAACCTCTACACACACTCTAAAATTCATTTATCTGAAAACATTCTTGTGTCGAAAAATGGAAAAGGAAGTGTTCATAATCTGGAATTGCATTATCAAGATGGAGTTCCTTAGAACGCCATCAAATAAAATGTTAACCCACTATGCTCCATTCGAATAACGTCCAACCCTGTAATTCTATTACACCTATTTACTTGAATTGAAACGTACTGGACATTAATAAATGGTTTAAAGCCAACTCATTGTCATTAAACTTTGAAAATACTCACTACATGCAGTTCAGAACATGTAAGATATTTCCCGCCTGCATATGCATTAAGTATGAAGAAGAGCAGATGGAAGAGGTTGACAGTATTAAATTCCTGGGTTTACAGCTTGATAATAAATTTAGTTGGGAGGAGCACACCACAGAACTGCAGGAACGACTCAACAAATATGTGTTTTCAGTACGAGTGTTATCAGACATAGGAGACATAAAACTAACAAAACTTGCATACTTTGCTTACTTTCATTAATTAATGTCATATTGTATAATATTTTGGGGTAACTCTAAGTCAGTCAGAAGTCTTCAGAGTCCAAAAGCGTGTAATACGTATTATTTGTGGAGTAAATTCACGGACGTCCTGTAGAAGCCTCTTCAAAGAACTGGGTATATTAACTACTGCCTCTCAGTATATTTATTCCTTAATTAAATTTGTCATAAATAATATATCCCTTTTCCCAACAAACAGCTCAGTTCATACATACAATACTAGAAATAAAAATGATCTACACAAGGACTTAAAAACACTTACTTTAGTTCAAAAAGGGGTCCACTACTCAGGAACACACATTTTCAATAATTTACCATCAAGTATAAAAAATTTAGCTACAAATAAAGGTCAGTTTAAGAGGAACCTAAAAGACTTTCTAGTGGCCGACTCCTTCTACTCCATTAGTGAATTTCTAAATTGTACCAAAATGATGCATGTATCGGTATTCATACTATATTAGTATTATTATATTATCAGCTAAAAAATAATAAAGAAACTGAGAAATGTATGTATGTGTATTTATATTATTAGTATTATCTATTATGCACCTTGTAAATATTGTTTCTTGAAATGTTCCACATCCATGAGGATCTCCTCAACATGGATCTACGGAACGAAAAACTAATCTAATGTAATCTCTAATCTAATCTAACGAAATACTGCCATTATTGTAGATAGCTTTGGTATAGTATTTGACTGAATAAAAGATGACAAATAAAGTAATGGAGTGATCTTCACTTCTCTTCTGGTTAACTCTTGCAGTAGGGTCTTAACATGCTTAATTTCTTTAGTGCATTCTGCTGCTGAGATGTACTCCGCTTCAGTAGATGACGTAGCTACCATACTCTGTTTCTTGGAACACCAAATGATTGGAGCATCATTATAGAGAGCAATGTAACCACTTGTACTCTTCCTGTTTCTTAAATCTTGTGCATAATCAGCATCACAGTAGACATGTATATGAATAGTGTCATCTTCTTTATTATCTTTCTTCTTATAAAAAAGGCCATAGTTCTTAGAATCTTGTATGTGTCTCATAGTTATTTTTACATTTTTGTAATCTCTTTTCTTAGGGTCTTCTGTGAAGCGGCTCTCATAATTCACTGCAAATCCAAGATCTGGTCTTGTTTTACATGACAAATACAAAAGACTACCTACAGCTTCACGATATGGGAATTTAATGAGTTCATCTTCTTGATTTTCTGCACGTATCTTCCCTTCTGGAACTAATGGAGTCTTCATACGCTTACAGTTAGTCATATTGAATCTTTCTAGTACTTTCTTCACATACTGTTCTTGATGAAGAAATATTCCATTCTCTGTCTTCATTATTTGTGTGCCTATGTATATATCTGGATTTTCTACCACAGACATTTCAAAATTCTTCTTTAGTTTCATAAGAATATTTTCAATTTTGTCCAAGTCTTTTCCTATTAGGATTCCATCATCGACGTGTATAGCCATGTACATTTCTTCAGTTACATCTTTAAATATGCACTGGTCTGATTTCAACTAAATTAGTCCTTCTGATTTTAGGAACTCTGTCAGAGTTTTATTCCATTTGGGTGGAGCTTGCCTAAGTCCATACAGAGCTTTCTTCGGAACACAGATTTGTCCAGCTTTTTGGTATCCTTCAGGTCCTTCATAAAAATCTCTTCATTTAGCTTCCCATAGAGAAATGCTGTTTTTACATCAAAGAGTTTTATATGGAAATTTTTCTTTGCTGCCAGAGCAAACAACAGTCTTAATGAACATATATCTACTACTGGACTGAATAATTCCTTGAAATCAATTCCCTTTTCTTGTTGACAACCCCTGACAACCAGTTTGGCCTTATATCTACCATCATCTTTGACCTTAAAGATCCATTTGCTTGTTAAGATCTGTTTCCATTTGCCACTTCTGGGGTGATCACCTTCCATGTTTCATTTTGTTCAGGTGATTTCTTTTCTTCTTCTATTGCTTTTAACCAATTTTCTTTGTCTGGACCATTAATACATTCTTCAAATGAAAGTAATGCTGTTTTGTAATCATCATACTTTGAAGGTTTCTTCAAATTAATTCTGTTCCTAAGATTATAGTTTCTTGTGTTTTCGTTTCATACACTTTCTTCTTTTTCTTTTTCACTTTCTTGTTCGTCTTCTCCTCCATTTTCTTGCTTTTGAATTTCATTTATTTGTTTGTTAATATCATTTGATGGTTCACCAATAACAAGAATCTTCTGTATAGTTTCTTTTGTCACTTTCTGTTCAAATTCAACATCTCTTGACACCACAATATTTCTTCTATCTGCATCAAAAGTCTATAGCCATTGGGAGCATAACCAACAAAAATGTATGGTTTACTTCTTTCATCTCGTTTCTTCAAGTATCCTAGATTTTTGCCAAAAACTTTTGATCCAAAAATTTGAAGTCTTGACAGATCAAGTCTTTTCCCAAACCATTTTTCTGCAGGTGTGGCACTTTGATTGACAGTTGAGCTCCTGTTAATTAAGTACGTAGCTGTGAGAACTGCCTCTCCCCATAGCTCTTTCTGCATTTTGCTATCAAATATCAAAGCTCTTGCCTTGTTCATTATTGTTAGATTTAATCTTTCTGCTTTCCCATTGAGTTGAGGACTATAAGGAATACTATAATCTAGCACAATTCCTTTTCCTTCACACCAATTCTTAAAATCATTACTGGTGTATTCACCACCTTTATCACATCTTATTTTGGACACTTTCAAAACAAATCGATTTTCACTTTCTAGCACATATTTCCTTAGAAACCTTGGAGCTTCCGGATGTATCTTAACAAATAGGTCACACAAAAATGGGTGTAATCATCTAACACTGTCATGTAGTACCTATATCCATCATATGTTGGGGGATCTATCTCTCCACAGATATCAGTATGTATTATTTGAAGTGGTCTTGTTGCTCTTTCTCTCTCAGAAGAAAATAGCTTTCTTGTTAGCTTAGCTCTCACACAAGCATCACATAATTTTTCTGCTGCTCATAAACCCTTAGGAATTCCATCACACATTTTCTTGATCTTTGAGGTACAACTTATGCCTGGATGACCTAACTTCTTATGCCATTCTTGTTTTTCTTCTTGTGTCAGTAGTGATTGCACTCCTGATTTAATGGTTACTTCGTACAGTCCATTTCTTGTTTTGTGTCCTTTCAAAACAAGTCTTTCATCTTTGTATATTTGAACATTATGTTTACTAAAAACAACGGTACCATCTTTTTCAGTTATAGCATTCACAGACATCAAATTTCTGCTTAGTTGAGGAACATACATAACACCATTGAGAACACAGTTATCACCTACAAAGTTTCCTGTTGCTTTTATTTCCATTGACTCACCTTCTTTTGCAACTTTAATGACACTGTCATAGTCTTTCACGTTTGTTAATGTGTCAATCTCATTACACATATGTCCTGTACACGCACTATCAACAAGCATTACCATATCTTTTATCTCATTGGATTCTTCCAAAGTCTTGTCTTTGTCACATTCATATGCAATACATGCTTTGTCTTCTATCTTCTTTTCTTCATCAGGCACTAGATCTTCTTTATTATCTTCTAAAGTGAAAAATGATATTTTAGTGTTATCTTTGTTCTTAAAACAACAGTCATCATCTTTGTGGTTTGTCTTCTTGCAGTGTGGACAGGGCTTGTAAGTTCTTGATTTTGCTCCTTGAATTTGATTTTTATTTTTAAAGTAGCAATCTTCTTCTTTGTGGTTATTTTTCTTGCATATAGAACAGTGTTCTTTCTTCTTAGGCTTCTTACATTCTCTTGCAAAATGTCCATGTCCACCACAGTTGTTACAAATTAGGTCTTTTCTTTTATTAAAATGAACACCAAAGGCAATACTCTCTTCTTGATTGTTACTTCTCAGTCGTTCCTCTTCTCTTATGAGCCTTGCAATTAAATTTTCCATAGTTTTCTCACCACTGGGTGATGAATCCCATGCTGAAGAAAAGTATTTGAATTCATCTGGCAAAATAGACAGTATTTTAGGTATTATCATAGTATTTGACATCTTTTCTGATTGGAGACGATTCAGTTCAAAAGATATATTCTGCAATGCACTTATATTACTTGCTATGTCTCTAGTTTTATCATATTTGAAACTGTAAAATGCCTGAAGTAATTGTTGAATTCTTTGAGAAGCATCTCTTTTGTAAATTGCTTTAAGTTTATCATACATAGCCTTAGAAGTTTCACAACACTATACATGTGGCTTTACCTTTTTATCGATTGTTCTCATTATATAATGTTTTGCTTTGCTGCCTCATTGCTGCCATTTCTTCTTTTTTTCTTCAGTTTCACAATTTTGTAGTGTTTCTGTACCATCTACAATATTACAGAGATCTTGTGTACTGAACAATATTCTAATTTCAACATCCCACATACTGAATGCACTACTGTCTTTAAGCACTTGTATATCTTGAAATACTTCCCTCTCTTCAAACATCTTGAATTGGTTTCTTCTGTCTTTTTAATTGTTAGTGTAGTCTGGTTTTAGTTTTATTTATTCAGTTAGAGCTCTGGGCCCATAACCTGCTGAGTTATTAATTATTTTCAAATTAACTTTATTTAAAGAACACTCACTAAAACACAGAACACATAAGTTGCTTATTTTTGTTGCTATGATAACCACAGATAGTTTTTTTTCCCATATAGTCTCTTAGATTCCAGCCTTAAAAAAAAAAGAACATAAACAAACATTGGTTTTTACCTGTAAACATTTCCAACATTTACCCCATTTTGTTTATTATAGATGAAACACTACAATATTAGGTAGGAATTACACAGCTCACATTAAACTGAATTCTTCAATAGTTTAAACAACAAATTCCGTTAGGAACAGGACAGCAGCCATTTGTTTACATATGGGACAGTCCGGCAGCTAAACGTCCGAACAGCTAAGTGCGTACTGCCGCAAGACAGACCCAACGCTGTAGTAGTAGGGAGACACTTTCTGAAACAATACGCGAAAAAAAATCTTTAATGGTGAACTTGAAGAGCACACTAATAAACGTGGTCAGTTAGTTAACTGAGATAAACTTCGATAATGCACTTAAAAATGCCGTGAATCGCTGAATCCGCTGAACCTTTCGTGATTCCTGGAACAATAAGAAAATAAAAGAAAAACCTTGAATTGTAAGCTTGAAGATACTATTAATAAACTGTTTTAGTTACTTAACAGTGTAAAACTACGTTTTATTTCTACCTATATTACTTATCTTCCGAGCGTAATAACACCATACGTCAGGCCTTGGGCAGGGCTAACAAAGTATGTTATTACGAAACGTTACTGTATGTGACGTGACTTTCAACAGTTTTAAATAAATTTGAATTTACATTTATCTGCTATTTATTTTTTATGTAAGATTGTTATCCCACTTACTTTTAAAGTTATTATTACACGTCAGCCACTGATTCTTATAACTGTTAGATTAGATTAGATTAGATTAATACTTGTTCCATAGATCATGAATACGACGCTTCGTAATGATGTGGAACGTGTCAGTTAAATGAAGTGTGTCTATAAATAATATTACATGACACTCAATATTTGAATATTTTTATTTTATTTTTATTTATTTATTTATTTTTTTATTAAGTTTTTCCTAAAGTACTAACTTTTATCTAGAAATTCATCTAATGTGTAGAAGGAATTGCCATTCAGAAATTCTCTTAATTTATTTTTAAATGCTAGTTGGCTATCTGTCAGAATTTTGATACTACTAGGTAAGTGACCAACGACTTTTGTGGCAGAATAATTAACCCCTTTCTGTGACAGAGCTAAATTTAACCTTGAATAGTGTATGTCACCCTTTCTCCTAGTGTTATAGCTATGCACACTGCTGTTACATTTGAATTCAGTTGGATTGTTAATAACAAATTTCATAAGTGAATATATGTATTGTGAAGCTACTTTGAAGATTCCTAGATCCTTAAATAAATTTCTGCAGCATGATCTTGGGTGGGCTCCAGCAATTATTCTGATGACCCGCTTTTGGGCAATGAATACATTTTTACTAAATGATGAATTGCCCCAGAATATGATGCCATAAGAAAGCAGAGAATAAAAATAGGCATAGTATGCTAGTTTACTGAGTTGTAATCACCAAAGTTTGCAATCACCCTAATAGCATAAGTAGCTGAGCTCAAACGTTTCAGCAGATCTTCAGTGTGTTTCTTCCAATTCAACCCCTCATCAATGCATAAACCTAAAAATTTTGAATATTCTATCTTGGCTATAGATTTCTGGTTGAAGTCAATATTAATTAATAGTGTGATGCCATTTATTGTGTGAAACTGAATATACTGTGTTTTTTCAAAATTTAAAGAGAGTCCATTTACAGAGAACCACCTAATAATTCTCTGAAATACTTCATTGACAATTACATCAGTTAATTCCTGTGATTTGGGTGTGATAGCGATACTTATATCATCTGCAAAGAGAACTAGCTTGGCATCTTTATGAATATAGAAAGGCAAATCATTAATATATATATTAAGAACAGCAAAGGTCCCAGTACCGAACCCTGTGGCACGACATGCTTGATAGTTCCCCAGTTTGAGGACTCGGCTGTTTTTTGTATATTATGAGAATTACTTATATCAACTTTCTGAACTCTTCCAGTTAGGTATGATTTAAACCATTTGTGCACTTTCCCACTCATACCACAGTACCTAAGCTCATCTAGAAGAATTCCATGGTTAACACAATCAAAGGCCTTTGATAGATCACAAGAAATCCCAACGGGTGATTTACGGTTATCCAGAGCATTTAATATTTCATTAGTGAAAATGTGTATTGCATTTTCTGTTGAAAAGCCTTTCTGGAAACCAAACTGACATTTTGTTAGAACTTTATTTTTATTAATATATGAAGTTACTCTGGAATACATTACTTTTTCAAGAATTTTTGATAGAGCAGTCACAAGTGAGATTGGGCGGTAGTTGTTGACATCCAATGTATCACCTTTTTTATGAAGTGGTTTGACAATAGCATATTTCAGTCTATCAGGGAAAATACCCTGCTCCAGTGAGCTATTACAAATGTGGCTAAGAATCCTACATATTTCTTGGGAACAAGCTTTTAATACCTTGCTGGATATGCCATCAATGCCATGAGAGCTTTTACTCTTGAGAGAGTTTATTAATTTCCTAATTTCAGATTGAGAGGTGGGTGGGATTTCCATTGCATCAAACTGTCTAGGTACGCCCTGCTCCATTAACTGCCTAGCTTCTTCTAATGAACATTTGGATCCTATATTCTCCACAACATTTAAAAAGTAATTATTAAAAGTGTTTTCAACTTCTGACTTTTTGTCTGTAATTTTTTCATTCACTTTGATGGTAATGCTGTCTTCCTGTCTCCCTTGTTATATTATTCCAGATCGTTTTAATTTTAATATTTGATGTACTAATCTCAGACATGATGCACATGCTTTTGGATTTTTTAATAACTTTCCTTAATACAGAACAGTAGTTTTTATAATAGTTGAGTATTTCTGGGTCACTACTCTCTCTTGCTGTCAGATACAGTTCCCTTTTCCGGTTACAAGATATTTTTATACCTTTGGTGAGCCATGGTTTTTTGCTTGGTTCCTTACAATTAAATTTGACTAATTTCTTGGGGAAATGCGTTTAGTATTGTTTGCTTGTGATTTGAACATGTTGTCATTTTGCAGTTTCTCGTCTGCATTAACTACAGAAAGTTTTTATATTTGGTGAAGTAATTCTTCATCATTGCCACATTCGTTCTTGGTGCAGGAGAATAGTTTTCTTTTTCAACATTGGGTGTTCATGAAATTTTTGTTTTACGCATGCATCTAAGTGGCATGAGTTCTTATATACCAAGCAAAAATTTCTTTCCCTCCAACGAAATTCGCTGTTACATTAGTCAATGAACGACGACTTTGGAAAGTGATGTGAAAACGATATTCAGGTACTGGTAATCACCTGAAGATGGCTGAATGTTTTTTAGGCGAAAAATCGAGCGAGGAATTCGACGTTGTCAGGCTGTAATCCCAAAACTTTACCGAGTACTCCTTACGCCATGAAAACTATAGGAAGAATATTGTATCTATCTGATGCCATTGATGAGATGAGATCACTAGCGTTGTACAGTTGCTTTCAATGATAGGTAAAGAGTCAGTTTAAACCAGGGAGGTATACACTCACAAAAGTCCTTATAGTTGGGTAAATGATGGATGTGCATTTTTAAATTTTTTTGAAGATTGAAAAGTTCATGACATTCATTTTCGATAGTGTTGGAAGATCAGGAAAAGTTTCAGCCATTAATTGCACCTTAACGTAGGCTTTTATGAGACTTAAGTAAAATGTTGTTGCACCAACTTGGTAGTGATTGATTGAAATTTATGGCATATCTTTGGTCAACAAAGAAGATCTTTGAATTCAATGTCGGTCAGTTTGTTGTGTACGTATGTGTGATAGATGGAGGGCGGCATTTTAAATTTGTTTTTCTGAATAGAGAAACGTCATGGAAAACGAAGTTACTATTGTTGTGAAGTGGAGTGGGAAGGAGTACAATATCAATAATCTTTCGGAGAGTGACACTGTACAGACTCTGAAGAATGCAATTCAAAAAGAGACTGGAGTTCGTCCGGAAAGACAGAAATTGCTCAATTTGAAACTGAAAGGTGGGTGATACTGTTTCCATTATCATGTATTACTTTTGTTATATTGTAACGAGGTTCCTCATAGTGCGTGTGGTACTTCCGCAGAAGAGAATCTATATATGTATTCGAATTCGCCTAACGTTGAATTTCCCCAGGAAAAATTCCTGATGATGATTGCCAGATAGGAACACTGAAGCTGAAACCGGGTTTTAAAGTTATGATGATGGGCTCACTTGAAGAAGATATTGCAGATGCCAGTGTTCCTCCTGAAGACATGCCAGATGTCATTAATGATCTTGATATTGAGGAGGAAGAAGTTGCCATTGAGAATAAAGAGGTATGATTTTAACAAATGTAGTTTCGTACATATAGTGTTATATTGTAACAAGGAATATTGTTAGCTTAACTATATACAACAAATACTTTCAAAAAGTATCATTATTCACGCGCAACTTCTTAAAAAGTTTTATTTTGAAATTGAAAGGTTTGTTATCTGTGTGATTAATTTACAAACACTGAATTTCCATATGAGTGGGAAATTAATTGTAGTTATGTTAGACCATTAGTTTCAGTGATACAATCTATTATAGGTCTAAATTATTCAGTTTTAAGACCACAGAATATAAATTCTGTATCATTTCCGTGATGCTGTTTCACCTGTATTGCGACAGTACAAAACGAGCTGCCCTTCTTTGGCCTCTTTCTATGGCTTCTGTCAAACCCACTTGATAAGGATCCCACAAGGGGCAGAAATACTCCAAATGAGGACGGACAAGTCTAGTGTATGCAGACTCTTTAGTAGTTATGTTGCATCTTTTTAGGGTTCTGCCAATAAAACAGTCTTTGGTTCGTCTTTCCCACAATATTGACTACGTGTTCCTTCCAGTTTAAGTCTGATGTTCTAGTAATTCCTGGGTATTTAGTGGAGTTTACTTCCTTCACATTCGATTGATTGTATCTTGTAAACAAAGTTTAATAGATTTCTTTTCATACTCATGTGGACGACTTCACACTTCTCATTGTTTACTCAATTGACAATTTTTACACCAAACTGAGATCTTGTTTAGATCATTCTGCAGTTGGTTTTGATATTCATATCATTTTACTAGACGGTAAATGATGGTGTCACCTGCAAATAGCCTAAGAGAGCTGCTTAGATTTTTCTTGCAAATCGTTAATGTAAATAAGAAACAGAAGAGGACCAGTGACACTAGTCTGTGGAATGCCAAATATAACGTCCGTTTTAGTCAATGCCTTACTATTGATTACTGCAACATGTGTCCTCTGATAGGAAATCCGCTATCCATTCTCAAATCTGGGGCAATATTACATAGCCAGGCAATTGTAGCAAAAGCTGTTCGTGAGGTACAGTGTCAAAAGGCTTCCTGAAATCTAGAAATACGGAATCAATTTAAGATCCCTTGTCGACAGCACTCATCACTTCGTGTGAGTAAAGAGCTAGTTGTGTTTCACACAAACAATATTTTCTAAATCCGTGTTGACCTTGTGTGAGTACATCATTGTGTTCGAGATAATTCATAACATTTGAATACAGGCCATATGTTCCAAAACCCTGATGCAAACAGACGTCAATGAAATAGGGCTGTAGTTTAGTGGGTTACTCCTACAACCTTTCTTGATTATTGGTGTGACCTGTGCAACTTTCCAGTCTTTTGGTATTGATCTTTCACTGAACGATCAGTTGTATATAGCTTAAACCCGTGGCTCCGCTTGCGTGTTGGTTGATTATGATAGATAAGCTATCTTTTAGTAGTGTGCTATGAGACGTTTCGGAGGATGAAATGAAATAAAATACCTTCTTTAGAAACAAACATTTTAATCGACATTCAAATAAAGAAATAAAATTATGTGAAGTGATTAATGATTTACAATAAATAATACATATATTATTCCTTATAGCCTGTGTTGCAATATCTCAACATGTATCATGAGAGTAATGTCCAAATTTATTTTAATTTCATTTAGGGCATTCTGGTAAACTGTGTTATTTGTAGTATTGTACTTGATTTAATGCACAAAATGTGAAATAGGTTTTTTTTTTAATGAGATGTATTAAAAGAAATTTCTTTTTCACTCCTTTATTTATTCCTATATATCCTTCTTCATATGCTTATCCTCACAGAGAAAGAGTTGAAAACATTGTATCACGCACAGACCAAAGATATGGTCTGTGGCATCACGTTTCACTGTATGTAACCTCCTTGCTATAGAGTCGCAAACATCATCGCTGGCCTTCAGTGAATTTTTTTATAATTTGACAACTTTCAACCACCATGTCTTCCACCCCCTTATAGCTGTTGGCATGGAACTGCTATGGTGTACAACGGGAGACTTCGGACAACAATTACACACACACCATTTGTTTGCATTCAGTAGTTTTCACTTTAGAGGGAAATATTACACACACACACACACACGTAGAATTTTATATACTTCGATAACTTTCCATCCCAATATACTCCACCCTTTTATCAATATCAACCCTCAAGCACCAATGCACACTGTGCGCAGCGGCGTGTGGGGCACTAGCGACACATGGGCGCGGTGGGTGAACCACAGTTTACTCTGTCCATGGGCATGGGTGTGCCCAATGGGCAGAAATATTGGCCATGCCTGGTTTAGAGATTTCTGCAAGCAAAACCGGCTGAATCTGAAAAATCTTGAAGCCCTAGATGCTAGCAGAAGGAAAGCCAAGAGTGATCCTTACATCATATATGATTTCTATGACTTTTTAAGGAAACAATGGACTGGTTATTGCAGTTAAACCCATCATATATGGAATGTAGATGAGATTTATTTCTGTTCTGATTGTCAATGGATAAAATGAGTTATGGCCAGAAAGTACACCACAAAATACAAGGCTCTGGCAAAGAAAATGCAATGGTTTTAGTATGCTCTTCAGCTGCAGGAAAAGTGTTTCTCCACTAATATTACTCTCGTCAGGTAATCTGTGGTCATCGTGGAAAGGAAAAAAAATGACTTTCCTGGTACGTTTTATGAAAAAAGTGAGAAAGGCTACATGACATGTCATATTTAATTCCTGTGTAAGGAAATTTGCAGATTTATGTGAGGAAGACCAATCTTGTTGTTTGATGGACACGTGGAACCAGGCACAATAGTATTTGCCAGAAGTAATCTAATTAAGATTCTGAAGCTTCCACGTCACACCACAGATTTATTACAGGCACTCGATAAGTGCTGCTTGGTCCTCTGAAAGCTAAATGGAATGAAGTGCTTGTGGCTTGGCAGCAGGTTAACCAAAGACGATTAATGAGAAGCGAATTTGTAGACCTCATTTGTTCAGTTTGGTATGAGGTACTCCATCCAGGAAATATCATTTCTGGGTTCAAGAGAACGGGTATATTTCCTTGTGATAGGAGACACTATTCTAAAGTTAAATAAATCACAATTTGCGATCAGTTATGGCTTCAATGTACTAGCTTTACATGGAATACCCAAGTGCAGTGAATGAAAATTTGTGCCCACCCGGATTCGAACCTGGGATCTCCTTCTTCCTATTACAATAGGAAAGAGACAGCGTGGCGAATGGAGATTTGGGCGTGGCGGAAAATGTGCAGGGAAGAATCCTCTCCAGTGGGGCTGGTCACTGTGTCCTTAGTGGCGGAGTGGTCAATGCGTCTGCCTAGTAAGAAGGAGATCCTGGGTTCGATTCCCAGCCAGGCACAAATATTCGTTCGTCGCACTTTGGTATTCCATCTAAACCTAGTACAGTGAAGCCATAACTGATCACAAATTGCGATTTATTTCATTCTTTGAATGCTGTAACGTCGTCAAAAATATATATCATCATAAAAATCGTCTGAAACCAGAGAAACTAAAGGACTACTTGGAAGCTATCAAGGAACCAGGTTTTCTTACGAAGTGAACACATTGATACAGGTATGCCACAAGAAGCTGAAGAAATAAGTGACCAAATTATTGCTTCTGAAATGTCATCAACATCAAAAGCAGATGCTGCTGTAGGGAGTGATTTTGAGTCTCTGCTTCTACAGAAAATCAAACGCACTACTGTGACAAATGCAGCATGAAGAAAAAGCGGTGTTTATGCCTGAGTGATTACATCTGAAGAATATAAAGATCAAATATAAAAAATAGACGAAGATTACTCACCAGGCGAAGGAGCACAGGTGTGACAGCATCACAAATAAATAAATGAATACACACACACACACAATCGCAAGCTTTCGCAACCCAGTTTCTTCAGGCAGTAGGGAAGGAGAGGGAAAAGGAAATGATGAGGGTTTTAAGGAAGGGGGTAAGGAGCCATTCCAATCCTGGGAGAGGACTTACCTTGGGGGAAAAAAAGGAGGGTAAACAAATGCACACATGCCCACACATTCACACAGATACAAGTACACCTATTTTTTTCCCCCCAAGGTAAGTCTTTCCTCTCCCAGGATTGGAATGGCTCCTTACCCCCTTCCTTAAAACCCTCATCATTTCCTTTTCCCTCTCCTTCCTTACTGCCTGAAGACGCAACTGGGTTGCGAAAGCTTGCGATTGTGTGTGTGTGTGTGTGTGTGTGTGTGTGTGTGTGTGTGTGTGTGTGTGTGTGTGTGTGTGTGTGTGTATTCATTTATTTATTTGTGATGCTGTCACACCTGTGCTCCTTCGCCTGGTGAGTAATCTTCGTCTATTTTTTATATTTTATTTTTCCTGCTAGGAATTTTTCGTCTTAATATTCGTATCATATATTTGAATATAAAGATCACATTGAGAAGGTAAATGCTCTGAAGGATAAAGAAAAAAATAAAAATCCAGTATTGTAAAGAAAGCAGCCTTTCTAGAGTTACTGAAGATGGCATTGATATTATCTGGTGTGCTTAAAAGGTGGGGAAAAGGCAATCTGTAAATTATCGATACTTGTATGAGATTCGAAATATTTTTGACAATGAAGTGCAAGTGATTGCAATGAGAAGTGTTGGATGCACAAAAGGATAAAATGAAAGAAAAAGATGTCTCTTGTGAATAAGGTGGATATCCTAGGCAAAGTACCTGTACCAAAACTTGGCCAGGCCGGTGATAGGCTGAAGTACACATTTACGAAGCCTGATGAACTGTAGGTGTAGATATATTTTTACCATTTTATATTGTTTGCATATATGCTATAACTCAGGAGGCATCACAATTTTTTATATAGTTCAATATCATAAATGCACATTATTTACATTTATTTTACTAAGAAAAGGCTTGATTCAATTATGGTTGTGTAATGAAGTGCAAAAGAAGCATCACACTAGGAATTTTTTTTCCTGATAACTGTAACATTATAGAACAGACCCTGATCTGTCTCATTGTTACCCTACCATCCTTCTCCTCCTCAAACTAACAGATATATGCCTGTCGTATAATTATCCCTTGGCTACCTCATCATTGCCCCATATGTCGCATAACTGAGAGACACTTATTTCAATTTTTCATGCTTTTCTGCCTAAATACACGCTGAAAATGATGTTGTCAATGAAAAGGTATTGCCTTCTGTGTTATAGTCATGCATTTTTCAGAAAATATAAGTTATCGTGTAAAAATCTATAGAAGAAGATTTAAAATTTCTCTCATCATTATCCCCACTTGACCCTGTCACTCTAAAATCACCACAGAAGATCCTCAGAAAAGTACATTGAGAACTACATGGGCATGTCAGTTTTCCCCCCACTTTATGTAGGTTTGACTGCAAAGTATTGTAAATGTTAAGAAAGCAGTATTACTGATGAATAAATTGCACTTGTTTTCTAGAAATTAAGAAAAACTGACACCCATGTAGTGATTGTCTTATTTTATATCTGTTTTACCCTGGGAATGTAGGAATATGGGTATAGTATCTCTCTGCAGTAGTAAAACTAACTTTACACAAGTGATATACATTTTTACCACACTATATGTATAAGGTAGGCATAGTAAGAAATAAATACTCAATATGACATACTATTGAAAATTATTAGTGTCTTATAATGCAAAACGATTCAAATAAAAACATCAACTTATTTCTGATCAAAGCCAGTGTCAGAAAAACTCCTCATATAAACTTAAAAAATCGTCCATTGAACAGGAAATGTCAGATATTTGACTCACATCATCCATTCAATGTCATCTTTGTCTGTGAAAATGTAATGTCCACCTTGATCTGTATTTATTGTAAAAAGTAATGTCAAATTCATAAAATAAAACTTTCCATTATGCACAAAGAAACTTTTCTTTGCAATGGTGTTCTTCCAAGCAGTTACTATTACAAAAGATCAACATTTCAGGTGATTAGTGCTGTTTAGTTAAAACATGAGGCTTGTTTAGTGTCTATTTAGCGACCAGCCGATACGCAGCAGATGCCGCCTTCATATTCCGTAAGTGAAACCGGCTTCTGATTAGAAGCGACATATAATATTTTGATTTTTGTTTGTTTATACTGTGCTCTCATGCATGTTAGATTCAAACAGTATAGTCTTCCTTTGAGTGCATAGCGACCTTAGTTTTTGTTTTCTCGCCACCGTAGTCATGAATAGGGTCTGTGACTGCTGTGTGCCGATGCAGTCTGACTTGGTGAGACTTCGTTCCTAGCTTCAAGTTGTGTTTACCTGGAGGCTGATATCGAGAGGCGTTGTTGGCCGGTAATGGGGACTGAACAGACTCCTTTCTTCTCCACCATTTGGCCTGCAGCAGTGACATGCCCTGATACTGCCAGTAATGAGGCCAATGCCCCACCCATGGTTGTGTGGGAGGTTGCTTCAGTGCATGGCAAGTGGTGCAAGACATTCCGGGGGACCAATTGTGAGGCCTCCCCAGTTCGTCTTGCGAACAGGTTTGAGGTGCTATCTGTTAAGGACAATGTTCCTGAGCCGGTTGGTGTCTCTCATCCTGAAGTCACCACACAGTCAGCAAGATCTGGGCTTTCACAGAGGGTGGGTTTACTTGTAGTTGAGAGCTCCAATGTTAGGCACGTAATGGAGCCCCTTAGAGAGATGGCTGCCAAGGAGGGCCACACATTTACACAGACGCTTCTACAGTATGTCTGCCTAGGTTTATTTGCGTCTGTGTAAATGCTGAAGGTCGTTGGTTCAATCCCGTCCACCAGCAAAATTTTTTCTTTGTAATTATCATTTCCAGAATATTCTAAATGTTTCTTATGTGCACTTGTAATTTCTACATATTTCTTATGTTAACTATTCTCCTAATTTCTGGTACATTCTGTCTGTGTATACATTGCAGAGCACTCTGCCTGAGAGGCAGTTAGTGCTGCATGTATGTTAAGTTTGCAATAAACCTGCTTTCAGTATAAGTGCTGTGTTCAGTTGACAACCCTGCCTTCGAAGTCAAGACTGCTTCCAATTCAACGTGACATTGTTTGGTGGA
Organism: Locusta migratoria; assembly: GCA_026315105.1. Taxonomy (NCBI): domain Eukaryota; kingdom Metazoa; phylum Arthropoda; class Insecta; order Orthoptera; family Acrididae; genus Locusta; species Locusta migratoria. The sequence goes on from CM048746.1 coordinate 242,541,325, forward strand.
GGTGCTGGATGTCCTGTGCAACAACTGCATCGCCGTGGCTCCGATTAGGCAATGTAAAAGCCGTCTCTTTCACGGACTAGGACTGGAATACAAGGGATATACTGAGCACATCCTTCCGAAAGTCCGCATTATCAGAAGAACGATGGACACGAAACCCGCGGTAAGCCAGCTGCACATCAGACACCTGTTGGTGTTCTCTGGAGATGCTGGACAGGACCTCAACAAATGGCTAAAAAGGTTCGACTGAGTTGCCAAGTACAACAGGTGGGATCATACAATGTGTTTGGCCAACGTTTATTTCTACCTGGACGGAGCAGCCCAGCAATGGTTCGAAAACCATGAAGAGAAGCTGAATGACTGGGAATCGTTCCAGGCTGAACTCAAGATGATGTTTGGTGACCACCAGCGACAAATCCTCTCGGCGGAAGAATAACTGAAGAACTGGGCCCAACAACATGGTGAGCCGACACAGTCACACATACAGAATGTTTTGGCCCTGTGTAACATAGTCAATCCGAATATGACTGAGGCTAACAAAATCACACACCTGATGTAGGGTATAGCAGAAGACATGTATGTCGCTACGACGGAAGAGTTCATCAAGTGGTGCCAGCGTATTGAAGAGATGCAACAAAGGAGGGTTGGATGAAAGAAGTAGGACAGACTCCCCTATGTAGTCTCTATGGCCGTTGTGGAAGACCAGCATGACTTCGCTTCCCTCATACGACAAATTGTGAGAGAAGAATTACAACAGTTTATGGCAGCTGGGACCGAGCGAGCATCAGATTATGGCCATGGATGTAAGTCCTGTAAGTCATAAGGGAGCCAACGCCGGTGAGGAAGCTCCTGTTTGCTCCGCCAATCGCACCCGATGTGAAGAATGGCCTGCTATGACTTACGCTGCAGCCGCCAAACGGCAGCCCATGAACTGGCCCGTCAACGATGATGCCCCACAGAAGAACAGAAGTCTGGGGCACAGAAGAAAATACACCACTGTGTTTCCACTGTGGGCACCCTGGACATATCGCATGTTACTGCAGAGAGAGAAGGCGAGTATTCAACGATTATTTTGCCACAAGACGTCAGCCATCAGAGCAGTACTATCCCAGGCAGTCACCTGCTGATGAGTTCAGTCGACCTATGGGAAGAAGCCCATCGCCATACCCTGGGCGAGGTCGCTCCCCAATGTGCTGCTGCCATTCACTGTCGCCGTACAGAGGTACCACCCATTTGCCTAGCCGCCGCGCCCAGGAGAACTAAGCAAGGCGACCATCTACGGAGGTGAGGCCGTCGCAGATGAAAATCCTCCACCGATGACAGTCACTAAGATGTCGGGAAATCTCGTGGACGTCGTCATTGATGGCCAACCTGTTCGGGCACTTGTTGATTCAGGAGCTTCTTTCTCTGTATTGTTGAATAATTACCGCCACACACTAAAGACAATGTTATGTGATATGGGGGCAACTGTGCTGAAGGTCACAAATGGAAGGTACGTCCAGCCAGCAGGAATTAGTTTCGCAAGAATAACCATCAACAACAGGAACCAGCTGTTTGTCATTTTAACAGAATGTAGTCATAATGACATCCTTGGATGGGACTTCCTTCATGCATTTCAAGCTATCATTGACTGTGGAAGCTGCAAATTGAGGAAGTCTTTCCGACGGGTACAGGTAAAACAGAATTTTCTGGGAAGTTATTTGCTGTCGCCGTTAACAATGAGAAACACAGATGAGCGATTAAACTGTGAAGTGCTTGTCGATAGTAATAAGTTTATTAGGCTTTCCAGAGAAAGTTATGTACTTGCGGCTATCATTAGCATTACCGGTGGTCAAGGAGAGATTTGGATCACTGATTGTCACAACAAGTTACAGCTTACCCCAAGGGATTGTGTATCGGGACAGCTGAACCAATCCAGGACTGCGAGCTCAATGTCATCAAATGCTGTTAGTACAGACAACACGCTGGAGGAAACAACCGTGGAACTACCAATAGGGCCCGGACTGACCAAGAAACAACGCCAGCGGGTGCCTCAATTTTTGGGTGCATTCACACCCCAGCAGAAGAAAAGTCAGAAGAAACGGCCCACGATAAAGCACCATATCAATACTGGGAATCATCCACCAGTTAGCCAGCGTTCGAATAGTGTCACCAGCTAAAAGACGGATAATTTGGGAGGAAGTGGAAAAGATGTTGCACGATGACATTATTCAACCTTCGAATAGTCCTTGTTCGTCACTGGTGGTCCTTGTAAAGTAGGATGGCATGTGGCGATTCTGTGTCAACTATCTGGGGCTGAACAAGATCACAAAGAAAGATGTCTAACCATTGCTGCGCATTGACGACACCATAGACTACTTGAAAGAAACTACATACTTCTAACTATGGACGTGCAGACAGGTTACTGGCAAATCAAGGTTGACGAAGCTGACGGGGAGAAGACTGCTTTTATTACACCTGACAGCCTCTTTGAATTCAAAGTAATGCCATTTGGATTATGTAATGCTCTGGCCACATTCGAACGCACAATAGACAGCTTGCTTTAACACCTTAAGTGGACGACGTGCCTTGCTATTTAGGTGACATTTTCGTTTTCTCGAAAACATTTGAAGAACACCTGAGTCGCCTGTCAACTGTGTTGAAGTGTGTTCAGACTGCAGGACTCCGCCTCAACCAAAAGAAGTGCCAGAGAGATACAAATCCTGGGGCACCTAGACAACGGAGATGGTGTCCATCCTCATCCAGATAAAGTAAGGGCAGTCACAGAATTTCCAACTCCTTAGCACATTAGTGACGTGAGAAGTTTTCTCGGGCTGTGCTCATATTACCGACGTTTCATAAAAGAATTTTGTAACAAGGTACATCCATTGCAAGAACTTCTGCAGTGAGACGCCAAGTTTTACTGGGATGCGACAAGAGACAGGGCTTTTTGGGCACTTAAGGAGGCTCTGTAACTTATGCACCAGTTCGAGCCTTGTACGACGAGAATGCAGAAACTGAACTTCACACAGACGCAAGTGGGTATGGGATTGGTGCAGAGCTTGTACAAATTCAGTAAGGTGCTGAAAAGGTGATAGCCTATGCATCAAGAGTTTTCTCAAAATCTGAGATAAACTACTCTAAAACTGAGAAAGAATGTCTCGCAGTTATCTGGGCTATCAAGTTCCGGGTGTATTTATTTGGCAAACCATTCACTGTCGTGAGAGACCACCATTCTTTGTGTTGGCCGACTAGCTTGAAGGAGCCATCAGGTCGTCTAGCAAGATGGGCATTATGACTCAAAGAGTACGATGTTACTGTGGTATTCAAGAACGGGTGCAAAGACTAGGCTGCCGACTACCTTTCGAGGAATCCATTAGTGGAACACTAGAGCACGAATGAAATATCAGCCCTCACTGAATTAGGTGATGTTACAGCTGAACAGTGGGAAGATCCAGCATATTAAAAACCATAGAGGCCTTGGAGAAAGGAGAACTGACCAATGGTGAGTTCAAACTTATAAGCAGGACATTATATAAGAGCAACTATGATCCGCTGGGCCCCAAATGTCTTCTGGTCATTCTAGCTCACCTCCAGCCAGCTATTCTCAAGTATTTCCACGATGCTCCAATATTCGGTCATCTGGGATTCGTGAAGACCCTAGACAGAATCAGACACAGGTATTACTGGAAAGGTCTCTACCGATCTGTCAAGCACTATGTAAGTCACTGTAAAGAATGCCAGCAACGGAAGCATGTGCCGCAATTACCTCCATGGCATCTCGCACCGATCCCACCTGCAGCAGCTCCATTCCACTAAGTTGGGTTTGATCCTTTAGGGAGGTTCCCAAAGTCGACAACTGGTACCTCACACGCTACGCTGTCACCAAACCTGTGCCGACTGCAGAAGCTCCAGAGATCGCAAAATTCCTTGTAGAAGACATTATTTTGAAGCATGGAGCACCACGTATGTTGTTATCTGATTGTGGAAAAATATTTCAGTCAAAATTAGTATCAGAGGTAATGTCACATTGCAACGTTGTTCACAGAATAACAACTGCATACCATCCTCAGACAAATGGTCTTACAGAATGTTTTAATAAGACATTAGCAGATATGCTGTCGATGTTGAGCAGAAGGATTGGGATACAATACTGCCAGTCATAACATTTGCTTATAATACTGCAAGACAAGACACCACAGACTTCATGCCGTTTTTCCTGCTCCATGGCCGTGAAGCTGAGATGACAATGGATATGCTGTTCCTGTTCCAGCCGGATGACACTCAGGATGACTATGTGAATCAGCTCATCACCAGGGTCGAAGAAGCAAGACAGCTGGCTCACATATGGACACTGGGCACCCAGGAGAAGGACTGTCAGTGGTATAACGACAAGCACCGAGCTGTTGTGTACAGCCCAGGAGGTCTGGTATGGATTCTTATCCCTTTACGGAGAGTTGGACTATCAGAAATGTTATTGAGGCGATACTTTGGTCCGTATCATGTCATACGCCACCTGGCAGACATCGCATACGAAGTTGAGGATTATGAGCTGTCGCCGAAAGGACAAAAACGAAGAGACATTGTTCACATCTTCCGCATGAAGCCTTACTGTGATCTTGAAGAGCAGATAGGCGAAAATGGCTTCTTGTTCAAGGACTCTTAAGGACGATAATTATGCTGATGTAGCCACTACAGAAATGTCTGTCCTCGTTAATTGTGCAGAAGAGAAGGATTCTCCAGAACTGCCATACAGAGGACCCAAAGGGGATCTAACAGCGGGTCGCTGTTCTTTCAGGAGAGGGAGCAAGTTGACCAACTGTCGGTGTGGCCCAATGATTAGCATCACCGATTGCGGTGCTGAAGGTCGTGGGTTCAATTCCGTCCACCAGTAAAAATTTATTTCTTTGTAATTATCATTTCCAGAATGTTCTAAATGTTTCTTATATTCACTTGTAATTTCTACATGTTTCTTATGTTAACTATTCTTCTAATTTCTGGTACATTCTGTCTTTGTATAAATAGCAGAGCACTCTGCCTGAGAGGCAGTTAGTGCTGCGTGTATGTTAAGTTCGCAATAAACCTGCTTTCAGTTGACAACCCTGCCTTTGAAGTCAAGCCTGCTTCCATTTCAACGCGACAATATGACACCTCACGAGGCAGAATAAGGAAATCATCCTCAACCTTTTTTACTTCATCTATGCGTCAGAACAGTTCCCTGACTCATGGAAGGGACATTTTAATTCCTATTTTAAAACCTGGGAAACTCCGCACTTGCTATAATAATTTTTGTAGTGTTGCTCTCACTAGCTGTGTGAGAAGACCTTAAAACAGATGGTCTATGGTTCCCTGTCTGGATGCTGGAATACAGGAAAATTATCAGCTGCTTTCAGTGTGGGTTCAGGAGATATCATGCCACCTTTGATAACCTGGCCTTTCTGAAGGCAGCTGTACAACAGGCTTTCCTGCACCAGCATCACCTTCTGGGTGTAGTTTTTTTTTATATAGAGGGCGTAGTTGGTACCATCTTACCCTCAGACAGCTCCATGGAAAGGGTTTTTCGTGGTTGCGTTTCCCCATTTCATTCAGTCTTTCCTTTCCTCGTGTTATTTTAAGTGCTGAGTAGGTGACATACTTTCTGATCACTTAGAACAGAAGAATGGAGTCCCTCGGGGTAGCATTTTAAGTGTAACTTTGTTTGCCATATCAATTGACAGTATTACTTCTGTCATTAGAAGTCCTGTCCATTGTTCTCTATTTGTGGATGTCTTCGCTTATTTTGCTCTTCTTCCAACCTTGCAACAAGCCCATGTCAGTTGCAATTAACTCTTTGGAGGTTGCATGAATGGGCAGGGCAGACTGGTTTTAAGTTTTCAACCGAGAAGTCTGTGTGTGTTCTATTTTAATGTTCATGTGCTGTTTTTAATTTACTTGAACTGCAGATGAAGTTCACCATGCTAAATTTAAGACACAGTGAGGTTTTTTGGCCTCACATTCAATTCTAAACTTATATTATTGCCAAACCTTAAATACCTAATGATCCAATGCCTCGAAGCACTGGCAATTTTAAAATGTCTTAAGTCACACTTCTTGGGGAGCTGACAGAACCTGTTAGCTCCGGTTTTACAGAGCCTTTGTGTGATCCCGTCTTGGTTACAGTAGCAGGCTGAATGGGTCTGCACAGCAGTCTTATTTAAAGGTGTTGAATGAGGTCCACCCAGAAGGAATTTGGCTGGCAACTGGAGCCTTTAGGACAAGCCCCATACCAAGTATCTGTGCTCAGGCTGCAGAGCTGCCACGGTCTATCAGATGTCAACAACTCATGGTGTTCCACACCTTTCACACCAGCATACCATACCTTTGCTTATCCTCCAATGGAAAGGCTGTTTCATAATCTCAGTGATGAGCGACAAGGCTGTATGGGATTCACACAGGGGATTGCTTTCTTGAAATGGGAGTGACTAGTTTTAATATTCTACTGTGTGGTTGGAGCAGGGTTTCCCCTTGCCTTCTCCAGAGGCCCAGACTTGTTTTGGACCTGATGAGTTTCAGGGAAGATGGAAATTTGGATTTTACTTTTCAGTGTGGTTTTTTTTTTTTTACTGTTTTAGATAAACATCACGGTTTTACAGTGGTGTACACTGATGGCTACAAGCAAGGGGACTCCATCAGTTGTTCTGTTGTGTTCCCCAATCATGTTGTCAAGGTTAGGCTCTCAGAGAATTTTTTTTTCCTTCAGGTACATACTATCTTGAAGTACTACAGCTGATATGTCAAGTACAGGGTAAATTGTTTCTTCTTTGCTCTTATTCTTTAAGTTCTCTGCAGTTGTTGCAAGTGCTATATTCATCTGTGACTTTGCTGCAGCAAATACTTGATGAACTGTCGGTCGTGGGAAGGTGGTGTCATTTTGCTGGGTGCCGGGGCATGTGGGAATTTGCAGTAATAAAGGAGCTGATCAAGATGCCTAAGAGGCTTGCAGAGCACCTGAAGTGACAATGTGCTCGATTCCCTTGCAGAATATCACTTCTTTGTTATGGCAGTGGACCAGCAGTTGTGGGGGGAGGAATGACTGTCAGTAACAAATAACAAGCTGAAGCTGCTGAAGCCCACTGTCCGTCCATGGTGACCCTCCTGCTGGGAGTAGCTCTTACTTGCCTGCAAATCGGACACTGTCCATTTACAGAAGACTTCTGATTCCGATGAGTCCCTGATCTGTGATGCCTGTGGTGTGCAGATTACTGTATGCCACATTTTAATTGAGTGTACTTTATATCTCTCACAGAGAGATGTGTGTTAAGGTTTTGTGGTTTGTCTCAACTTTGGCGTAAGCTCTTAGGCTGGAGAATTTAATTTGTTGCAGAGATCCTGGCTCACTCCTTTTTATCCCTGTGGTCAGCTGCTTCATTGTTTTAACCATCTCTCCAACTTTTGCCATAGGGGAATATTCTCTCACATTCATCTGCAGCATTCCCTTTTCGTGTTTTACTTCAGCTGTACACATACGTGCTGGATTTCTCACCTCCTATTTTCATTGCTGGTTTTATAACAGTGTTTGTATCTTTCACTATAATCGCGTATTTGAGGTTATAATATACTGTGCCCTCTCCAGTGGGTAGAAAAACACACAAGCAAACCATCAGCCTCGCCATTTATAAAACTTCAGAAAATATACTTTGACAAATATTTGCATTTCACAGTAAGAATAAATTTTTGAAATGCATCATGCAAAGCATAAAAAACTACCTGGTGCGTAAACAAAGATAAGCTGACAATTGGCACGGTGGCTGATGGAATACTCCATGTCATGAGTCAACTAGGTGCATACTGCAAACAATGAAATGCAAAATTTACTTTTGAATAAACACAAAATGTTAAGAAACTTGACTGTAATGTTTATAGACACTATTCTTGAAGTCTAAAGCCTTGCCAGCATAAATTTATGTCAATTACATCATTTTTTCCCTTCATGAACATGGTTTCAAAAAGTGTTCAAATGGTCAAATGTTTGTGAAGCTTATGGGACTTAACTACGGGTTCATCAGTCCTTACAAACTACTTATGAACTACTTACAAACTAGGACGCCACAAATATCCATGCCCGAGGGGGGATTCGAACCCCCGACCGTAGTGGCTGTGCAGACCGTGACTGAAGCGCCTCAGTCCCCTCGGCCACCGCGGCTGGCTCAAAAAGTGTAAAACAGGGGAAAAGGTTAAATATGTTAACACAAAAACGGGGGCAAATTATCATTGTGAATATAGAAAATTTGATAGGACCGACAAAAAGTGGTGTAAATGGCGGGAAAAGTAAAATCTGGGAACTTAAAAGTGGGTTTTTACTGTACAGTGCAACTTGTTGTTGAATCCGATTGCATCCAACCATTCCAAAGCACTAAAAATTATCCTATTTTTAACAACATTTGAGAAATTTATACTGCAAGGTATATGTGCCAACTTCCTAACAATTAACAAGAAAAAGAATTATACAGTGTAATAATGGAAAGGACAGGTTGAAATTAATAATACAGTGTGGCGGCCGGAGCTGACAGTTGTGTGACTGTATTGTGTGCGTGTGATTGCATGAATTTTCTATTTTCTGAAGAAGACAATGGCTGATAACAGAAGTATTATTTATGTGTATGTGTGTGTGGGTGGTTTTTTTTTTTTTTTTTTTTTTTTTTTTTTTTTTTTTTTTTTTTTTTTTTTTTTTTAATTGCTTGTTGCATCTCATTGTCATGTCTTTGCGGTGAGTTGTAAACTGTCCGAATTATACACTGTATTATAATTTCTTATTACAAATTTAATAACATCCTTTTTACCTTCACTTCTTAGGATAAAACTTGCAAAATTACCTAAGAAACCCGATAATTAATATTGCATATTGAGCCTTTTGATGCTTTATGCAAATACATTTACGTGGAAAAGAAATCCCCAGTGGTCCATAACTTTTGTAATATGAGCAGTGTTCAAGAGTAATTCTTGAACAAGCATTGCATTAAGCTCCATGAGTAGCACTTTTGCGAAGGAACTCGCATTGCCACCATCTGCTCTTCCTCCATCTTTCTTTCCTTTCAACACCCAAAAGAGCAAGCACACAGACACATAAGAATGTAAAATCTTCGACATAGACCTGACAAGCCATTGTGAACTGATACAAATCAACAGGTGTAAACGTGTGATCATATATGTATGAGGTTGCTACTTGTCAGCTCATGCAAGTTGCGATAAATGTTCTGAAGTCTCATATACATGTTACACACACACACACATGCTGACACAAATCCCAGTGTAAACATACCTTTACTACAACATTCTTGTGCCATTGTCCTTACTTTGGAAATTAAGACTCCATAGAATAGCATAGTATTTCGCAATAATATGGTTGGCAGCAGTTGGATCAGTATTCCTCCTCATTGCTGAAATGCAGTGAACAAGGGTAAGAAATGAAACGAGAATATGAGAGAGAAATAATGGAATGTTGGAAAACTGAAGGCAAGTGCCAAAGATAACGTTGGTGGGTAATTGCCCTTCGATAAGGCAAGTGTAAAACATTGTCTATCACTTACAGGCTTGAGTGTTTCAGTTTTTGTGGTGGGAAAATTTGAAGTAAAGAGTAAATCTATTGTTAATAATAATGTACGACGGTCATTCAATAATTAGGGATACAAATCGGTTGGAGAAAAAACTGTTTATTTTTACAATTTTTTTTCCAGTATAATCCCTTGAACATTTACGCACTTGTTCCAATGGGCTACGAACTTCCTTATTCCGGTTGCAAAGGACACTTTATCTCGATGTTTGAACCAATTTCCCACAAATTTTTATATGTCCTGATTTGTCCTGGAAACTCATCCCACGTAATGCTTCCTTCGGTGCACCAAACAAATTGAAATCACTAGGTGCTAAATCAGGACTGTAGGGAGGATAAGTCATTACTTCCCACCCATTTTGTCGAAGGTTTACTGGTTGGTTGAGCATTATGTGGACGTGCATTGTCTTGCTGGGGAATCACGCCTCCCCTCTGAGGTCCACGGCGTTTGTCTCATGGCTGGCTTCACCTTGTTTAAAAGCAAATCTGAGTCATGCTTTGCATTTTTGATTCTGATTCATTATAGTCAATCCAAGTTTAATCAAAAGTTAAAATTTTGTTGAGGAAGTGTCACCATCTCTTTCATAACCTCCCGTCAGCTCTGTGCACTTTCTAAACCTTGTTTCCTTGTGTTCATTCAATCAATTCCTTTGGGACCCATCTTGCACATGTTTTACTTCAGCTTGTTTCAGATAATGTTATAAGCTGTACCAGTACTAATTTGAAACTTATCAACTATCATTTCCACAGTCACAGTGTGATTGAGACAAATAATGTCAATAATTCAACTTTCAAGTGAAGTCGGTCAGTCACTGAGTCACGACCATTTTTTAACTGCTCTACCCACTACAGTATATATATGCTACTGTTCACTGACATTACACCTGTCACTCGTTGCAGTGGTGACACCTGATTCAGTGCAGGGGCCTTTTCCAGCATGGCTGAGTGCCAATATGATTGACCACACCTGGAGTATTACATCCATAAGAAGAAAAAACAGAAGGTCCACTGAACTTGTAATCTTATATAAACATAGGGTTGGTTTCTATTCACCAAAGACATCCTGATGAGTTGCAGAATGGCGCAAAAACAGATTAACTTACTGCAAAGTTTTCAGCCCTTATGGCCCTCGGAAGATGGAAAAACACACACTCTCTCACACAAACATGACTGCCACCTCTGGCCGTTGTAGCCAGAGGCAGCTGCCACTTTCGTGTGAGAAAATGTGTGTCTCTCCATCTGACGAAGGCCATAACGGATTAAAGCTTTGCAGTAAGTTGCATCTGTCATGTGTGTGTCTTTCTGTGGCTCATAGGGACATCTCTTTGGTGAGTAGCAACCTATTTTTCGCAAAAATTTTGTTGAATCCTTCCTGGAATTTGTTATTTTAAAAGATAGGATACTTTGTATAGCAATCAATGACATTGATAAGTTTTTTCCAAATTAAATGCTGTTACCTGGGTTGGTTAATCATCAAAAAGATAGCACAGTGTTTTGACTTCACCTCTGGGCTTGTGGTAAAGTCCTCAACATTTAAGCAAAAGTCTACAGATACAAATCTTATTCAGTACATGCATATTTACACTCTGCGTTTGAACCCAGCTTTCACCTCTCAACAATGAGGGAGTCACTAGAAATGACACGTGGATGGATTCCACGGTAAACAGTAGGTCACCATTTCTTGGTCGGCTAACTGGGTTAGGTTAGCGACATGGAAGTAGATTAAGTGCTGTCCTGTTGAAAGACTTGCACCAGGACATAGAGCCACATAAAGTTATTAGTATAATTGATTTCAAACTTTTACTTGATGCTGCAATTTCACATTACACATGTTTTCCACATTTACATAAAACATAAGTGTGCTTTTTTATCTTCTTCTTTTTTATAATTTTTTTTGGGTATTCCATTTTATTTCAGCTATATTGCTTATTATTTTAACTGTGCTGTGTATTATTTTCCTTGACAGAGGATAATTTACATACAGAAATTTCATTATATAATCGGATAACTTATCCAAAGCACAGGCTCATCGACAGATACAAATAAAAACACACACAATCACACTCACAAGCTTTCGCAACCGCTGGTCACTTCTTCAGGAAAAGAGGAAGGAAGGAAGGGCGAAAGGGAAGGATACGGGTTTTAAGGAAGTGGAAAAGGAGTCATTCCAATCCCAGGAGTGGAAGGACTTACCTTAGGGGAGAAAAGGAAAGGTTAACAAACACACACATATACACACAAAGGCAGACATTTGTAGAAAGCAAAGAAGTTGGACAGAGATACCAGTTGAGGCAGCAGCTCTGTGCAGAGAACAGAGGCAAAGATCTTATAGAATGGTGGGCGGGAATTTGAATTTAGCAGAGGTTGAGACCATGTGGGCAACGGGAGATGAGAATTTGCTGAAGGGCAAGTTCCCATCTCCGGAGTTCTGAAAGATTGGTGTTTATGGAAGTATCCAGATAAACCAGATGGTGTAACACTGCGCCAAGATGTGCTGGCTGTGCACCAAGGCATGCTTAGCCAAAGGGGGACCTGTTGCTGCAGTCAGATGACGAATTGCGTGCCAACCTAGAATGGCGGGGAGTACATTTCATTCGGTGAGTCCATAGGGATCCGAAGGACAACAGGGTCGCCACCGGTGCCTTCATCTTAGCTTTCGAGGGTAATTCATTGTCTGAGAAGGTCAAGGTGATGATCTACCGGTGCGATGTAAAGCCCTATGTTCCTCCCCCTATGCATTGTTTTGAGTGCTAGAGCTTTGGCCATATGAGCTGCCGATGCGATGCCAACCCTACATGTCGGGAGTGCAGACGTGCGGTTCATCCGAACGTACCTTGCAAGCCGCCTCCAGCTGTGTCAACTGTGGACAGAATCACTCCCCTTTCTCGCCTATGTGTACGATTCTGCAGCAAGAGAGAAAAATCATGGAATACAAGACCAGAGATCAACTGACTTGCTCTGAGGCAAAAAGAAAATATCAGCAGCTGTGTCCTGTGCACCTGGTTACTACCTATGCCACGGCAGCCTCACTGTCATCATCCACTGTGCTTGCTGTTCCATCCATTCCATCAACGCTAGTGGTCCCCCAGGCCTAATCAACTGACCCGGCCCTCTTACCAGCAGGGGCACTTCCTCTTCGGTGGCTCCCACTCTTTTCACCTCCCGCTCGGAAGGGGTCCCTCGAGACACCCCATTCTGCAGCTCCTCAGAGTGCTCCGGAGGATCCTGGTCGCAGGCTTAAGCATCTACAACCTGCCGGTCAAAGAGCTTCCCGCTCTTCCTCCGTCCTGGATGCCGCTTCTGGGAAGCCCTCTCGGCCCTGCAAACCAAAGGGCCAACGAGAGGAAAAGAAGAAGAGAGACAAGAAAAAAGAATGTTCGGTGGCTTCAAAGCCACAACCACCCACATCCTCTTCTTCAGAGGATGAAGTCGAGATCCTCGCATCTCCTGAGGATCTCGCACTTACTAACTCACCAGACCATAAGCTCTCTGGTCCTATGGATTCAGAGCGCATGGTTGCAGACGATCCAATGGAGTGATCCACTTCCTTTATTAATTATGGCGGTACAGCCTGGAAAAATCATCATCCTCCAATGGAATTGTGGCGGCTTTTTCCCCACCTGGCTGAGCTACGACAACTTCTAAGCCAAACACCTGCTTTCTGTATTGCTTTCCGGTGGAGTCTGTGTCTATGTCCTAGCCACTGTCGCAGGCGCTGCCTTGTCTCTTCAAACGCCTCTAGAGGCGGTTGCTGTTTGGCTCTGGGCAGTGTAAGATGTTGCAATATGTTCTGTCTACCTCCCACCTGATGAGGATGTCTCTCCCATAGACCTCGCTGGCTTGGTCGCCCAACTTCCCCCACCCTTCCTTCTTTTGGGGGATTTCAATTCCCACCACACTTTGTGGGGTGACACACAGACCTTGGCAAGGGGTACAGATGTTGAGACTCTACTGACGCAGCTGAACATCTGCCTCCTTAACACCGGTGCTGCTACACACTTTAGCGTAGCACACGGAACATTCTCCGCCATAGATCTGTCTATCTGTATCACAAGCCTGCTTCCACACTTCACTTGGAAGGTCCATGATGACGTGTGTGTAAGCAACCGTTTCCCTATCTTCCTGTCGCTCCCACAGTGTCCACCTGCTGACCGTCTGCCTCACTGGTCCCTCCATAGGGCCGACTGGCCAACATATTCCATAGCTGCTGTGCTTTCCTCTCCTCTTCTGGCTGATATTGATGCCGCTGTTCAGCAGGTCGCAGATACCATCATTTCTGCTGCTGAGAAAACCGTTCCCACCTCACTCAGATCAGTCCACTGTAAGTCGGTGCCCTGGTGGACGCCGGAGATAGCTGAGGCCATCCAGGAACATCGGTGAGCACTACAGCACCACCCTTCAATCAATAACCTTTTTGCATTTAAGTGTCTCTGGGTATGGGAATGGTGATTGATCTAGCAAATCAAGAGGGCCTCCTGCGAGCGTTATGTCGCCTCCATTGGATCCCGAGCATCGCCTTCACGGGTATGGTTGTAAGTTCAACTCCTCTTTGGTACCACCCTCCAGCAGGAATTCTGTTCCTCAGCAATCATGGTACAATTTGTACTGACCCTCTCACCATAGCTAAGCATTTGGCACACCACTATGCTCGCACCTCAGCGACGGTGCATATGATGCGGATTTCCGCGCCCTTATAGAGTGCACAGAGCGAAACCAGATATCTTTTCGAACGCGACGCCAGGAAGTCTACAACATCCCTTTCAGTGAATGGGAGGTCGAAAGCACCCTTGCCGCATGCCCAACCACGTTCCCCAGACCATACTGCATCCACAGTCAGTTCCTCCAACAACTATCAACGGACTCTAAACGCCAACTTCTCTGCTTGATGAATCGTCTCTGGGTTGAGGGTGTCTTCCCTTCCCAATGGCGGGATAGCATTGTTATCCTGGTGATGAAGCCTGGGGCTGATCCGCAGGTGGCTGATAGTTACAGACCAATCAGTCTCACCAACGTTCCATGCAAACTCCTCAACGCATGGTGAGTCGGAGGCTTATGTGGATCCTTGAGGACCAGGGACTCCTGGCCCCACAACAAGGCGGGTTCTGTCTTGGCTGCTCGGCTATCGATAATCTGGTGTCGCTGGAATCGGCCATCCGGACAGCCTTTACACGTCGCGAACATTTGGTTGCTATGTTCTTTGACCTGCGAAAAGTGTACGACACTACCTGGCACCACCACACACTGTCTAAGCTGTATGACTGGGGCTTACGCGGAACACTTTCTGTATTCATACAGTAGTTTCTTGCACTACGGTCTTTTCGTGTCTGTATTGTTTCCTGTCTCAGCTCCCCTCACTATCAAGAAAACACGCCACAGGGTTCCGTTCTTAGTGTCCCTTTATTTTTGGTCGCTATCAATGGTCTTGCTGCTGATGTGGGGTCATCGGTTTACACCTCGTTTTATGCCGATGACTTCTGCATATATTTCAACTCGCATCGACGTTGCTGAACGGCGGTTGCAGATAGCTATTCGAAAGATGCAGTCATGGGCGTTTACTCACGGTTTCCAATTTTCTGCATCGAAAAACCGGGTGATGCATTTCTGTCAGCGTCGGGCGGTACACCTGGAACCCAAACTGTATCTGGCTGATGATCTGCTACGTGTTGAAGAGTTGCACCGTTTTTTAGGCATGTTGTTTGACAACCGTCTCACCTGGGTACCACACCTTCGCCAGCTCAAACAAAAGTGCTGGCGACACTTCAACATCCTACGCTGTCTGAGCCATACTGTTTGCAGGAGCCTCACACCCAAAACTCCTACAACTTTATAAGGTGCTCATTCAGTCGTACCTAGGCTATGGCTGCATAGTCTATTATTTGGCCACACCTTCAGCATTGCAGGGATTGGACCCAATTTTACATTGTGGTGTTCGTTTGGCGACAGGGGCCTTTCGCACGAGCCCTGTGACCAGCCTCTTCAGCAAAGCTGGGGTCCTTCCCCTGCGGTTCCGCCGGCAAAACCTGTTAGCGTCGTTTTTGTGTCCCAGCCTCGTCTCCGCTTTTGTGTCTCGTTTCCGTCGTAGGTGTCGGTGGCCGAGTGGAATGAGACCGACACAGGAATAAAGATAGCACGCTGGTGCAGGTACGGAGGGGAGCAGCCAGAAACTAGAAACACTAGAGTAAATTAGAACGAGATATATATTGCACAGAAGTTATACAATACTTAACTTTTACATAGCTCAGTACAGGAGAGTGCTGATACATAGTTGAGCTAGAGGTCTGCCTAGTGCCTGTACGATAGCCAAGTCTTCACTGGTGCCTATCTGATGCCGAAGTGTTGACTGGTCCCTATCTCAGTCCCAAGTGAACGAAGTCGTTCAGTGGTGGCCACGAGCGGAGTTGTCGCAGAGGGCGCTCGTGGCTGACGTCGTAAGAACGCCGCGCCATGTGTGCATGGCGGCGCGCGGCGAAAGTAGGTGGTGCACACTTTGGACTTGTGCGACACAACACCCCTCCCCCCCAAACCGCCGCGCCGTCGTGGCGTAGGGCTGAGGGCCATGGCGACAGCACTGGGAGGAGGGTCTGGGCGGGGGCGTTACTGGTGGGACGGGCGTCGTAGCTGAGGCTGGGATCGAGACGCCGTCCGCGCCCTGGCATCTGCCTTGCTATCCTCCAGGAAACCCGCCGAAACCTGGGGAAGGGCGCACACCCCCGCCCAGAGGGAGCAGGTCATCATCTGAGGTGCGTGGCCCAAGCTGGGGGGCCCGCACGGTCCCGGAGTCCCTCTCAGTGACACTGTCATCTGCGGCGGCGACAGCGGTGGCGACGACTGCGTCGGAGGTGCGTCGACGTCGATAGGGATCTCGTAGTCCGGGGACGAACGATGTGGCTGTGCTCCCTGGCGGTGAACTGGGTCTGGAATCAAGAAACCCAAGACAGGATTGCGCGGCCTATGCAGGCGCATTTGGTTTGCGTGGCGCCGCAGCTCCGACCCTGTGGAAGAACGCACAACATACATATTGCGACCGAGCACGTGCTGAATGGTGCCCGGCGTCCATCGTGTCTTGTTGCCAGCAAACACCCTGTACAGCACCGGCGTGGAAACCTGAAAACGCGTAGCGCCATACGAACCGACTCGGTGTGTGGGAGGCTGCAGCAGGTGAAGGAGAGTGCGGTGACGGCGGCCGTGTAGCAGCTCGGCAGGAGACGGGCCGTCACGTGGCATGCACCGATACGTAGACAGGTAAAATTTGAAGAGCTTGCTGCCTGGAGTGCTGACCTTTCATCTTCTCCATGTGAGACTTGAATGTTCGCACGAAACGTTCCGTTTCACCATTGGACTGAGGGTGAAAAGGTGCGGTGGTGATATGCTGAATGCCATTCACACGACAAAACTGTTGAAATTCCGCACTAACAGAGGTCCATTGTCACTGACGATAGTTTCAGGCAAACCTTCGATGCAAAACACTGATGTTAAGGCACTGATTGTACTAGACGCTGTTGTTGAGTTCATGGCAATCGCAAAAGGAAACTTGCTGAAAGTGTCTACAAAAATTAACCAGCGCGTATTCCAGAAAGGTCCGGCAAAGTCAATATGTAAACGTTGCCATGGTCCCTTGGGGCGTGGCCAGTCTGAGGAACGTTGCGGAGGAGCCGCCTGATGCTCCGCACAAACAGTACAATGTGACGTCATGTTGTCTATCTGAGCGTCCATACCAACCCAGGTACAATGACGTCTGGCCAATTGCTTTGTCCTAACAATACCCCAATGTCCTTGATGCAGGAGGCGTAACACTTCACGTTGCAGGGAACGAGGAACAATCACTCGTGCTTGGTCGTTGTCGGTATGCAACAACAGTACACCCTGACTTAAAGATAATGCATGACGTTATGCAAAATAACGTCGAACCAGAGGCCGTTGAATGTCTTTGGCTCTGGCAGGCCACCCAGAGCGAACAAAACGTGCTACCACACTTACATCCGCAGCTGTTTCCTGTGCAACCCGACGAGAGTTCAAAGGGAAATCTGCGACAGTGGAAGCATCTCTGGAGTCTATCTGACAACATGCCATTTCTGAAGAATCAAACAACACATCCTGGCCAACCGGAAGTCGGGAAAGTGTGTCCGCGTTGGCGTGTTTAGTGGTAGGTCGGTACAAAATCTCATACTGATAATTAGAAAGTATTAAGGACCATCTCTGAAGCTTTTGTGCCGTTCGTGGTGGAATTGGCTTTGTGGGTGAGAACAACGACTTGAGAGGCTTGTGGTCTGTCAACAAATAGAATTTTCTGCCATAGAGATAATGATGAAACTTTATGACGCCGTTAATGATTGCTAAGGCCTCCTTTTCTATCTGACTGTAATTCTGTTGCGTCGGCGTCAGTAGCTTGGATGCAAAGGCAATAGGACAATCGTGACATTCAATATGATGTGACAAAACTGCACCCACACTGTACGACGAGGCATCAACTGCTAGCACTACAGGCTTCTGTGGGTCAAAGGGAATCAAACATGCATCACTGAGTAGTGCAGACTTTAATTTGTTAAAGGCAACCTGGCAATCTTTGGACCAAACAAAAGGAACATTTTTCCTACGTAAGCGATGCAGTGGAGCTGCAATCTGAGACGCATTAGGAATAAACCTGAAATAATAGTTAAGCTTTCCCATTACTGCTTGCAGTTCGTGCACATTCTTAGGAGGAGGCAAGTCTTTGATTGCTCTAAGATGTGACTGTAAGGGATGAATTCCTTGGGCATTAATCACACGGCCTAGGTACTCTATTTCAGTCTGGAAAAATGAACACTTCGCTTTATTGCAACGGAGACCTGCTGCAGTCAACACTTTGAAATGGCACTCCAGGTTTGCTAAATGTTCTTCAACTGTACGTCCGGATACCACAATATCATCTAAATAGTTCGAGCAACACGGTACAGAAACTGTCAGCTGTTCCAAAAAGTGCTGAAAAATAGCGGGGGCGGAAGAACTGCCAAAGGGTAGGCGTTGAAATTGAAAAAGGCCCATGTGAGTATTAATGACGAAAAATTTTTTTGACTCGTCATCAAGTGGAATTTGTAAGTATGCCTCTGCGAAATCAATCTTGGAAAAGAAGCGAGACTGTCCTAATTTGTCCATCAGTTCGTCAGGTCTGGGCAGGGGATAAGTGTCTACAATTGTTTGACTGTTCACTGTTGATTTGAAGTACGCACAGAGACGAAGTTTTCCTGACGGCTTGGGTATAATTACTAAAGGCGAGGCCCACTGACTCGCAGAAACAGGAGAAATCACTCCACTATCTTGCAAACGTTTAAGTTCTTCGGCAACTGCATCACACATTGCGATAGGCACTGGTCTAGCTTTACAAACTTTTGGAACTGCAGATTCTCTTAAAGTTACATGTGCCACGAAATCTTTAGCACAACCTAGTTCCGGCGAAAACAAATCACTATATTTTTCACACAATGCATTGATTTTGTCCTGAGGCACTATTGACGAAATTTGAAGCACATCTCTTTGAATTGATAAACCAAACAAGTCGAATGAATAGAGTCCAAAAATGTTCTGTGTAGATTTGGCCTGAAGAACTACAAAAGAAACTGTTTTTGTTACACCTTGAAAAAAGGCAGGCAGGCTACACGTTCCTAGCACCGGAATATTTTGACCCGTATATGCCGTTAGTACTTGTTGACACGGAGACAATTTTGGCGAACCCAGGAATTCATAAGTGTCTTTATTCATTAATGTAACAGCGGAACCAGTATCAAGCTGAAATTTCAGTGTTATTGTCAATGGAAAGATTCACAAAAAGCTTGTGCTTGTGGCGCTCGACAGGTGCGCGACTGTGGGCAACGTCTGCTGCAGTTCGTTTGCGCATGCGCGGGTTGCGTGCGGTAGGAAGCGGCGCAGAATCGGCACTTAGATTAATATCACTGTCACTAGATGGCACTACCGCCGGAACGGCGTCCGCGCAATGCGAGGCTGCTGCACTAAAATTACTTTGAGTAGCTACACCAATTCTACTGTCACTAGCTACACAGTACTGGGCACTGTTACAAGAAGTAGTTGTAGAAGGCACTAGGTTCACTACAGGATTGCACTGTACATAGTAATTTTGCTTGACCCGAACCCTTTTCCATTGCACAGTTTTACGCGCTCGTCGGCGCTGCTACGTGGCTCACTACATAGTTTTGCAGTAGGCGCAGAAAAACTTTCTTGCCTGTTAGAATCAATATAAGCACTGTTCAATTCCACAGCATCTATGACATTGACAGCATGAACTGTTCGTGCACTCGGCGAAGCACTGTTCCTAACAGCACCGTTCTTTGAGTTTTTAATTTGCAAACACACAGACTGTACATGTCCCGATTTGCCACATTGATAACAGGTTGCGTTGCGACTAGGGCAATGTGCACGCTTGTGGCGAGATACACACTGAGATCAAGACTTACGAACATTTTTTTGAAATGAGCGTTGGCGCCCGTTATTCAAATTACTGTTTCTAACACGACGATGCGACCTCTGTGTTGCACTTTTACACTGGCTACTGTTCACTGTCTGTTTAGCACGGCCGGTAGAAAAATAAGAGTCACTAGTGCTATACTGAGAACTACGGCTAGGAAAGCGTCCGTTACAGCGCACTGAATTAACACTGTGGCTTTGCATTTCTACATCTGCTAAGTCAAAGGTATCATGCGCTTCAATAAGCTGCATTACACTGTCTAATGAAGGGTCTGGCTGTTTCAGAATTGCTGCCCTAATTCTGGGGTCCTGAATATTCTTCGTAATTGCACCTCGCAACATCATGTCACTATAAGAAAGTTCACAAGAGCAAGTAAATTTACATTGGCGGGTTAAGCCCTTCAATTCCGTAATCCATTGCGTGTGGGTCTGTTCCGGTGATTTTTTTCAGTCTGAAAAATCGGTACCGCGCAGCGGCTACGAGAACTTTTCTCTTGTAATGAGCATTCAGTGAATCTACAATTTGTTCAAAGTCTACATCACGAGGAGATGCGTGAGGGAAAAGTTTTTGCAATAATACGAAGGTTTGGGGGCCCACAATCGATAAGGAAAGGTTCTTCACTCTCTGACCTGTAATTTGATGAGCTGCGACGAGTTCTTGAAACTGTGCGAAATAGTCGCTCCATTCTTCCTCACGTTCGTTGTACTGGCGAAACATAGGAAGCGTTGCGGCGGCAGGTGTGGGCTGCTGAAGCGGCGGCTGTTGTTGTTGGTCAGGTGCTTGCGCTGTTAGCTGGGACACCGCCTGCAGGAGTTGTGTAATTTGTGCCGTCTGTAACTGAATAATTTCCATTAAGTTTGGGTTCGGGGTAGTGGCCATGCTGACCGATTAAGCGCCGCGCATACAAGTAAATTATAACAAAACACAAATGCAATATGAAAGGATGGCTTGCTCTGCAACAAAAAAGTCCACAAAACACGAACTGAATATGTTCCCCCAAAATTCTTATAATAAGGGTGGGTGGGCGGGAGCAATTTCTGCGTGCTCCGACTGTTGCTGTCTGGCTGCTACTAGCGGGCTGGTCCAAGGTTCTATCACTCCTTGTCGCCACTTTTGTGTCCCAGCCTCGTCGCCGCTTTTGTGTCTCGTTTCCGTCGTAGATGTCGGTGGCCGAGTGGAATGAGACCGACACAGGAATAAAGATAGCACGCTGGTGCAGGTACGGAGGGGAGCAGCCAGAAACTTGAAACACTAGAGTAAATTAGAACGAGATATATATTGCACAGAAGTTACACAAAAGTTAACTTTTACATAGCTCAGTACAGGAGAGTGCTGATACATAGTTGAGCTAGAGGTCTGCCTAGTGCCTGTACGATAGCCAAGTCTTCACTGGTGCCTATCTGATGCCGAAGTGTTGACTGGTCCCTATCTCAGTCCCAAGTGAACGAAGTCGTTCAGTGGTGGCCACGAGCGGAGTTGTCGCAGAGGGCGCTCGTGGCTGACGTCGTAAGAATGCCACGCCGTGCGGGCATGGCGGCGCGCGGCGAAAGTAGGTGGCACGCACTTTGGACTTGTGCGACACCACAGTCGTACAGGTCTTGCCACACCATCAGAGCTGCCGGCTTCTATTTCCAGGCGCTGCTTTCCCTATCCCTCCACAACGGCCCCAGTCGGGTTATCCGATGTCAGTCCGTGTTCGTTCTCTCCTTTCGTCCCTCTAATCACATCCAGTCCCTGCCACTTTCCAAAATTTCTTTCAAACCCCTCCTTGGTCCATTTTCTGTTTGCAGCTTTATCTGGCTCTGTTCCATACATCAAGGGACTCGGTTTCTCCAACACATTTCCGCCGCCAGTTCCTGCATCTCTTAAACTCTTTCCATGCTGCTGAAGCCATTTATACTGATGGTTCCCTAGCAGATGGTCGTGTTAGGTATGCATACCTCCATGGTGACCATGTCAAACACCATTCATTACCCCATGAAAGTAGTGTCTTTACTGCAGAGCTGGACGCCATCTTAAAGACTCTAGAACATCTCCAAGCCTGCCCCAGGGGGTCATTTGTTATCTGTAGTGACTCCCTGAGTGGCTAGCACGCAATCAACCAGTTCTTTCCTCATCACCCATTAGTGCAGACCATTCAAGACACTGCTTACTCTTGGCAAATCTGGCCGTTGTGTGGTCTTCATGTTGACACCTGGCCACATCAGCGCACCGGGGAATGAATGTGTTGATCAGTTGGCTAAAAAGGCCACCACTGCGCCACCCTTAACCATTGGCGTCACGGAATCGGACCTAAAAATTAGCATTGTACAAGACGGTGCGTCTACCACGAGTGCAATGAACAAGCTTCGAGCAGTGAAGCTATCCACAATTCTGTGGAAGTCCTCACTGTGGCCCATACGTCGAGAGTCAGTTGTCCTTTGCCGCCTCCGTATTGGGCATACCTGGCTGACCCGTGGCCATCTCCTTCGCCGTGAGGCCCCGCCTGTGTGTCGGTGTGGAGCAGCCCTGACAGTAGTCCATCTTCTGATGGACTGCCCAGTTTTAGCTATCTTTCGGCAGTCTTTTAACCTACCAGATGCGCTACCCTTAGTTTTAGGCGACGATACCTCCACGGCTCATTCCGTTTTAAGTTTTATTCACGCAGCTGGTTTTTACAACTCCATCTAGTGGTGGGTGCTATAGCCTGATACTTCAGGTCCCCACCTATCCAGCACTTTTATACCCCTTCTAAGTCTCTTTTGTAAATTATCAAGGGATTTTTAGTGTGTGCAGTATGGTTGGCTCATCCTGTTTTTTCTGTGTGATCAGCCAGCCATGGTCTTCTACTGTCCAGTTTTAGGTGAGATCCCGACTTTGTTTTACCTATTTTGTGTCTTCGTTTTGTGTTGTCAGCGACTTGTCCATTGTCAGCTGACCCCATTTGTGAGTTTTCATCTTCGGAGCTTTGTTTCATTTTTTACGCTCTTGACAGTAGACTCTAAGCTAGGAACAGGGGACTGATGACCTAGCTGTTTAGTCCCCTCAAAAACCAACAACAACAATAACAACAGCTCTGCCCTTAATCGTGTGCACCTTCTGGGCTACGGGACTGGAGTAAATGGTGGTGGAAGGGTGTATAGGGCAGGTTTTACAATGGGGGCTGTTATATGGGTAGGAGCCAGAGGGTAGGGAAGGTGGTTTGGGGATTTCATATGGATGGACTGTTGATGAGCCTGTGCTTTGGGTAAATTATCCAATTTCTATTTTTATACATATTTATCCCACCAGGAAAGTTTCCTTCTATAATATTAATTTTATAATATAGTGTGATATACATTATGTCTGTAAAAAGTAAGTGTTTTTCCTTGCTGCAGAATAAATATATGCCAAGTCCTTAATTTTTGTTTTGTAAATTCAGTACAAACCCCAATTTTATTACTTTAGTTATTATTTATGTAAATATGAACATTTTTATTAGATGTTGTACTTTGAACATGTTTTTGTTATTACTGAAGAGTCACAAAAGTGATATACGGTGTTAGTCCAAGGGACCATTTCATAGTATCTTCATTAAAGTATAAAATTATAGCACATTTGTATTCATAGCTTCTACTTATTGGGAAATATATGTTAACAGGTGTATCTTGCTAAAATTGACCGTCGTATCCGTGAATACAAAGTTAATATCCTTAACTCACCTAGGGATGGGAAAAAATTACTTGTCCTAGATATTGACTACACTTTATTTGATCACCGTTCAACTGCAGAAACTGGATATGAATTGATGAGGCCATATCTTCATGAATTCCTAACTTCTGCATATAAGGTGAGTAACCAGACAGTTTTGGAGTGAATTATGTTACAACTGGTAAGAAAATTATTGTTTTCTTCTAGTTTTGTGTTTAAATTGTGTCAAAGAGAGAACCCTTATCACTCATATTTTTATTTACACTTTTCAGTGTCCAGCAAAGTTTGTCACACTATGCCCAAAAGTGGTTCTTTTTTGTACTCCTCATGTCCTTGTTAAGACTATTCTTGGTACACAAAATCAGTACTTTGCTTTGCTACCATACATATCAAACCCGTAATACAGTGTTTTTGTTATGTGCAACCAATAATCACACATTTTTATTTACCATTTCATTTACAAGTTTGGGTTAGACATTATTGCGTGCAGGACACACTTTTGTGCATGCTGCATCCCTCCAACTGTATTAAAAATCTTTTGACTATTTTACATTTTTGAAATGTGAGTGTTGCATGTAAGCATTCATCGTCTTATGATTAAAGTGTCCATGCATTACATGTTAATTGATGTTTTGCATCTGCATGTCAAACAAGTCATAAAACTGAAAAAGGCATACTATAATCTCTCTCTCTCTCTCTCTCTCTCTCTCTCTCTCTCTCTCTCTCTCTCTCTCTCTCTGATTCCTGTCAATTTTTAGTTGGGCTGCTTCTATCCTATTAGTTGGGAAAATTGGATTCTCTATGTGGCTGTAATTGCAAGTGTTACTTTCCGCAGCGGCAGAGCTTAGGTATTTGTAGTATTGCTTTAGAATTGAACTGCATAGTAATTATTCAAATTTAATTATAGGACTATGATATTGTTATATGGTCTGCAACAAGCATGAAGTGGATAGAAGAAAAAATGAAGCTTCTTGGTGTGTCATCTCACCCCGATTACAAAATTGCTTTCTATTTAGACAGTTTAGCAATGATATCGGTACACACTCCAAAGTATGGAGTGGTGCAGGTAGGTGAACTGTCTGGTAGAACTGAATCCATTTCTTGTCATTGAAATGATTTTATTTTTTTGTTTATTTTTTATTTATTCCAGGTGAAACCTCTCGGTGTTATTTGGGGAAAATTTGATCAGTACTCCTCTAAGAACACAATAATGTTTGATGATATACGTCGAAATTTTTTAATGAATCCTCACAATGGATTAAAAATTCGGCCTTTCAAACAAGCTCATTTGAATAGGGATAAGGATCGTGAATTACTCAGGCTTGCAAAATATCTGCAAGACATTGCCCAAGAGGAAGATTTATCAAGTTTGGAACATAAACACTGGGAAAAATATAAACCTAGGAAACACAAAGGTGGAATGCCTAAAACAGATGCATCCTTGGGAAGTGGAGACAGTGCTGATACAAGCTAGCAGTGGCTGTTGATAGTACAGTTGCTGAGAGGCACATGTAAACAGTACCTTCTGGAATATTGTGTAAAGAAGAGTAGAATTGGACAATTATTAGTATCTGCATAGTATTAAGTTGTTTCTGTGATGGTATATTGTAATTTTAGAGTAAATGGAGGACACATGAAAACACAGTCATTGTTTTTTATATGTACTGTCAGTTTTATAAAACTCTCTCTCTCTCTCTCTCTCTCATAATAATAATAATTTTTGTCTGCTTTTATTGCAATGTTCATTTCATCTAGCTATATGTAAACATATCGCTTTTCAATCTTCTCTAAGAAACAAACTGTACATCATCTTATGTCCACTGTAACTTCATGACAAAACCTTTGTGCTTGTTAACTAACTACTTTCAGTATTCTTGAGTTTTTTTGCAACTAAACTTCAATTAGAATATGTTCTCTGTATTGGAATTACTTGCAAATATTAAGCAAAGTGTTAGAAAGGAACACTGTAAGAAACTAAATGGATAATGTGCACGTATAAAAAAGATAAATTTATCAATAGTATGAACATAAAATCAAGGAAAGTTATACTTATGCATGGTTGATTATGTATAATATATCAGACATTTAAGAAAAGTGGTTGCTCAGATTTTTAAGCATCTTGTTTACAGTAAAAATATGTTTTACATAAAAATGTATTCATTCTTATTCTACCCATAATTGGTTAAATTAAGTTATTGCCTACTGACTGAGAAAACCATCAATGCTTTAATTGAAAAAAAAAACTGTGTAAATCTGTAACCCTTAAGTTGCTGCAAGCCTGTTTGCCACTTACCCCACCAAATGCAGTCACTGAGACCTGACGGCTCTTCCCTGGCTTCCTGCCTGCTAAGTAATCTGCGTCGCCCACTTGGTGCAGTGCTGAATATATTTCAGAGCCTAAAGTTTGGCATGCTGTCTGAGCGAGTGTTTACACACTTCATAGGTTGGCAACATCGCCGCGTAAGTACAGCATGTCTCGGACTCTGTGCAAAACTTCTACCGCAATAGTTTACTTATTATCTACAGTGCATAAGTATTACAATATTATACCGTCTATGAGACGGCTGCCTGACTTTCTGCACATAAACAAACAACTCACACTGCCACATCCCAGCATGCCATGCTACCGCTGCCAACATCGTAGTGCTATTATGCATAAGTCCTGCATGTCTCGGATGTGTGCAGAACTCTTACCTAGCTTTGGAGTTATATACTGTAAAATAGGCATGTCCAGACTCTACTCAGTGTTTGCTATTACGATAAAGTAAGTAAAGAATTTCACTGGGGAAATGAATATGAATGTAAATAAATACGTTTTTGTGAGGCAAACTTCAAAATCAGAATGTCTTTGATTATAATGTAATGATTTCAAGCTGTCGAATTTTATTTAAACTGACACTTAGGCTGTGTATTACTTGATTCATGAAATAATGTTGCTACAAATGGAGAATCAGGTCGGTCTGTTGCCGGTGTAATAAGTCATCTAGAGGTCCTTTAATTCTAGATCTTTCATCCTCTAAATACTGTTCATGTGTCTAGATTGTATCCACTAGGAATAATTTTAGAACATTGCAAGAAATTGAATATGTACAATATTTGTTTTACTAGTTCAATGTTTGCTGTGTAGTTCTATCATAAAAACTTGAATATACCATCATGTGGGCAGCAACTATATTTCTAAAGAACATCCTTTAATTAGTGAAATGGTGCAAAATGAAAATTATTTTTTTGCAGTACACAGTATGTACCTTCAATTTTTGTTCATGCTTTTAATCAGTTTTCATGATCAAATTTGGAATAATTGTCACATTGCAAAGTCCCCCCAGAGGGCCCATAAATATTTTGTGGTAAAGGCTAGGCCCAGGGAGGGGTGATTACCCGAGCTGTTACCTTCCGACCATGCCGATTGGTCCCTCCGTCCGTTTCTTGGGAGGTGTGGACAATCGCCTAAGTGAGGGTACTCCATTAGGAAGGAGCGCGCCATTGGAGACGCCGGTAATCATGGGGGATAAGTTCGCAATGACAACTTCTTCTTCTTCGCCCTTTACCCAGGAAAGGAAACTCGATGAATCAAAGTCCAAGAAGGTCTTGCCTTGCTTACCAAAGTTCCTTATCATTTCATGAACTGGCCATGATTTCTCGTCAGTGAATCCTTTTGATACAACAGGGTGTCGATGCGATTGCAGGTCCTGTCAAAACTTGTTCCTGCCAACTTAATGGTATACTGTTGCTGGAAACCGAACGTGCCTTCCAAGTTCAAAAGTTGCTTCGCACTACACTGTTGTACACTTATCCTGTTAAGGTCGAACCTCATCGTACCCTAAACTCGGCTCGGGGGGTAGTGTTCTCACAATCCCTTGACGGCCTGTCAGGGACTACAGGACTATCATTCCGACCAGGGTGTAACAGTTGTACATCATCTGATAAAGAGGGTTAACGATGACCTAACACCGACCCGAACTGTGTTTTTGACCTTCGACAAAGTTGATCTTCCTTCGACGGTTCTACCCGTCAGTTGTGCCCCAACGCAGGAGATGCGTCACCTGTGGTAGGGACGCCCATGAGGGTGACTGCCCACCTCCGTCCCCCGATCCATCAACTGCAATGGTGACCACGCTGCTAATTCTCGAGAATGCCCTGTAAATAAAGAGAAGCGGGTCATTCAAGAAAAAGTTTCCACCTCTGCTGCCCAGACATTGTTAGTGAGTAGAAAGCCTGCTGTGCTCC
The DNA here is from genome assembly GCA_026315105.1 of Locusta migratoria. Taxonomy (NCBI): domain Eukaryota; kingdom Metazoa; phylum Arthropoda; class Insecta; order Orthoptera; family Acrididae; genus Locusta; species Locusta migratoria. The sequence continues at coordinate 242,569,242 of CM048746.1, forward strand.
CAGCAGGTACCTACAGCAATGTCCTTTCCTCTCCTTGACCAGCAAAGGAGATGGGTACGCAGATGTGTGATTTTACCTTCAGCGACACAGTTGTCAGATCAGCCAAACCGATTGCCCGCTTGACATCCCCAATGCCTTCTGCTCACACTCCCCAACAGTTTCACAGAAATCACGGGCCACTAAGTCAGAAGCCCAGACTTCGAAAAAAGATCCCGTTCGAGAAGATTTTCTAAAAACTTCATCTTCCCAACCATCAGCCATTCATTGCCTCCAAAAAGGCATACAAAAAGAGAAGTTTCTCTCCTTCCCCACTGCGGCGTGACTCTTTCGTTACTCCATCCAACAGTAGACGGGCCCCGGCCATCCTGTGTCTCGCCAGGACACTCCACTGCTTGCCGATCTGCCCGCATTTCACTGGTGGACGGAGTTGCCCCTTCCGATCAATCCAGGAAGGAGGAAGAACAGATATCTGAACCCATGGAGCACGACTGTCCATCTGTCGATTGCAGTAGCAGTTCCCCCTCCCAGCCAGGCCCTCAGAGGCCGCCGAGGTGATCCCCTCTTGTCTTTTTCCCTCTTTCTTTTTCTCTTGCTTTCTTCATGGCACTCCTTCAGTGGAACATAAGAGCCATTCGTTCCAACCGTGATGAATTAAGGCTACTACTTTGACTGCGCTGCCCACTTTAGTCTGTCTACAAGAAACAAAGCTCCGCCCAACTGATCATATCGATTTCCCACAATATATCACAACCTTTTGATTTACTTCCTGTGGAAGGTATTCCTGCCCATAGAGGTGCTATGCTGCTCATTCGGGAAGACATCAGTTATCATCCCATCCCACTGCAAACTCCCCTATAGGTGGTTGCCGTCTGTGTCACCATCCCTGTATTCACCTTCTCTCTTGTAATATCTATTCCCCGTTGTCATCTGCGAGTCTTAGGGCTTACTTACTGCACCTTGCTGCTCGGCTTCCTATGCCATTTTTGTTGACTGGCGACTTCAACGCCCACCACCCTCTAATGGGGCTCTCCAGCTTCTTGCCAGAGGGGCTCTCTTTTGGTTGACCTCTTCAACCACCTTAACCTTGTCTGCCTAAATACTGGCGAACCAACTTTTCTATCCGACATGACGCATACCTATTCCCACTTGGAACTCGCAATATGCACTACTCCACTTGCACATCGTTTCGAATGGTATGTTCTGTCTGATAGGTACTCAAGCGACCATTTCCCCTGTATAATTAATCTTCTAAATCATACCACTTCTCCATGTTCCACTAGCTGGAACATCTCGAAAGCCGACTGGGTGCTCTATTCTTCCATGGCGATTTCTGATGATCAGACCTTCCCCTGCTTTGATAGTCAGGTCTACTACCTCACGGACATCGTCCTCACCGCCGCTGAAGATTCCATACCCCGAACTTCCACCTCTCCACGTACGGTTCCAGTTCCCTGGTGGAATGCAGCACGTAGTGATGCTATTCAAGTCCGGCGACGTGCTCTACATCTGTTTCAATGCTGGCCTACTTTAGAAAACTGTATTAATTAGAAAGATTACGATCGAAATGCCGTCGAAGTGAAATGCCGTCGAAGTGAAATGCCGTCTTGTCGTTAAAGAAAGCAAAAAGCTTGCTGGACTTCTTTCATGAGTTCCTGCAACAGATTTACTCCTTCACGAGTTGTCTGGGGTAATCTACGCCAGCTATCTGGCACTAAGGTTCATTCCCCAATCCTCGGCCTGAATGTAGCAAACAAAGTTCTCATGGAACCCATTGATATCTCCAATGCTTTGGGCCAATCTCTCGCTGAGGTCTCACGCTCAACTAATTACGACCCTGCCTTCCTCCACCGAAAACAGGCAGAGGAGCCACTACCGCCTTCTTTTACATCTCCCATTCGTGAAATATACAATGCCACCTTCACCATGCAGGAGCTAGAACATGCCCTTGCCCTCTCCCTGTCCTCTGCCCCGGGGCCTGATACCATTCATATTCAGATGTTGAAGAACCTCTCTCCTGCAGGTAAATGCTTTCTTCGCACTTACAATTGTGTGTGGACTAAAGGTAAAGTTCCCACTCGTTGCCATGAAGAAATTGTCTCCATACCCAAACCAGGGAAGGAAAAAGTCTTCCTTTCAGTTATCGCCCCATTTCCCTGACCAGCTGTGTCTGTAAGGATAATGCTCGGCTGGTTTGGATACTCAAATCTTGATGCCTCCTCACTAATGTCCAATGTGGGTTTCGAAGGCATCGCTTTGCTATTGATCACCTCTTTACCTTGTCGACCTTCGTTATGAATAACTTTTTACGAAAGTGTCAGACGGTGGCTGTGTTCTTCGATGTGGAGAAGGCTTATGACACTTGTTGGCGGGCCAGCATTGTCCGCACCATGCATACATGGGGTCTTTGCGGCCGTATCCCCTTCTTTATTTGTGCCTTTTTAAAAGATCGAATGTTCAGTGTACAAGTGGGCTCTGATTTGTCGGACACCTTCGCCCACAGAATGGGGTGCCACAGGGCTCCGTCTTTAATGTAGTACTTTTTGCCATTGCAATCAACCCAATTATGGATTACCTCCCAGCTGGTGTTTCAGGCTCCCTGTTTGTGGACAACTCCACAATCTATTGCAGCACTCAGAGAACGTGTCTCCTGGAGCGTCATCTTCAGCATTGCCTTGACCGTCTATTCCTGGAATGTCGCAAACAGCTTCTGTTTCTCCTATGAGAAAAAGGTCTGCATCAACTTCAGGAGGTACAGAATGTTTCTTCCACCATCTCTCCAACTCAGCCCCATCGAACTCCCACTTGTGGAGACAACATTTTTAGGGCTACCATTGGATAGGATACTTAGCTGGTCTCCACATGCATCTTTTCTTACCGCCCACTGTACTCGTTCCCTCAATGGCTCTGTGTTCTTTGTGGTACATCATGGGGTGCGGATAGTACCGTCCTGCTTCACCTCTATCGGTCCACTGTCAGATCAAAGCCGGATTACGGGAGCTTTGTGTACTCTTCTGCACGGCCGTCCATTTTACGCCGTGTAAACTCGATCCACCATCAGGGGTTACGCCTGGTGATAGGAGCCTTTTACACTAGCTCTGTTAACAGCATTTATGCCGAAGCTGCCGAATTACCCTTAACCTATCGACACGAAATATTGCTGTGTTGGTATACATGCCGCCGTTGCCCCACTCCCCTTCCTATCTATAATTCTTTAACGACTCCCTCAATAGCCAATATGGGCTGTCCGCAACTGCCCTGCTCCCTCCTGGAGTCCGCTTTTGTCGCTTGCTTAGGCAGCTCGATTTTACCCTTCCTTCCACATTTCAAATAGGTAAGAGCTCAGTGCTCCCTTGGCTTCAGGCTCAAGTTCGCGTTCACCTCTAACTCACCTCACTGCCGAAGGAGAGTACTTCGGATGCTGTTTACCGCTCAAGGTTTCTTGAACTCCGTTTGCGGCTCAATAATTCTGCCTTCATATATACAGATGGCTCTAAGACCAATGAAGGTGTCGGATGTGCGTTTGTCGTCGGGAATGATGGTTTTCAGTACAGGCTCCATGACCAATTCTCGAATTTCACAGCTGAGCTTTTTGCCCTCTATCAGGCTGTACTATATATCTGCCGACACTGTTAGCCTTCATAAGTCATCTGCTCTGACTCCCTCAGTGCCATACAGTCTGAGACCCCCCCCCTATTCAGTCCATCCTGTTGTGCACTTAATCAACCGCTCCCTTCAATTATTAGCTGCCAACGGCCCTCCTGTTCACCTCCTGTGGGTACCTGGCCACACAGGCATGCCTGGTAACGAGGTTACTGATACCACGGCCAAGGCTGCAACTCTCCTACCTCAAACAGCTACATACTGTATCCCAGTGAATGATATTCGAAGGGCTCTTTCCTGTCGCATTATATCGTCGTGGCATAATGTGAGGTCCTCGCTTATAAATAATACACTTCGAACCATTAAACTGCTCCTGGTGGCTTGGAAGAGCCTCTCATGTCACTCGCGCCGAGAAGAGGTGATCTTGGCCAGGTTGTGGATCGGACATTGCCGGTTCAGCCACCGCCACTCGTTAACTGGTGACTCTGCACCGTTATGTTCCTGTGGTCACCCGCTGACGGTGCACCATGTTTTATTGTCTTGTCCAAATTTTACTCCTGTTCATATTGCAGTGAATCTACCAAATACACTGAAAGAAATTTTAGCTGATGACTGAAGAGCTGCTGCTCGAGTCTTGAATTTTATCAACTTGGCCAATTTGTCAAAGGACATTTAGTTCTGCCTTTTGTTGAATTTTACCCTATGTTTTTAGCTGTTTTCATATAGGCTTATTATTCTTCAGTATATCTCAGTTTTGATTCGGGTGGTAATGCCCTCAGACGTTGTGCGCCCTAAAACCACAGAAACATCGCAAAGTTGTGAAATGTTAGGATCTCTCATTCACCCGTAACCTCAACTGGAAATACCACTTCGGCACCCAGTCACAACTCTCCGATACCTCTCCCTACAAACCTGTTCCTCATGACCCCATTCCCTCAGTCCAGCCTGAACTACAGAAAATCCTTAAAACTCTTGGTCTCTCACAAGGTCTCACCACTGCCTCCATGGAACTTCTCTCTCCACCTGAACCTCGCACCCCAAGCTTCTCCCTACTCCTTTATAATCCATAAAGAGAATCATCCTGGCCGTCCCATCGTAGCAGATTTCAAAGCTCCAAAGAACGTGTCTCAGCTCTGATGGACCAACACCTCCAAAATATAACCTGTTGGCTCCCATCCTACATCAGACACAAACGACTTTCTGGAACAAATCAAATCCATCCCTATGCCCCTCGCATCTGTAAGTTTCCTTGTCACCATAGATACCACATCTCTTACATCTACATCTACATACATATTCCGCAATTCACCGTAAGGTGCGTGGCGGAGGGTACACTGTACCACTACTCTCCCTAAACCAACATCCCCCCCCCCACACCCGTGGAACACTATATTTCCCAATGCCCTCCTAAAAACTTCATTCCTTGTCACACTTGCTAATTTCATCCTCACCCATAATTACTTCACCTTTGAGGGCCAGGGGGCAGCTATGGATACCAGGATGACCCCAGCCTTTGACAACATCATGGAAGAGGCACTTCGTAAGACACAGAAGTTGCACCCCCTGTTTTGGTATAGATTCATAGATGATATCTCTGTGGTCTGGACTCACGGTGAAGAAACCCTTCTGAACTTCCTTCACGACCTTAACTCTTTCTCCAACCTAAAATTCACCTGGTCCTTCACTAAAACGCAAGCAACCTTCCTTGATGTTGACCTTCACCTTGCCGAGTCCCACATGCACACCTCAGTCCATATTAAACCCACAAACAAACAACAGTACCTCCACTTTGACAGCTGCCATCCATTCCATATTAAACGATCCCTTCACTACAGCCTAGGCGTTCGTGGGAAACGTATCTGCTCCAGTAACGAATCCCTCACCACCTACAACAACAATCTATCCAATGCTTTCCTCTCCGGCAACCACCCTACAGACCTCGTCCTCAAGCAGATCTCCCAAGCTGTCCATTCCTCCCCTTCCAACAACAATGTTCCTGAACCCAGACCACGCAGAAGCATCCCCTTCCTCACCCAGTTCCATCCTGGCCTGCAATGCCTCAACAAATTCCTCCGTCAGAGCTATGACTTTCTTAAGTCATGCCCTGAGATGAGATCATCACTCTTAAGTGTTCTTCCCACACCACCCAGAGTAGCCAGAGAGGAAAGATCAAGCAGTAAAGAGTGAACTGAATAATGGTGAGGGGTGAAGGACGGGGGTTGTCTGAAACACTTTTGATCAACAGGGAACACACACACACACACACACACACACACACACACACGCACGCGCACGCGCGCGCGCGCGCGCGTTGCAGGTGGTCAGCGTGAAAGGAAATACCCCATCGCAGCGAGGCCCTGGGCATGCAACCACCTGCAACCCTACCTAAAACCACCTTCCTTATTATGCTAGCCAGCATCATACTAATCCACAACTTCATCTTTGAGGGCCAGACATACCAACATTTAAAGGGAACAGCCATGCGAAGCAGGATGGCCCCCTTGTATGCAAACTTATTTATGCGATGCTTAGAGGAAGCCTTCTTGGATACCCAAGGCTGTCAACCCAAAGTTTGTTATTGATGACATCTTTATAATCTGGACTCACAGTGAAGAAGAACTCCAGAATTTCCTCTCCAACCTCAACTCCTTTGGTCCCATTAAATTCACCTGCTCCTATTCCAAATCACATGCCACTTTCCTCAATGTTGACCTCCATCTGTCCACTGCCCAACTTACACATCCTTCCACAACAAGCCCCCCCCCCCCCCCTCAAACCTAGAACGTTCCACAGAACAACCCCAGAAGTGCTCCTCTTGTCACCGAATACTGACGGAACTGGATCGGACTCTGAATGAGGCTCTCCAGCAAGGATACGACTTCCTTAAATCCAGCTCTTACCCATGTAACCGCCCCCATTGTAAAACCTGCCCTATGCACCCTTCCATCACCACTTACTTCAGTCCTATAACCTGGAAGGTGTACACGATTAAGAGCAGAGCCACTTGTGATAGCACCCATGTGATTTACCAACTGATATGCCTGCACTGTGAAGCCTTCTATGTGGTAATGACCAGCAACAAACTGTCCATTCGCATGGATGGACAGAGGCAGACAGTGTTTGTTGGTCATTAGGATCACCCTGTGTCTGAGCATGCCTTGGTGCACGGCCAGCTCATCTTGGCCCTGTATTACACCGTCCGGGTTATCTGAATACTTTCCACAGACACCAATCTTTCAGAACTCCGGAGATGGGAACTTGCCCTTCAGTATATTCTCGTCTCCCGTTGCCCACCCGGTCTCAACCTCCGCTAAATTCAAATTCCTGCCCACCATTCTATAAGATCTTTGCCTCTGTTCTCTGGACAGAGCCTCTGGGTCAACTGGCATCTTTGTCCAACTTATTTACTTTTTAGGGATAAAGGTGAACTGACAGCAAAAGGAATTGAGTTACGAAGAAAAAAGAAATAGAAAAAGTTGTTCAGGGGAGTTTATTGAAGGTAAACCTATTTGATACTGTGGACAGCAAGTTTAATCAACTACCTTGAGCATCAGGGTTCGGTAGTTGTTTTTGCGTCCTAAACAATTTTAGGGGTGGAGACTAAAATTTCCATCTCTGTGGAGAATTTCCATCATTAATCAAATTTTAAAATTAGTCGTATTTCTGTAATATTATGGTTAACATCATAGTGAGGGCAACCAAGCTTGTAATATTACTGGCCGCATTCTTTATTTGTTAGCTTTAGGGAGGACAGAAGACAACACACCATTGTGCTTTCACTGTGGGCTTCCTTGATATGCCGTATGATACTGTAGGAATAGAAGATGAGTATTTGAGAATTATTATGCCGCAAGACACCAACCATTGGAGTAGTCATTACTACGGCAGTCAACTGCAGACAATTACTGTTGACCTATGGGGTGGAGCCCAACGCCGTATTCTGGACATGGTTGCTCTCCAGCCAGCTGCTGCCGTTCGCTGTCGCCTTATAGAGATACCAGCTGCTCGCCTAGCCACCGTGTCAAAACTAGGTGAGGCAACCATCTACAGAGTTAAGTCCACTGCAGATGAAAATCCTCTATGGATGACAGTCACTAAGATGTTGGGAAATCTCATTGAAGTTGTCATCGATGACCAACCATTCCGAGCAATAGTTAGTTGATTCAGGACCTTTCTTCTCTGTAGTGTCAAATGACTTTTGCAACAGATTAAAGAAGATAATGTTCTGTGATACAATAGCAACTGTGCTGAAGGTTGCAAATGGAAAATACATATGGATGGCAGGAACATGTCGCGAGAATAACTATCAACAACAGTATGCAGCTGTTTGAATTTGTCGTTTTAACAGAATGTAGCCATAATGTCATCCTCAGATGGGACTTCCTTCAGTCATCCCAAGCTGTCATTGACTATGGAAGATCTGAGCTACAAATTGAGGAAGCCGTTCCGTCGAGTATACATAACACAAACTCCCCTGGGAGGTTGTTTGCTGTCAAGAATGTTGAGATCGCCCCATTAACAATGAGAAGAGTTCCAGTTAGCAGCCAAGATGACCAGATGAACTGTGAAGTGCTTGTTGATTGCACAAAGATAATCAATATAATGAAAGAAATCTACACACCAGTGGCTATCATAAGCATTACAGGTGGACAAAGAGAACTTTGGATCACTAATTTTCATGAGCAATCACAACTAATTCCTAAAGGAATGTGTATTGGAACAGCTGAACCACTCCAGGATGGTGAGCTCAATGTCATCGACGAAGTCTCATGCTCTGCTGTTACTGCCGATAATGCACTAGATGAATTTATCATGGAATTGCGTATAGGGTCCAGTCTGACCCAGGAACATCAGCAGGTTTTAGCCATACAGGTTTTAGATGTATTCCGGGCCAGGCAGGCATATGAAACAGCCCACGATAAAACACCGTATCAATACTGGGGATCATCCACCAATTAGCCAGAATTTGTACAGAGTGTCGCCAACTGAAAGTCCCTGAGAGTCCCTGGTGGTCCTCGTGAGGAAAAAGGGTGGCACATGGCATTTATGTGTTGACTGTCGGCGGCTGAACAATATCACACAGAAAGATGCCTACCCATTGCCGCACATTGACAACACATTAAACTGCTTGAAAGGAGCTATATGCAGATGGGTTATTGGCATATCAAGGTTGATGAAGCTGACAGGAAGATGACTGTATTTATTACACCTGAAGGTCTCTAAGAATTCAAAGTCATGCCCTTTGGACTATGTAATGCCCCGGCCACATGTGTGTGTTATCTAGATATCATGGATGTTTGCGGAACATCTAAGCCACCTGTCAACTGTGTTGAAATGTGTTCAGGCAGCAGGATTCCATCCCTACCCAAAGAAGTGCTTCTTCGTCATCCTGGGGCACCGCGTGAACGGTGATGGTGTCCATCCTGATCCAGATAAAGTAAGAGCAGTCATAGGATTTCCAACTCCTCAGCACATCTGTGATGTAAGATGTTTCCTTGGGCTGTGCTCATATTATCATTTCATAGAAGGTTTTTGTAACAAGACATGTCCACTGCAAGAACTTCTGTAGGGAGATGTCAAGATCTACTGGGATGAGATGTAAGAAAGAGCTTTCAGGGCACTTAAGGAGGCTCTAACTTCTGCACCAGTTCTAGCCTTATACGACGAGAATGTGGAAACCGAACTTCACACAGACGCTAGCAGTTATGGCATTGGAGCAGTCCTTGTACAAATTCAGTAAGATGCTGAAAAGGCCTATGCATCAAGAGTTTTCTTAAAGACCAAGATAAAGTTCTCTACAACTGAGGAGTGTCTCGGTATTATTTGGGCTATCAACATGTTCCAGCCATATTTATTTGGTAAACCACATTCACCACTGTGACAGACCACCATTCTTTATGTTGGATGAAGAATTTGAAGGATCCGTCAGGTCGAGTAGCTAGATGGGCACAGATTCAGAGTAAGATGCCCTAGTGGTATTCAAAAATGGGCACAAACAAAAGGACACCAACTGCCTTTTGAGGAATCCATTAGCTGAACACAACATGGATGAAATTTCAACTGAGTTAGCTGACATTACAGCTGAACAGAGGGAAGATCCAGCGTTATTACAAACCGTGAAAGCATTGGAGGACCGACCAAAGGAGAGTTTCAACTTATAAATGAAACATTACATAAGAGCAACTACAATCCACTGGGGCCCTAAATGGCTACTCGTTGTTACAGCTTGTCTTTGGCCACTATTTCCACAATTCTCCAATGCCCAGTCATATGGGATTTGTGAAGACTCGAAACAGAATTGAATGCAGGTATTACTGGAAAGGTCTATACCAATCTGTCAAGCACCATGTGAGTCACTGTAAGGAGTGGACAAATAGGCTCACAGAACACTTTAACATGATGTTAGCAGATATGCTGTTGATGTTGAGCAGAAGGTTTGGGATTCAATACTGGCAGTAGTGACATTTGCTTATAATACAGGAGTGCAAGTCACCACAGGCTTCACGCCACGTTTCCTGCTTCATGGTTGTGACGCTGAGAATGAATACGCTGTTTCCATTCCAAGTGGATGACACAGAGAATGACTATGTGAAACTGCTTATCACCCAGGTCGAAGAAGCAAGACAACTGGCTGGCATATGGACACTGGATGCCCAGGAGAAGGACCGCCAGCGGTATAATAACAAGCACCGAGCTGTTGTGTACAGTCCAGGAGATCTGGTATGGGATTTTACCCCTGTATGGAAAGTTGGGCTATCGGAGAAGTTACTGTAGCGATACTTTAGTCTGCATTGTTATATGCTGTCTGTCAGACGACAATACAAAGTTGAGTATTATGAACTGTGCTCAAAACGGCAAAAACGAAGATACATTGTGCACGTGCTCTGTATGAAGCCTTATCATGATCCCAAAGAACAGATAGATGGAAACGGCCACTTGTTGAAGGACTCTGAAGACAATTATGATAATGAAGAAATCACAACAGGAGGTTCTGGCACTGGTCATTGTCACCGTAAGGAAGGTGTGCAGGCAGAATGGAAGGATTCTTTGGAACTGCCAAACATGGGACCCATGACAAAATCCAGGACACTGCTACCAGCTCCAAAGGGGAAACAAACAGTGGGTCACTGTTAGTTCTGGAAGGGAGCGATGCCACGAGTCTTCCGACATAACGCGTCATGCAATGGTTAGCATCGTAGATCGTTGTGCTTGCGGTCCTCAGTTCAAAACCTGGCCTCGGGCAGAAAAAAATGATTTCTTTCTATTTACTATTTTTAGAATGTTCTACATATTTCTTATGTTTAATGCACTTGTAATTTCCAGAAAATTCCTTCTATGTATAAATAGTAGAGCACTGCAAGCAGATTGTAGTCTGTACTGACTGTACCTTTGTGTTAGCAATAAACATGTTCTAAGCGTAAAGTGTCGTGCTCTATTAATGACCAGCCTTCAAATTCTAGAGCACCTGCAGTTTTCAATGCGACAATATAGTCATTCACTAGAAAAGAAAAATCACATTAACACGTTCGCTGTGGTCACAAGTGCGGGCCGCTAACACTCTAGGCGGATGTCTGTAAGCGCATGTGCACTGAGAGCTGAAATCATAGCCCTCCAAAACCTGTAATATTGAAAGCGAATATAACGTCTGCACAAGAGTTGGTGCTAGATATAAAAATACAAGTAACCTACACTTTAGCTGTATGCCAATTATGTGATAAATGCTGCAAGCTGTCTGACGCTTATAAGTGTCATAAGCATTTATTGCAAACAATTCTAACAAAGCCTCTGATTTATTGATTTTATTGTAAACTGGAAAGAAAATGAAATTCAAACAAGCGATAAATCCGCTTCATTGAAAACACCAAAAGGTTTATCAAACGTAGAAAAAGAAACAGGTCTCATCTGCAATGTGGTGCTATGGAAACCAATCCCAAATAACAAATAAGTCTGCAAGGTGTATAGGCAATGTTTTTATAGCAAACCACTAAAGATGAAAACATAAAACTGCAGACAGGAAAAGTCATGTTATATTTTTTCACTAATACGAGTGCACAGTCAAAGTAAACTGAGTACTCAGCTAGTGAACGCACCACTTATAAACGTTACCCACACTGTCATGTTGATTGCGGAAACGCTTATAAGTGTCAGTCGCAGCGAATGTGCTAATACTTCTAGTGCACATTTGTCATTTCAGTTGACAACAATGCTGTCAGATGTTCATATGGATTTAATTAGGTGGCTGAGTGTGCGACACCACAGTTGGCATATTTTGTATTCAAAACAATATGCCAACACTCAGTGAGGCAAAGATTGTTCTCAATAGTGCAGAATTGAATATCAATCATTCTGATGTCGTGGACACAAAGGTAGATCCTAATCACAACATATGTGATTTGGGAAAATAGTCTCATTCTTGTGTACATTTCAGCTCTACATCACAAAGCACTATTTGAAATAATAAATCATTCTCATAATGTATAGCCCTGTTTTATTAGACATGGAAACTTATACTAATAATTGTGTGTGTGTGTGTGTGTGTGTGTGTAAGATATGTTGCGTTATGCCTTTTTTAGGGTCATTAGACGTTTGTGGTGAGTAGCAACATATCATTTCCAAAAATATTGTTTAATACTGTCTTAGAAAACATTTACTAAGGAGTTACTAAGCTCTAAAGAATACGAATTCATTTTTGTGAGTTTTTATTAGTCAAATTCTAGTGACATGGTCCGAAAATGGATAAAGAGGAGACAGGTATTATAGATCATGAGGCACTACTACAAAAATTAAATAGGCATTAGAGGTGCACCAAATGACTGGGTGAGCTCATACCTTTACTGACACAAACAGTTGAAATTTAACATACAGAACTCAACACAATTACAAGCCATCTCTCAGATTGTCAAGAAGTGAAACAAAGACCTGCCAAAATGTATTCCTGTTTGCCGATGATATGAGCTTTCTTATCAGTGCAAAACCCGAAAAATTAGCGCAAGAAAACATTACTGAAACAATGGATAAAATATGATGGTTCACACACAATGAGATGATAAATGAAGAGAAAACCATGACACAAACAGTTGAAATTTAACATACAGAACTCAACACAATTACAAGCCATCTCTCAGATTGTCAAGAAGTGAAACAAAGACCTGCCAAAATGTATTCCTGTTTGCCGATGATATGAGCTTTCTTATCAGTGCAAAACCCGAAAAATTAGCGCAAGAAAACATTACTGAAACAATGGATAAAATATGATGGTTCACACACAATGAGATGATAAATGAAGAGAAAACCATAGCACTAAACTTCCACAATGTAAAAGAAAGGGTATTAGAAACTATAAATAATCAACTATAAGTAGAGTTTCTACCACAATGTTTCTTGGACTCTGGGTCCGGGATAATGTGAGATAAGGAACTCACACTAACAATATAATAAAAAAATTTAACTCTTTCTGCTATATTCTGAGAAATCTTGAAAGCTGCTGCAGCAAAGAATGTCTACTATGCAAATTTTGAGTAATTTCTGAAGTATGGTGCATTTTCTGGGGAGGTTCTCCAAACAGCATTGAACTATTCTGAGTTAAAAAAGAACAATAATAATCATAGGTGTTACTGCCAGACAATCCTGCAAGCTACTATTCAGAAAACTGCAGATCCTTCTACTCCCTTGCCTGCATATTTATGAAACTGAAGTATTCATAAGGCACTATGTGATGGAAAATCCCATACTGTACTCTTCCTAGAAAGTGCAGACATACACACTCATAACACAAAACATGGAACTTCATACACACAAAACCAGGTCACATAGCTGGGAAAAAAAGAAATTTAGAAAATTGCTACAAGGAATAAAATAAGTGAAAAGTGATGCTTGTTTCAAAGGCACAGTGAAGGACTATCTAATTGAACACTGCTTATAAAGCCTTCAAAAAAAAAAAAAAATGTTCAAATTTTTGTAATTCTCATGGGAGCAAACTGTTGGTCATCAGTCCCTAGATTTACAAACTACTTAAACTAACCTAAGGACAACACACACATCCATGCCCGAGGGAGGGTACGAACCTCCGACACAGTAGGCTACGTTATCTGTAATGTGGCACTTCAGACTGCGCGGCTATAAAGCCTTAGAGAGTACCTTGATGAGTAATGTTGTTGTCATCTTCAGTCCAGAGACTGATTTGATACAGCTCTCCAACCCTACTATATCCTGAGCAAACCTCTTGATCTCATATGAACGGCAACCCACATCCATCTGAATCTGCTTACTATATTTGTCTCTGATCTCCCTCTGTGATTTTTCCTCCACACACATCCCTCCAATGCTAAGTTTATGATTCCTTGATGTCTAAGAATTGCCCTACCAATAGATCTCTTCTTTTAGTTCAGTAACTCTTCATTACTTATGCGATGTACCCACACAATCTTCAGCATTCTTCTGTAGCATCACATTTCAAAAGTTTCTATCGTCTTCCTGTTTAAACTGTTTATCGTCCAAGTTTCTCTCGCGCACATGGCAACACTCCACACAAATATTCGATGTTAGTAAATTGCTCTTTTTCAGAAACGTTTTTCTTCCCATTGTCATTCTGAATTTTATAGCCTCGTACAGGGTGTCCCGAAAAGGGCTCCCTGATTTCAAAGTTAAATATCTCGAAAACAAAGATCGATAGAGGAATGCAGTAACCGGTATGTTTATTGTGAAAGCTGTAAGAAGTTTATACAGCAGTTTAAAATAATAGTTACAAAAGCTGCTAACAGATGGCACTGTAGGCTGTACAGCTCATATCAGCATACATAAGTGAAATAATCATATGAAAACACTCTTTGCAAACAATCAGATCAAAATGTTCACCATTGGCACTACAGAGGTGTCGCAAACAAAGAATGAAATTCGCCATCACATTTCGTAGTGTCTCAACTGAAATGGATTCACATGCTACAGAGATCGCCGATTCAAGCTCGTCCAGCATGGCGGGATGCTTCGGGTAGACCATGTCTTTCACTGTGCCCCACAAAAAAGTCACAGGGAGTCAAATCCGCCAAATATGGAGGCCAAGCCATGCCTGCACCAGTAAATTTGGGATATTCCAAAGCAATGACTCGATTCCCGAAGTATTCCTCAAGAAAGCGAAACACTTGTTCAGTCCAATGTGGTCGGGCTCCATCTTGCATAAACCATTCAGTACCTGGTCGATCCTCTAATGCTTGCTGTGTGGTGACGAATTGTTCCAAAATTGCAACGTAACGTGCACCAGTGACCGTTTCTCGAATGAAAAAAGGGCCAATAATGCCTCTGCTGCATACTGCATCCCAAACAGTAACTTTAGGAGAATACAGGGGTTTTACTTCACACCAATATGGCTTTTTGGAACCCCAAAATCGCCAGTTCTGCCTATTCATGTATCCATTCAGGTGGAAGTGTGTTTCATCTGTAAACCAGATCCATCACTATCAATCATTGTGAGCATCTGATTAGCAAAGGCAACCCTTTGTTGCACAGCTCATATGGGTATGGCCTGGTGCATTTGAATTTTGAAGGAAAACATGTGTAGGCTCTTTCTCAGTGTTTTCTGCGTGCTGGAATGCTTCAAACCAGTCTCAGATGCAATTCTACAGTCAGATGACATTGGATTTCGCTGAATAATTCCAGAAACTGTGGCAATATTTTCAGGCGTAACTGCGGTTTCGTTGCAGTCAACATGCCCCACTAAACCATCAGTTACGCTGTCTGTTCGTTAAAATTTTGCGAAGGCCGTACGAATGGGTTTCACATCGGGTCCTTTTGAAACATTAAATTGTGCTTGAAAACTTCGCCTTGTTGCCGTAGGATTCTCTTCTAACCTGTGGTACTCTAGCACCAGAAAAATGCATTGTTCAATCTCTTCCTTTGGTACACTAACCTCCTTTCACATTTCAATAGTGGAACTGATCGCTCTGGGCTTCGGATAACTATTTATACTAGGCATTATGTATGGCGATTACAGCGCTATCTGTTAGCAGCTTTTGTAACTATTATTTCAAACTGCTGTATAAACTTCTTACAGCTTTTACAATAAACATACCGTTTACTGCATTCCTTTATCAATCTTCGTTTTCAAGATATTTAATTTTGAAATCAGAGAGTCCTTTTCTGGACACCCTGTATATTGCGGTCATCATATGTTATTTTACTGCCCAAGTAACAAAACTCATATACCACAGTTATTGTTTCCTCACCAAATCTAATTCCTTCAGCACCGCCTGGTTTTATAAGACTGCATTGCATTACCCTTGTTTTGTTCTTGTTCTTGTTAATGTTCATCATATACACTCCTTTTAACTCACTGTCCCCTCTGTTCAATTGCTCTTCCAGATCCTTTGCTGTCTCTGAGAGAATTATAATGTCATCAGCAAAATGCAATGTTTTTATTTCTTCATCCAGAACTTTAATTCCTTCTCCAAATTTCTCTTTGCTTACCTTCACAATATACAAATTGAATAACATTGGAGAAAGACTGCAACCCTGTTTACTCCCTTCCAAACCACTGTGTCCCTTTCATGCCCTTGAATTCTAATAACAGCTGTTTGGTTAATGTAAAAGCCGTTAATGAACTTCTGTTCCCTATATTTTACCCCTGCTGACTTCAGAATTTGAAAGAGTGAATTCCCTTCAACATTGTCAAAAGCTTTCTCCAAATCTACAAAAGCTACAAATATATATTTTCCTTTCCTTAATCTATCTTCTAAGATAAGTCGTAAGGTGATTATGGCCTTCCATGTTCTTACATATCTCCTGAATCCGAATTGATATTCCCCGAGGTCAGCCTCTATCAACCTTTCCATCCTTCTGTAAATAATTCGTGTTAAAATTTTGTAATCATGACTTATTAAACTGATGGTTTTGTAATTTTCACATGCGTCTGCACCTAATTTCTTTGGAATTTCTTGAAGTCTGAGGGTATTTCACCTGTCTCGTACATCTTACACACCAGGTGAAATAGTTTTGTCATGGCTGGTTCTCTCACAGACTTCATTAGCTCTGAGGGAATGTCATCTACTCCAGTGGCCTTGTTTCATCTTAGGTCTTTCAGTGCTCTGTCAAATTCAGCTCTCAGTATAGTTAAAGTATTTTATCCATTTCAGCAACTGTTCAGGTTATAAATTAATAAAATCACAATAAAATGCAGAACTCATGTCTGTGGCCCTACATGATAAGCCGATACCTGCCATTTTGTAATCTGTGTGGCAACCTAGAGAAGGAACTACAGTGCAATCTTCCTCTGTCAAACAACTTTGGAGAAAGACATTTAGTAATTTAGCCTTTAGAGTGGCGTCCTCTGTTTCAATACCATTTTCACAGAGTGTCTGGACATTTTGTTTTGATCCACCAAGCGCTTTCACATAAGATCAAAATTTCTTAGGATTTGTTGGCTTCGTATCTATCTTGACTACGATAATGGGATTACTACACTGCTCATAGTAGTTTAACTGCATTCCTATTTTCGTATTCATTATTAGACCTACTCCTGTAATACCACAATCCACCTCCCATGAACCATAGACATGCCTCAACGATACAGATAGCCACATGGTAGGTGCAACCACAGCAGACGGGTATCTCTGGAGAGGCCAGACAAACATGCAATTCCTGAAGAGGGGGCAGCAGCCTTTTCAGTAGTAGCAGGGGCAACAGTCTGGATGATTGACTGATCTGGCCTTGTAACTAGGGATTGCAATCAAGCACTGTTTTCAATCCAGCAGGATTTTTGTTGGATTGCCTGCAATACAGCGGGATGCCGCAAAGGTTATATCTTTAAGTCAATATGTTGATAGGGAACAACTCACCATAAAGACGAATGTTGATCCACTGACAGATACAAATAAAAGACACACACACAATTCTACATTTTTGGCTGCGGCCTTCCTTAGAAAGAGAACACTCATCCACACAATCACTTAGGCACACTCATCAACACACGTCAGCCACCTCTGGCTGCCCAACACAGGAGACTGTGTTGGGTGGCCAGGGATGGCTGATGTATGTGGATGAGTGTGCCTGAGTGATTTTATGGATGAGTGTTCTCTTTCCGAGGAAGGCTGTGGCCAAAAATTTAGAATTGTGTATGTGTTTGTGTGTCTTTTATTTGTGTCCGTCGGCAGCTCAAAGTTCCTCTTTACTGTGAGTTGTTCCCTATCAACATATTATTATTAACATTTCTTACTGGACCTTCCATTGTTTTTAGTCAATAAATATTCTTTATTACAATATAATAAGATATTTATTAAAAATCACAAAAATGAATGATGTCTTACTGTGCACACCATGTACTACACAAGACCTCATGGATAAATAAACAGATAACTGGCTGACACCGAAGTGTTACCTAGCAAAACGAGTCCTGCGTTTTTGTATCATATCAGTACAGACATTGCCAGAAATCATTTCTGTTTGCTATCTAGAGTATTTTGTCATGGACAAATGTACTTCAAACTCAAGAATATAAGCAATTGAATACTGAATGTAATTTTCACTCTGCAGCAGAGTGTTCATTCAATGAAACTTCTTGGCAGATTAAAACTGTTCCGGGACAGAGATGTGAAGCTGGGACTTTTGTTTTTCTCAGGCAAGTGCTCTACCGACTGAGCTATCCCTGCATGATTCATGGTCCATCCTCAGTTTTATTTCTGCCATTACTTATTATGTCATGAATTATATACTGCTTTGCACCCCTATGTACATTTTATTATCATAATTCAAATATCCAAATATAAAAGTCTACATTTCTCAAGAATGTTATTTTATTTAAATGAAGATATATGTAAGACATAACAACTGTTTTATTTTAAGAATGTTTACACATATCAAAACATTTTTTTCGGTACATGCTAGAGCTTTGAGGGCGACATATATTTTTGTGTGGTAAATGGTTTTTAGCACTGGTATCAACTGAAATAATGATGCAAGAATGTTTTTTAATGTTTTTATGATGACATTTGTCAGCTCTTGTGAAGACAATTACCACGATATATAGCACTTGTTACTTTTGACATTGAAACTTGTCATAAAAGAAATTCGAGAAATGTTCTAGAATTTGAGGGCATGGTGCCTATGATCAGCTTTAGCAGGGCAAACACCTCCAAGTGGAGGGGGTGAGAATGTCAGCACATTTGACTGTAGACGTGTCTGCACTGCAGAACGCTCATTTCCGATTCAACTCCATTGTTTGCAGACATGTACACTAATGAGGAGAAGTTGGATATACCTTTTATATAGTAGTTGCTTTTTGCAGCTTATCAGATCTCTTTACTACAGGTAGTTTCTCAGTTTCACCTCACGTACATCCGGGAATATAGCAAACGCGAAGTAGTTTTCCTAAGTGCTTTTTGATATGGTAGATTCTAGCTTATATCATATGTCTATACACAACATTCATAGCTTTTAAGTTGGTTCAAGGAGAAACAAATCATTACTTGAGTCGTGCAGCCTACTTTCAGTATACAACAACACAGCCTGATCCAGGATGCCTGCATGGCAGAGTTTGCACTGCTAACACCAATTTTGGCCACCAAGCCAACAAATGCTATATCACTCAATTGTCTTCTCAAGACCTATTGGATGCACTTATAAGAAGTTTCATAAAAAACATTTGTACTTCAATATCTTAGTTGATACTGGTGTTAAATCCATTCACTAAACAAAAATGTGTGTGCCCTTTGACACACTAGAATGTGTCAAAAACTGTGTTTTGATATGTGTGACCATTCATTAAATAAAAGGGGTGTTATGTCTTACGTGACTCACCGTGTAGAAGTTTTCTGTACTAACAAGATGAATGCTGTGTAATTAAATTACATACAGAATAGATATTGGCACTTCTCAAACATTCCAAGTCTCCAGTTTGTCATAGCACTTCATGTGAAGAGATGACTACTTTTAATACCTATTATATCTAACATATTCAGTTGTCTCAATTAATTTCAACTATCAGTTTCAGTTCTCGATATTAATACTTAAAAATGTTTTGAAGCAGAGTAAAACATTTTGTATGCTGCAAGTTTTGCACTGGTATCTGAACACACTTACTGTTTCATACAAACCACACACTTGTGTCGGAGAGAACTATTCTTCAAATGTTACAGTAACATCTGCCACCTGCAGATACTAGTGGATTTTCATTATTAGAGCACCTTCCTCTGCCCACTTTTATATTTTTCTAAAGTTTTCCTAATGGGGTATGGTCTGCAAGTGTCAATTTTTGATTTGTAACAGTCTTGTGGAGAGATTATTAACATTTGAAATGTACAAACCCATAATGTGATTAATAATAATCTTGTAGCACTTCATTGGCTTATGCACAGATCCTGTTGAGCTGAGTAGTATATCACAATGTTGTTCTGCACCAATACTGAAATTGTAGTCTATAATAGATTCAGATTTCTTGACTTTTACTCTGGTGTTCGTCACTTTTCTCAGTTTTGATCTTTAGAGTTGTTACATGTGGTGAACATAGACAAGTCCCTTTTGTCCTGCCACTTGATAGCAAGCATCTTGTCAGTTGACTTGAACTCCACTTCTCATGTTTACATATTCTATGCAGTTGTGGTAAGTTGCCCTTATTCTAACAAACAGTGCCATATGCAGTCATTCTGCAATTGTGAAGCCAGAGAAATGCAGTAATAGGTCTGGGTTTGAATACCACACACACCTGGCCTTTGAACAGCAAGAGACTTTGGTCACTGCAAAGCTTCTGATGTGGACTAAGTACACTACACAATGTTGCACAAACTTGACCAACAATATTCCAAATTTTAAACAATCTGTCACCTGTACTTGCCCAGTTGTCACTAATGTGCTGCATTCTCAAAAGTAAAATAAAACGTATAATTTCACTGAAAGCTGGAGTGCTTAAAAGTACATCTCTAGATCAATAATCGATTGTTGTTCCATTAGAAGACAAATACCAATAAGATAATAAAGTTTCAGTATACTTCCACATTGATAGATGAGAATGCACAGATACTGGAGTATATGCCTTGATATAAACATAATAGGTTTTTTTTTTTTTTTTTTTTTTTTAGTCTGCTATAAAGTGTAATGTTTCTCATGACAATGCTAGTATTGTCAAATGTATATTTTCATGACAGGAAATTGATTGGTTTTCAATCAAAAGTGTTTTTAAAGCATACACTTTTCAAAAGCATTTTGCTAAAGCTCCATGATTAAAACCTACCACCTGCACCTGTTGTAGAATCTTCAAACTGACATGCTGTTCGTGATTCTGTGGCAGACTTGTCACTACTACTGACTTCAGAGATTTCACACGCACTGTTACTCCTGGTGAGTAGCTCCAGAAATCTCCACCTGTGCATCTACAGAAACATAATACTCTTGTAGAGCAAATAACCTCAAAGTAAAAAGTCTAATTCTGGAATGTGGGATCACAACTGTAAACATACACACACACTCGAACTATGTACCCAAAAATACTGTAATACAGCTCTGCATGTATAGATAACCATAGTATGCAGGTAGGAGTGACTCACTTTTCTGAATCCCAGTGTCAGCAGCAATAGCTTGGAACATTACCATTATTAATACTACATAAGGAAATCCTAAGGTCTGCTCTTATGCACCTGGCTAACAGTGGGGCATTACCTATTCTACATGTACACAGCAATTAAACGCAAGGTCAGTAAGTGGCATCGTAACATTTATCATGTTGAGTTTGGCTCAACTGTTTACAGACTGCAAAAAACTTATAATGAACTATGTTTGTGAATGATATCACAAGTATTATGTACCATATTATTTTTTTGTGTTTTGGTGTTGTAGAAGCTACACCTGCAATTTGTTGAAACTTGCATTAGTTGACTAGTTTACACATCACATAACTTGAAGTAGCTTCTGGAATTTATCTGCTAGTGGTTGGTTGGTATTTGAAAGCAACCAAACTACTATGGTCATCCGTCCCCTTTTCCAATCACAGAGACAACATAATAGACCGCTAAAATAGGACATAACATGTTAAAGTACATCAAACCGTAGATGGAAAATGTCAAATCAAAGAATCAACAAAAGGGAAGAAAGAAGAGATTTAAAAGAGAAGACCAGAGTGTCCAGGCTGGGTGTTCACAAAAATAAAAAATAGAACATCCAGCCACTCTGCAACACATTAAAATCACCTTCCTAATAATATTAAGCAGGTGCATAATAAATAGATAAAGCATACTCAACAATGTCAGATGGAATTGTAGAATCCACTGTTATGAATAAAAGTTAAAACAGAATCAGCCATAGAGGCATTGTCACCTGAAACAAGTGGCAAGGAGTCAGGAAGATTAAAAGTTTGCCTTTGAGGGGTGAAGGTTTGGCATAGTAAGATGTTGGCGACTGTCAAAGGTGCACCACATCTACAGTGAAGAGGGTCCTCACGACGGAGAATGTGGCCGTGCGTAAGCCAAGTATGGCCGATGCGGAGTCGGTAGAGGACAACAGAATCTCTGTGAGGACCTCCACATGTTGGTTGTCTCGTTTATTAGTCGCAATTTGTTGGCCGCCCGTATGGTATGCCATTCTGTACTACACAAATCAAGTACGCAACTATGTAACATTGAACAGATGTCAGGAGCTGGGATACCTATATCCAGGGTTGGTTTATGGGTAGCCTCTTTCGCTAACCTGTCAGTCGTCTCGTTTCCAGCTATCCTAACGTGCCCTGGTGTCCAGACAAATGTCACCGCCCGCCCACAATGGTCAATGTCATATAAGGATTCTTGGATGGCTTTAATCAAGATATGGTGAGTGAAACACTGATCAAGGGCCTGTAGACTGCTTAGGGAGTCACTGCATATGAGGAACGACTTGCTAGAGCATGAACAAATGTGATCGACTGCACGAAGGATGGCTACCAGCTCAGCAGGGAATACAGTTCCTTACGTCCGGCATGGATATATGCAAAAGCAGCATCCGGCAGGTTATGCAGTTCCTTATGTCCGGTATGCGTATATGCAAAGCCGACATGACAATCTGCCCTCAAGCCATCAGTGAAGATTACTGCGGAGTCCTGGTACCCATCTAGAATTGACAGGAATTGCCCGCGAAGTGCCTCTGAGTGAACAGAGTGTTTGGAGTGTTGTGTCAAATCCAGTCGAAATAGATGTCGAGGTAGACACCATGGTGGCGTACGCGACTGGAATTTAAACAAAGATGGGAGAGGCAAAGACTATAATTCGCTCAGAAGAGACCTAACGCGCACACTGACCGTCAAGCCCGATCTTGGTCGCTGTTCTGATATCTGGAGTACTCTGTTTGGAAAAAGGAGACAGTAGTTGGGATGAGTAGGAATACCATATATATGGGCTGAGTAATTTGTCAGCAGTTTTTTGCCGCCTGATTCGCAGAGAAGGCACCCCAGCATCCACAAGGAGACTGTCCACAGGGCTTGTTCTGAAAGCCCCTGTCACAAGTCTAATGCCGCAGTGGTGGATAGGATCCAGTAGCTGTAGTGCTGAGGGCGATGACGAACCATATACTACACTCCTGTAGTTCAGACGTGACAGAACAAGGGCTTTGTAACAGTGGAACAGGGTACTGCGACCTGCGCCCCAAGTGGTACTGCTAAGGCACTGGAGGACGTTGAGGTGCCAGCACTTCTATTTAAGCTGGCGAATATGTGGTATCCACATTAGCCGATCGTCAAATTCCAGTCCTAAGAAATGGTGAGTTTCTACTACAGTGAGTAGTTGCTCGTTAATATAAAGCTCTGGATGTAGGTGGACCGTCCGACGCCGACAGAAGTGCATAACGCATGTCTTGGCGGCCGAGAACTAAAACCCATGGGAGAGGGCACGTCTGCGTCTTGCGTGTGGCACTCTGCGGCTGGCGTTCAGCAACACACATGCTAGACGAGTTAAAATATATGCAGAAGTCATCAGCATACCATGAAGGTGATACTGACAACCTGACTGCTGCTGCTAGGCTATTAATGGCAACTAAAAACAGAGGGATGCTCAGTACCGAGCCCTGGGGGACCCCATTCTCCTGGGTAGGTAAGGAGCTATAGAACACCCCAACCTGTACACGGAAGGTACATAGAGTTTAAAAAAATTGGATAAAAAGTGGGAGTGAGCCCCAAAGTCCCCAGCCATGCATCGCCAGGTCGTGTCGTATGCCTTTGACAAATCAAAAAGATGGCAACCAGGTGCTGATGTTAAGAAAAGGCAGTCTGGATGACAGACTCAAGATGAACCAGGTTATCCAAAACCGAGCGCCCTTGACATAAACCACCTTGGCATGAAGCCAGCAGGCCCCGGGATTCTAGCGCCCAACACAACCGCCAGCTTACCATGCCATCTGGCAGTTTACACAGGACATTTGTGAGACTGATTGGCTGACAACTGTCCACATCTAGTGGGTTTGTACCTGGCTTAAGCACTGGAATGATGGTACTTTCTCGCCACTGTGACGAGAAGACACCTCCACTCCAGATCTGATTAAATAAGGCTAGAACATGTCTCTTAGAAGTGTCAGACAGATACTTCAACATCAGACTGTGGATTCTGTCAGGCCCTGGGACAATGTCAGAGCAGTGCGCAAGGGCACTGAGAAACTCCCACTCACTGAACGGAGTGTTATACACCTCAGGTGGCATGTGGTGAATGAAAGGGGTTTGTGTGCAATCCGCTGTTTTAACGTGCGGAAGGCAGGCGGATAATTTTGGGAAGCATCAGCATGAGCGTAGTGCTCGGCAAAAGCCTCGGAGATGGCGCCATGATCCGTACAGACATCTCCACATATAGACTCTTTTGCCATGAAGACCTAAGCTGTAGGGAAGAGAACGTTTGATGTGAAATGGATGGCTTCGTAACCTCCTAGTCCATCCCTATGAAATCACCAAACCACCTTCCCTACCCTCTGACTCCTACCCATGCAACCACCCCCGTTGTAAAACACCAATCCTTCAGAACTCCGGAGATGGGAACTAGCCCTTCAGCATATTCTCTCTTCTCATTGCCCACCTGGTCTTAACCTCCGCTAAATTTGAATTCCCGCCCACCATCTTTAACATCTTTGCCTCGGTTCTCTGGACAGAGCCTCTGCCTCTAGTGGCATCTCTGTCTAACTTCTTAACTTCTTTAGTTTCTATAGTATGTCTGCCTAGGTGTGGTTGCGTCTGTGTAAATGTATGTGTGTGTGTGTGTATTTGTTCACCTTCCTTTTCTTCCCCCAAGGCAAGTCTTTCCTGTCCTGGGATTGGAATGGCTCCTTATCCCCTTCCTTAAAACCCTCATCATTTCCTTTTCCCTCTCCTTCCCTTCTGCCTGACGAAGCAGCTAGGCTGCGAAAGCTAGCGTTTGTGTGTGTGTGTGTGTGTGTGTGTGGTGTGTGTGTGTGTGTGTTTATTTGTTACTATTACTGCCTGTGCTCCTTCGCCTGGTAAGTAGACTTCATCTATTTTTCACACACACACACAAACACTATCAGTTTTTTGTTATGTAATTCTTAGCCATTACTTTTATTTTTACAGTCATTTTCAGTTTGAGTGGACTACCTTCTAGCTTTATATGTTGGAGAAACATTGAAATGTATTATTGTGTGTGAAACTTCAATATTTATGATCTTTTACTACATATAATTAAAATTTCTAATCATGGTTTTTTGTCTTTCAATTGAACCCATTCAGGGGATACTAACAAAATTCTACACAGCTTATTTTCTTTCAGTTGACAGTGCACATTCAAAGACCCTGGAATTGGGAAATACTTCTGTGTGATTGAACGGTATTCCTACACCTAAATCACCCTCCTATCAATAAAAAAATTATATGTTCCCCACTTCTACAATTGATTTTAAGCTGGGTACTACCATGACTACCATTTTCCTTTTATTGTATATACAGATGCAGTATCAACTGCTGTAGGCACACCTATGGGGCACTTAAAGAGACTCAACTTTTTCCTGTGCTAATCTTTTTCTTTGTCTGTGCTTTCAGAATTATCACAAACATCATTGATTTTTAATTACAGTTGTAACTACAACAGCAAGACAAAATTTATGTAATGGAGTCTAAGAACAATCAGGTGATACTTAAGGAATTAGATTATGTAAATGAGACAATAAAAGTGGTAGATTAATTTTGTTATTTGGGCAGCAAAATAACTTATGATGGCCGAAATAAATAGGATATTGAATGCAGAATGACTGAGACAAAAGCATTTCTGAAGAAGGAAAATCTGTTGATATCCAATACAGGTAAATTTAAATGATAAGAATTCCTTTCTGAAAGTATTTTTCCGGAGTGTAGCATTGAACAGAAGTGAAGCATGGATCATAAGGAGTAGACAGAAAGACAATAGAAGCTTTTGAAATGTGGTGCTACAGACAAGTGTTGAAGATAAGTTGGGTAAATTGTATAACTAATGAGTAGGTGTTGAACAGAAAGGGGGTAATGAGAGACAGAGTCGAATACAGTAAGCAGATGCAAAAGGACTTATGTTGTCATTGTTATTCAGAGATAAAGAGCCTTGCACAGGACGGTAATGTGGAGACACTTTGGACTGAACACCGTGACAGTGACATCTACAAGACTCCAACACAAGCCAGAGATCAATTATTGATGTGATATCTCATATTTTCTTGGCGTTATTGATAAATAGTGAACTTACTGGTGTTCTGCTACATTTCCGTTTCCATTTGTGCTCAATATTTTGACAACCAACATGGTCATTTTCTTAAGGTGTAGTCATTTCTTGGACAAATAAATAAATATTTGCATTGGCACCCACACTATTCTGTCATTCTTATTGACAGAGTGTGATACTCTTTCTCTTACCTTTGTCAACTCTGATAAATGTGATGACTGGTGAGATTTTATCAATTTCGTGTCAGACCCCAAGCCAAATTTGTTACATAAACAACTCAGCTGTCTTTCAACTTATGGGTTATGACAACTTTATTGCAACAGATTTCATAACTGTGCTGTCTCATAAACTTGGCATTGGTGCACAAATACTGGTATATCTGCATTTCATTTGGAATAAATTGAATTGGCTATAAATGGCAGCTGAGTCAGTTGTCCAGATACACTGGTGTCAACAATTAATGCAACAAATCTCTGTTCATCCCTCCAACGTTGAATTTGGGGACCAGTGTGTTTGTCAAAAATGGAAACAACAACTCAGTAAAACAACCAGGAGTGAATGATACTGTATTCATTCAGAAATTTCAATGTCCCAAAGGGAATATCTTTGATCCCCAGGATACTTACTTTGTATCTACTCCATAATTTAATTTTCCTATTGTGTTAAAAATATTTATTTATTTAATTTTGGTCCTCTGACATCTTATGAAGATATATAGGACATTAATTTCACTCTCTTCTCTTCTCTTTACTACTTGATCTTTCCTTTTTAGTTATATTTATCCTCTCTGGCTTGGCTCAGTACATACATGCAGTATCTCTGACGCCCACACTTCCGAAACACCACCTTCATGACCTAGGTCGTGAACCACCTTTCCCTTCTATTCCCATCCTTTATACTTCCCTTCTCTCCCACCTGACGAAGGAACTCTGTTCCGAAAGCTTGTCCCTTTGTCCCTTTTTTTCTGTTTTTTCATTTTGTGTTACTATCGGCGGTACAACACAATGGTAAGTACTGGCCAGCCATTCTATCTCATTTCAACAATATTTATAGGACAAGTCAGTTATACAGTGGTTCATGCTATTTACATTATTCATAAAATACATACAGATTTACATATAAGATCAAGGTCATACACTATGACACATACACAAGCACTATACACAAACACAATTAAATACAGTTATTCAATTTAGTTTTCTTGTAATATTGTCACCTTCACTTTTACAAAATATGTATGCTTATATGTCAGCACAACTTATATCATAATTTAGTTGCTAAGGAATTCGCTTACAGAGTAGAAGCTGTGGTTCATCAGAAATAACTTCAAATTTTTCTTAAAGAGATTTTCTTTCTTTTCCATTCTGATATATTCTGGAAGGTGATTGAACAGTATTGTACCCCTATGAAGCACACTTTTCTGATTGCTAGAGGTTCTTGTCTGTTGCCCATGAATGTTGTAACGACCTCTGGTGTTATGATTATGCACAGAGCAGTTTAGCTGATATGCATTAGATTTGGTGAGATATTCTCTCATAAACAGTATTGTTTCATATATATACAAACATGGAACACTTAGAATTTCTAGTTCAGAAAAAAAGAGGAAGACATGATTCTTGTCTTCGTTTATTGCATATTACTCTGATAGTCCGTTTTTGGATTTTAATTATTGTATGACTACAGTGTGAATTTCCCCAGAATATAATTCCATACTTTACTGCAGAGTGGAAATGAGCGTGATAGGCTTGCAGCACTATTTTCCTGTTGCAGCTTGCATTTAATACTCGCAGACAGAAGATAACTTATCTGCTAGTACTTTAACATGCATATTCGATTTTAGGTCACTCTGTATGTGAATGCCTAAGAATTTTGTATCATCAACCACTTATGTTTTTATTATTTATTTCTAATGAGTGGCAGTTTTCTTGCTTTTGGTGCGAAATATGAAAGTGCATGCCGACAGTTTTATCAGTGTTTATTATTAGCTTATTTTTCTCGAACCACTGTGTTACTTCCATCAGTGCTGTGTCTGCTGATGATTGAATGGCTTGTTTATTGGGCCCTGTGTTGAGAATGCTGGTGTCATCTGCAAACAGAGTTTTTGTTTTGCATGAATAGTGTTACTGAGGTCATCTATGTATAAGAGAAAGAGTATTGGGCCTAGGGTATATCCTTGGGGCACTCCATACTTGATTTCTGTTTTTTCTTAAGAGTATGTTTTTGTTTTAATAGTGTTCCCAGTGACCAGGTCTTGTCTAAGTACAACCTTTTGTTGTTGATTTGTAAGGTATGACCTAATCCATGTATTTGGTATTCCTCTAATTTCTCTTTTCTTTCTAATTTATTGAGGAGTATATTACGATCTATTACATCGAACGCTTTTGACAGGTCTAGGAATATTCCAGTAGCTGATTCTTTTCCGTCTATAGCCTTTAATATTTCATGGAGGTACTCATAGATAGCTGTTGTTGTTGATCTGGATTTTCTGAAGCCATGTTGATGATTTGACAGTGTTTATGTTGTCTGTTGCCCCTTTTTTGTGTAGAGGGGTAACCTTAGCTACCTTCAAAAGTTCGGGGAAAGCACCTGTAGAAAAGGAGTAGTTGATTATATGTCTCAGAGGTTCAAGGATGTAATAGCTTGTACGTTTTATGATGTAGCCTGGAATATCATCAAACCGAGATGAGAATTTGTTAAGAGAGTTCATCACCAGGATGAGTTTGGCTTGTGAGACTTGGTTGAGGAACATTGATCCATGGGGAGGTTTGTCACTGACAGTGTGATGATCATTTGGGCTATTAAAATTACTTTGAATAAGATCACTTGCTATCTTGCTAAAATATTCATTAACAATTCTAACTACCAAATTAGTGTCAGTTACTAGTTCATTATCTACATTTAACCTAGCACTTTTTCTGTTTGTTTCATGCCTGTTTCAGACCTGATAATGTTCTAAGTTGCTCGTGTCTTGTTTTGCAATTTTGTGATATATTCATCATTTGCCATTCTTTTTGCCTCTTTTATGACTTTGAGGTAGGTCTTATTATATTGTGTGATGTAATTTTGCATTTCTGGTGATATTTGCTTTTGCTTTTTATAGGAATGCAGAAGTCTTTACTTTGCACTGGATATTTTTATACCAGTTGTAATCCAATTTTTGTTTGAACTGGTTTTATTCTATGTTGTTTGGTTGGGAAAGCTAGGTCAAAGTAGTAGTAGTAGGTTTCATGGAAGATGTTCTTCCATTTCATGCATGCTTTAGTTTCTGCAAACAGCATTACACTGAAACAGTCATGTTTGCATACACAGTTGCAAAGAAAACTAATAGTAAATCACATTCAATGCAATGTTTGGTTGATATTCAAAACTTCTAGTGGTTGTCTTATTACTGCAGTTTTAAATCAGCATCTCCAATCAAGAAGTAAAAAAAGAAGCATTATGAGTATCTGTATTTCAACTCTGATTAAGGGAACTGAATTAATTGCAGTGTAGTGTTAACTGAAAATGATAGACAATATGCTAAACAATACAAATAAAAAGCAAACAACCTTCAGAAATGTGATGCTTCATGGTAGTTTGACAATTATGGAAAAAAGTAAGAAAACACTGTTCCATAAATAAGTCACATTTCTTTCGACTTAATCTCAAACTTGGTCCAGCAATCCTATCCTGTCAGTAAAAAGGTTTTATCAAGCTCTGCAAAGTACACACAGATTGCAACTATCACTAATCTGATGAAAATTTCTTCCCAGTAAGCTGGAGGTTCAAGTTTAGGAAACTGAAAGTCATATTGGGTAAGTCTGGTGAACGCGTGGGCATGCAACCAATTCAAAGCCCAGTAAATCCATTTTCAACATTATTATTGCTGTTGTGTGGGATGGTGCATTATCCTGGTGAAAGAGCACTTTTGTCTTTTTTACAGCCTACACAAATTTCTATAGGTGCCACAATGGAGTGTAATGGAATCCGGTTGGGATTCTACCTTTTTAGAAATAATCTATGATTATTATTCTGTGGGAATCCCAAGAAACAATGGTCTTTACCTTCTCTATTCCACTTTTACGAGCCTTTGTCCATTGTTTTGACATAGTATGTAATGATGGATCCAGATTTCATCATCAATCAGACACCAATTCATAATTCCAGCAGATTGTAATTAAACAGCGCCAGGCATTGTATTGAAATATAGTAAATGTGCTTTTGGCCACCTATTATAGGTCACAGCTTCACACAACTGCTATAACCAATTCCTTGCAGTATGCCTTATTTACTCTGTTATAATACCACCTTTAATTGTTGAGGTTAAAATTTAAAAATCTTGTACATTCTTGAATTTGTTAATTATTTGACATTTGGCAGTACTAACATAAGCAAAATTACAGCAATGCTGGCTCCTGCAACAATGGAAATTTTAATACTCAATGGCAACAACAGTTGACTAACCCACACCCTATCAATTCAGTATCACTGGGCTTGCATTTTCTCCCAGTAAGTGTTGAATTCAAATTTATACTGTGAACAACATACGATAACGAGCATCGGCAATCAGAGTTAGTGAAGCGTAAAAATGCCGTACATCAGTATTGAAAACAAATTACTGGTACATAAATTCGTATTTCAAGTACCATATGTACTTGTAGCAGCGCATGGCTTCTGTTAACCAACCGAATGCACTATTGAATTGACAAAGTATGTCTCTATAGTACCCTCCCCAATTTCACAAATAAAAAAGTTGGAAAAAAGGTGGGTACTATAGCCGAGTAAATACAGTATTATGATTAACTCTGTATCAGAAATTTCATTAATTTTTAATTGCTGGTCTTGCACGATTTCCTTTTTTATTTGTGTGTCAGTCCAACCCTTCAGGTGAAGATGTTTAATAACAGGTCTGAACACAGTTTTCTCAATTTTCAATTCAGTCAGCTGTCAAAAAAGACCTGTACAGTGTACATTATTGCAATTATTTTATACATATTGAATAATCAGCTTACAAGCCATGAAGGCACATCCAATAACATTTATAAGTAAAAAACAATATTTTTAGGGTGTTCCCAATACATAAACTGCATTACTACCCTATAGGGTAGATGTATGTAAGGTACCTCAATACAAATAGTGGAGGTTGTGCACTGAGCATACAAAAATACAACCTTAAGTTTTAAATTTATTTATTTTATTTAAGCAGTATCATACATGTAATGAAACTGATCACCATATTTGTCACGGAAACGTTTGTGATCCAGTTGATCTAAAGCCTTTGCAACTTTCTTCATGGAGGACCTGTAACAAACATAAGCCATAGAATGTAATTCCACCAATTATTATTTACCTAATTTTCCCTTCATGATTAAACTGATGATAACAAAAATCCTATGTTGGACAAACATGTATAAAACTGTAACAAGTTCTATACTTTCCAGTGCACAAAGTGAACTTTGGTATGTGATTTTCTACTTTTGTGTGTTGAAAATATATGTATTAATATTGTTGAAACAAGATAGAATGGCTGGCCAGTACTTACCTTTGTGCTGTACCGCCAGTAGTAACACAAATGAAGAAACAGAAAAGAGGGGACAAAAAGGACTAGCTTTCGGAACACAGGTCCTTCTCTCCCACCTGATGAAGGAACTGTGTTCCGAAAGCTAGTCCTTTTTGTCCCCTCTTTTCTGTTTCTTCATTTGTGTTACTATCGGCGGTACAGCACAAAGGTAAGTACTGGCCAGCCATTCTATCTCGTTTCAACAATATTTATCATCTCCGAGGAGAATTTTCATCATTAATCGAAAATATACATTAAGTTTTTATAAACAAGCAACAATACAATGTGTGCTTCATTTGTTAAAAAAAGGAACCTAGTAACTGATTGGTTACATCTAGGACTTCCTGTGATTAATAATATATGTAAGAGCATTCTGAGCTCCATGAACTATTCTCAATAGAAAATGTTACTACACTTTTTACAGATAATTATTTTTATATATGGCTTTCAGTGCCACTTTGAATGCATTTTAATTAGACCAATTTGTTGCAAATGCATGTACCATTAACTGAACTATTGTTTCTTTTGGAATTCTATTTACACTAATAAAGAGCGAATTAAGTTCTCTCTGTCAATTTCTTTTTTCCTCTAAAGGCGTGTTATATTCATGGGAGAATATTTTAAGAAAAAAGGCTGTCTTGCATAATGTACAAAATTGTAAGTGTAGTATCCAAACAAAGAAAGATAGTAATCAAAATACAAATTACATATAAACTTTGTACAACCTCATATTTATTGAGTTATATGTTGTACAATTATATAATTTTTCAGGTATATATTCATGTCTGTAAAATCTCTTGGGAATACAATTAGTAGTAATGAGGTAATAGATTAAAATTTGGTGTGTGATAGGGCGGTTATTCATGAACGTTACTGTCTATGTGACCATACCTCATGAACCACGTGTCATACTGTGATACAATTTAGCAGGTACATTTAGCTGTATGTGTGTATACTGTCTGTAAAATTTCATGCGGCTACAATTTGTAGTGTAGAAATTATAAATTGTAACGTCATACCGAATGCCGTAGTTTTAGTCCACGAACAGCGGAAAAGTAGTAAGCGAGAAACTTTTTACCTTTCATTATTTTCATGTGGTTGTCAGTGAGAAAAAGTTTAGTAAAGGTTTGAAATTATGTTTGAAGTTTGTTGCAAGTTGCTAAATACTGTCATTCTCATATAGTGTATTTATAAAGTCTCACTGCATTATGTGACGGATTCTTGCAACTATATTGTTTATGATGTCATATCTTCTGAACCATGTGTCTTATGTGATTTTTAACCCTGCAGCAACTGTTACCTCATAGTGAGGATTGTTGTACCAAATTTGGTTGAAATTGGTTCAGTGGTTTAGGAGAAAATGAGCAGCATTGTCTCTAAATGCAACAAATTTTTTGCACAACTCATTGTTTATGACGTCATATCTCATGAACTCTTTGTTGTACGTGATTTTTATACTTACGGCGTCCGTCCTCATGGATTGTACAAAATTTCATAAAGAGTGGAACAAAAGTGTAGATTTGTATGCAATACGTACATACGAACATATGGACACTCTGCTTTGACATGCTTTACAATGCCATGGAAAGAAAAAAGTGTTTGGTTGGGTGAGAGGTTCTTGAGTGTATCCTTGTCCGATCAGTAAAATAATTATCCTTGGAAAGCAAATACTTTGTTAACATTAGCAAATTAAGCTGCTGGAAACTTGACGCCTGGAGGATACGCAACGTGCACGGTCCGTATGTTACACACGCTGTCGCATTATGCCTCTAAGCAGCAAGTATCTTCAAATCAATAAAAATCTTGATCTGATCGCTACCAAACTTCACAGGTACTCTCTCTGGGCTTACCTGAATGTGATGTTATCAAAATCGCTCCAGCCGTTTTGGAGTTTATAGAGGACATACAGACATTCATTTTTATATATAGAGACTAGCTGCTAAATCCAGTATTGCCTGGGTATATGTGCATTTTTTCAGTCTTATATTCGAAACAAGAATAAAAATTTTGAAAAGATATCATCTTTATGTATTCATGAAAATGGCTTAGAAATTATAAAACAGTAAAACAAAGAAAAAAAAGCACAATATACAAAATTATAACTGCAGTATCTAAAGAAAGAAAAATAGTAATAAAAGCAGATGATTAATTCAAAACTTGATTATAAACAATATTTATTATTCCTTGTCCAGGAACTAGTATGAATAAATTATTTAGTAAGCCCACCCTTGAGCAGGCGACACAGTTGTCCATGTGAGAAACATGGAGATTTCAAATCCACTACATGGTATTTTACAAATTGTCCCTGTGATTTGTTACTCATAATAGAAAATACAACTCTCACTGGAAACTATAGTCTACTGAAGTTAAAAGGTAGATCTGTTGGAATCAGGTGTATTCGTGTGATGTACACAGTTTCATTCTCTCCCTTTATTTCTAGGATGATTGTCTCAATTACATTAGCCATCTTCTTCTTAATCCACAGCCTTGTACCATTGCAGAGTTTTGGCGGATCGAGATTCCCCAGTAAAGCAACAGGTGATCCAACTTTCAGTAAAAGTATATGTGATGGCAAACCAACTGGTCCAAGTGAGTTAAGGAACTCTGTTGGGAAATCGGATGCCTCAGCGATATTTACCATGGTATCGATGGACTTGTATTCAGTGATTTGACCTGGTAACAGGGCAAGTATTTGATTGTTTATTTTGTATAAATCTTCATTTTTAGGAGCAAGAATGACCCTTTCTCGCAACCAGTTCAAATTCTGATATTTTTGTGAAATAGCCAGATATACTGAATCTATTAGCAAAAACGGATGGCAAATTTATGCTGCTAGATGAATCAATGACTGCTCTACCTTCTCCAGTTTCTAGTAGTTTTTTTGAGAATTGTTTTGTCATATCTCATGAACTACATGTATTTATTCCTTTCTTATCTTAGTCCATCTCGTTCTTCCTTTTCCATCAATCGCCTTCAACCTTACTTCTGTTCATGTACCTCAATACTTATGACATCATATATCCTTGACTATGTGTCCAACAATATTTTAATTTTCCAGATTTGTAGAGTCTAATATTAGAAAACAGTCTGTGATGAATAAATAGTGGATGAATGAAGTATCATAAATCACACATTACATGATGCGAAAGTTTTTGTGACTCGTGTTTTACATCATCATATCTTCTGACCTGTGTGTGTGTGTGTGTGTGTGTGTGTGTGTGTGTGTGTGTGTGTGTGTGTGTGTGTTGTAGGTAGTTTTTAACCCCACAGTAATTGTTGCCTGATAGTAAACAATATCTGTATCAAGTTTAATTTAAATTGGTCCATTATTTTAGAAGGAGATGTGGAAAAATAGTGCATGTTGTAGCAGTTATTTGGAAATTTCATTGTTTATAATATCATATCTTCTGAAATATGTGTTGTACTATGATGTACATTCAGTGTTGTGTGTACCTAATGTCTGCAAAATGTATTGTGAATGGTGTTAGAAGTAAAGACATAATAAATCAAAACCTCATGTGTAATAATGTAGTTTTTCATGAACCAAATTGTTTGTTGTTGTTGTTGTTGTGGTCTTCAGTCCGCAGACTGATTCAGCTCTCCACGCTACCCTGTCCTGTGCAAGTCTCTTCATCTGAGAATACGTTTGGCAACCTACATCCTTTTGAATCTGCTTACTGAATTCAACTTTCGGTCTCCCTCTATGAATTTTACCCCACACACTTTCTTCTAATGCTAAGTTGATGATTCCTTGATGTCTGAGAATGTGTCCCACCAATCTATCCCTTCTCTTATTCAGGATATGCCAGAAACTCCTTTCCTCCCCAATTTGGTTAAGCACCTCCTCAGTAGTTACGTGCTCTATCCATTTAATTTTCATCATTCTTCTGTAGCACCACATTTCAAAAGCTTCTATCATCATTTTGTCTGAACTCCTTATCGTCCGCGTTTCACTCCAGTACAATGCTACACTCCAAATAAATGCTTTCAGGAAGGACTTCCTAACATTTAAATTAATACTGGATGTTAACAAATTTTGCTTCTTTAGAAATGCTTTTCTTCCCATAGCCATTCTGCATTTTATATCTTCTCTACTTCGGCCATCAGAAGTTATTTTTCTACCCAAATAACAAAACTTATCTACTACTTTTATTGTCTCATTACCTAATTTAATTCCTTCAGCATCACCTGATTTTATTACATTACCCTCATTTTACTCTTGTTAATGTTCATCTTGTATCTTCCCTTCAAGACACTGTCCATTCAATTCCATTCCAAATCCTCTGCAGTCCTGACAAAATTACTATGTCATCGGTAAACTACAAAGTTTTTATGTCTTCTCCCTGATTTTTAATTCCCTCTCCAAATTTCTCCTTGCATTCCTTCATTGCTTGCTCAATGTACAGATTGAACAACATTGGGGAAAGGCTACAACCCTGTCTTACTCCCTTCCCAACCTTTGCTTCCCTTTCTCACCCTTCGACTCTCTGGTAGGTTAAATATAACTCTTTGCTCTGTATATTTTACCCCTGCTACCTTCAAACTTTGTAAGTCGACATTGTCAAAAGCTTTCTCCAAATCTACAAATGCTAAAAATGTAGGTTTCCCTTTCCTTAGCATATCTCCTAAGATAAGTCGTAATGTCAGTATTGCCTCCCGTGTTCCTACATTTCTCCTAAATCCAAACTGATCTTCCCTGAGGTCAGATTCCACAAGTTTTTCCATTTGTCTGTAAGTAATTCGTGTTAGTATTTTACAAACATGACTTAACAGACTGATAGTTCGTTAATTTTCACATTTGTCTGCACTTGCTTTCTTTGGAACTGTAATTACAATATTCTTATTGAAGTCATACAGTATTTCCCCTGTCCCATGCATCTTGCATACCAGGTGAAACAATTTCTCCATGACTGGCTCTCCTAACAATGTCAGCAGTTTGGACGGAATATCATCTACTTCAGGGGCCCTGTTTCAACTCAAATCTTTCAGCTCTCTATCAAATTCTTCTCCTATCTCATCTTCCTCCACTTCGTCTTCTATTTCTAGAACACTGCCTTCTAGTTTATTTCCTTTGTATAGGCCCTCTATATATTCATTCCATAGTTCCGCTTTTCCCTCTTTGCTTAGTAACTGTTTTCTGTCCGAGTTCTTGATATTCATACAGCTGCTTTTCTTGTCTCCAAATATCTCTTTTATTTTCCTGTAGGTGGTATCTATCTTTCCCCTAGTTACACATTCTTCTATGGTTTTGCATTTGCCCTCTAGCCACCCCTGCTTAGCCAGTCTGCACTTCCTGTCAATCTCATTTTTCAGATGTTTGTACTCCCTTTTGGCTGCTTCACTTGCTGAATTTTTATATTTTCTCCTCTTATCAATTAAGTTAAGTATATCCTCTGTTATCCTGGGGATTTCTCTTAGGCCTTGTCCTTCTGCCGATATGATCCTCTGCGGCCTGCTCTACCCTATCTCTCAGAGCTACCCATTCTTCTTCTAGTGTATTACTTTCCCCCTTCTCAGCCAATCCTTGCTCAATGCTCCCTCTGAAACTATCAACCACCTCTGGTTCCTTCAATTTGTCCAGTTTCCATCTCCTAACTTTTCTACCTTTCTGCAGTCTCTTCAATTTTCTGCACAAAATTCTACCAAGCAATCTCCTCTCATTCCTTTTCCCCAGTCCATAGTCACCTACTACATTTCCTTCTCTTCCCTTCCCTACTACCGAGTTACAGTCCCTCATTACAATCAAGTTTTCGTCTCCCTTAACTTCCTGAATGATTTCTTTTATCTCCTCATACATTGCTTCAATATCCTCATCAACTACCGAGCTAGTTGGCATATAAACTTGCATTACTGTCGTCAGTGTTGGTTTTGTGTCTACCTTTGCTATGGTAATGTGTTCACTATGATGTTTATAGTAACTTACCCACATTCCTATTTTCATTATCAGACCTACTCCTGCGTTACCACCAACTGATTTCGTGTTTATAACCCTGTATTCTCCTGAGCAGAAATCCTGTTCATCCCGCCACCGAACTTCACTAATCCCTACCACATCTAACTTTAACCTATCCATTTCTCTTTTCAAATTTTCTAACTTAACTATGCGATTAAGGGTTAGAACATTCCACGCTCCGACCTGTGGAATGCCTGTTTTGTTTTTCTTGATGACAACATGCTCCTGAGTAGTCCCCGTCTGGAGATCTGAATGGGGGATTATTTTACCTCCAGAATATTTTATCCAAGAAGACACCATCATATATTCATACAGTAGAGCTGCATGTCCTCGGGAAAAGTAACGACTGTAGTTTTCCCTTGCTTTCAGCCGTTCGCAGTAATTGCATGGCAAAGCCATGTTAGCTGGCCAGCTCAGTCAATCATCCAGGCTGTTGCCCCTACTGATAAGGCTGCTGCCCCTCTTCAGGAACCATGTTTGTCTGGCCTCTCCACAGATACCCCTCCACTGTGGCTGCACCTACCGTATGGCTATTTGCATACCTGAGACATGCAAGCCAGCCCGCCTCGGCAATGTCTGGTTTATGAGCGTGACTAAATTGTTTATGACTTCATACCTCATGAATTATATGTCAAACTGTGATATAATATCAAAGTAACATTCAGTGGTATGAGAGTGTACTGTTAGTGAAATGTCTCACAAATAAAATTTACAGTGTAGAAGTAATAACTTGTAGCATCGTGCCAAGTACTGTGGATGGATATCATGAACATTGGAAAAGTAGTAAGCAGTAAACTTTTTTCCTTTCATCATTTTTTTGGGATTGTCAGCAAGAAAAAGTTTATTGCAAGTCGCTAAGTTCTCTCACATTCAATAAGTTGACGAATAAAATAATGCTATCACATGCCACAAGGTGGGGCGGTTTTAATTGTTTATGATGTGATATTGTATTAAATATGTATTATAGGTGGTTTTTGCCACCATAGCAAATGATTCCTGACCTTAAGGAATATTTGTCACATTTGATTGAACTCGTTCCATTAGTTTAGGAGCAGGTGTATAATATTATCTCCATTATGCAAACATTTTTCACGAATTGTGTTGTTTATGACTTCATTATCTCCTGAGGTATCTGTGGTTTGGTGGTTCTTACCCTAACAGAGATTGTTGCCTGATAGTAAGGAGCATGTGTACCAAGTTTGGTTGAAATTGGTCCAGTAATTTTAAGAGGAGATGTGGAACATACATACATACACACTTACAGGCAATTTCATAAGATGTAGAGATTTGTTGAACATCCTCTCGTTGATACCCTTACAACTATGTAATGTGTATTGTTTTAAAACACAAGTATGTTTATGTACCCACTAACGAAAACTGTGTTCAGCAGCAACAATGTTCCTCACACTTTCAAGAGCATTGAACAATTTTTTTTTTTTTTTTTTTTTTTTTTTTTTTTTTTTTTTTGTTATAGAACTATCAATTTAATAAGTCATGGTTGCAAAATACTAATACAAATTATTTACAGAAGAATGGAAAACTGATAGAATCTGATAACAGGGAAGATCAGTTAGGATTTAGGAAAAATGCAGGAACACCTTAGGCAATACTCACTTTATCTTAGAGGGCAGCCAAACCTTTGATATAGTTTTTGTAGATTTGGAGAAAGCTTTTGACAATGTCAACTGGAATATACTCTTTAAAATTCTAAATGTAGCTGGGGTAAAATACAGAGAAGAAACAGTTATTTGTAATTTGACCCAAACAAGACAGTTGTTATAAGAGCCAAAGGGCATGAAAGGGACACAAGAGGTTGCAGAGACAGTATGACAGGGTTGTAGAATTTCCCTAATGTTATACTAGTTCTACATTGAGTAAGCTATAAAGGAAACTACGGTATAATTTGGAAATAGAATTGGAATTCAAGGACAAGAAATCACAATGGTAAACAAGGGCTTATCTTGTGTCTTCAGGGACCACTGCTACTATTAAGGTAATTTAAAAGGTTTTTTTTTTTTTTTTGCTTTTCATATCATTACCAAGTATGTTCCAACTCTAATTCGTCATTATTCGATCAATTCCA
Source organism: Locusta migratoria (assembly GCA_026315105.1). Taxonomy (NCBI): domain Eukaryota; kingdom Metazoa; phylum Arthropoda; class Insecta; order Orthoptera; family Acrididae; genus Locusta; species Locusta migratoria. The sequence goes on from CM048746.1 coordinate 242,609,039, forward strand.
AAAAAACATAGAAACACCATAAACCAACTTACAGTGTCACACCACGGAGAGTGACTTTCATGCTTTGTTTATCATTTATACTATCTACTTAGCACAAAATAAGCCCATGTCCTACTATTTTAATTCCACCTTGTAATTTTGTGTAAATTCTGTCATGCAGATAATTTCTGAGGATACAGTTGAGGATACAGGCCAACACAAAAAACATTCCCCTTTTGCGGAACATACTAAAGCCACTGACAACAAGCAAATTTTACATATTGCGCAGAAGGGGCAGACGTTAAATTTACTGGAAGAGTTTGAGATAGCGAAGCACACTTACTTACTCTGGACACCCGCACTTCCTCTAATTCAGTTGGCATGAAAAGATCAAACATTTCTAGATATTATGATGATCTGTTCAAATAAAGTACTGTCATTCCTTTTGTTTATAAGCACCAACACAACCTATTAACTTGTGTCTTGCTTAATAATGCCTCTCTCATTAAATTTGTACTCAAATAACTAGAGTCCATCTGTCCCATCTTCTACCCTGGCTTCCTATGTTACTCCCTATCCACACTCCCTTAGTTAGTCTGCACAAGTCGGTGGAGCAGCACACCAGGCCTGCCCACTGCCCGCGATCGTAAACACGGGCTTATCTTGTCATCGGGGACCGCTGTTTCTATTAAGGCAATTTAAATATTGATTTATTTGCTTTCCACACCATTACCGAGTACATTCCAATTCTAATTCATTGTTATTCAGTCATTTATAGAGCTACAAGGAATTCCAAAAAACATAGAAAAAACGCAAACCAACTTACGGTGTCACTCCATGTAGAGTGAATTGTAAGCTTCGTTTATCATTTATACTATCTAATTAGCACAAAATAAGCCCATGTCCCACTATCCAAATTTTGTAATTATGCCTTGTAATTTTGTGTAAATTCTGTTATGTAGATAATTTCTGATGATGCCCTGCTGAAAGACAAAATGTATCATTGAAGATTAAAATAATCCTCAATCAAGACGGTTTTTTACTGAAGGAATAAAAACTTTGCAGTTCCTCAATGAGATTGTAATTCTGTCAAAACAGCAAATGACTTTGAAAAGCACTAGAATGGAAAGAATTGAGAGTCATGAAAGGAGGTATATAAGGTGAACTTTAACAAGAACAAATCAAGGGGGTAATGGACTATAGTCATATTAATTAAGGTTATGTGGAGGGAATTAAGATTAGGAAATATGACAGATATAGACGCTTTGCTATACGGCTAGTAATAACTTTTGATAGCTAATGTAGAGAAGATATAAAATGCAAAATAGCAATGGAAAGAAATCATTTCTGTAGAAGAGATGTTTGTTAACACCAAATATTAAGAGTTATGGAATCAAAGCCTTTGTCTGGGATGAAACCTGGACAATAGACAGTTAAGGCTAGAAGAGGTAGGAAGGTTTGGAAATTTGGTGCTAAGGAAGAATATTGAGGATTAGATAGCTACACCATGTAACTAGAGAAAGGTGGACAGAATTGGGGAGAACAGAATTTTGTGGAATATCTAAACTAAACCAAGGCATCGATTGGTGGGAGACATTCTGACATCAAGGAATCAATAATTTTATACTGCATGAATTGATTGGGGGCAGGGGTTAAAAATCACAGAAAGAGACTAAGAGACAAATGCACCAAGCTCATTTAAAAAGTATAAAGTTCCCTGTTATCCTGAATGGGAAAGCTTTACAGTGTAGAGTAGCTTAAAGAGTCACATGAAACCAGTTTTCGGACTGGAGACTGCAACACAATATACCTCTTATATTAAATGAAGGACATAAAACTGTTATAAACATTTCCAGGGATATACATTTAAAGGATAGTTTTAATATACTTACTTCTTAAAAATCTTCCTTGAAAGGCGCTCATATGAAGACTTCCGTTTTTCACTTATATCAGTCAGGCCAGGAAATTTCTTTTTTCTTTCTTTTTTAGTGCTCTGTTTCTTTCGTTTCTCTGGCATTTTGAGATCAATACCTGTTGCTTGCTGAAACAATTAAAAGAAGAAAATTTGAAGTAGTAATACAGCAATGAGCAACCACAGAAAAGAATAATTTCTATAAGTGACAAATAACACAAAATTAAATTCCATACTGCGACTTCTAAGGAGCTGCAGCTTATATATAAAAAAAATTCGAACCCTACACTCCACTCCCATTTTAGGAGCTGACGACTTTGAAAGCCTACATGAAGGTATGAAAATCAATCACAGCTGTGAGACGGCAATGTTAAACCATGAGTACTGCTGTCACAAAGCTACCCACAAAGGCACACCAGCCTATGAGCACTAGTGGCCATCCTTTATAGACTGCAGAGCAGCAGCATTCTCCTGGGTCATGTCTCAACTGTCTTCTCATAATTCACATCATTGATTTGCCTGTTGTATCTATTACACCTAGGCTGTCAATTTGGTTTACTCTTTGGACTTATGGTTCTTCCATGTTTATCTCCATTGTCTACCTTCTCTCGTTGTAATTCTGTTGCTTCAGTGACACGACACACTATCAATGCTCTTGCCATGTCAATCACTGCCTTTAGGCTCGAAAGTCACTTATGATCTAGTTAGATCTCAGTCACTGTAGAAAAACATTACATTCCACCACCTAAAAACTGATCCTGACCTTGTAATTCAACTTGCTGGCAGAGCCTCCACTCTTAACTGTAGTTAAAATACTTAGTGGTCTCTGCCAGCTATCAGATATGTACACCCACATATCCTGTCACACCAACTCTATTTGAGAAAACTAGCATGATATATAGCCTCTTTAAATCATTAGTTCATCGTAGAACCTCTCCTTTGAGTCTATGTAGCTCCTCACCCCCCCCCCCCCCCCCCCCCACCACTACCCACCCTTCTACCTTCTATATTGCTCTTAAAGTCTATAAACTGAACCATTCATGATGTCAGATTGTGGCTGGTCACTGAGTCCCGCAGAAAAAAATCACTGTTCTTGTTTATCAACACTTTCATCCTAATACCCATTCCATACATCTCTCTATAAAAGACACACTCCACCGCCACTCTATAGTCACCATTTCTTTATCACTTGCATCCTGCTTGTCAATGTTGATGTCGCCTCCTTGTACACTAAAACCCCCAACAGACACAGCCTTGCCATTAATGAACACTACCTTTCATGATGCCCAACTAACTCCAAACCTACAGCATTCTTTCTGTTTCGCTATTACCATATGTATCTTCAAACATAATTACTTCTCCTTTGAAGGCATCACAAACAAACAAACAAATCCCTTTTATAGCAATGGGCACCTGCAGCACAGCGTCCCATGGCAAGCTATTCATAGGCCATCTAGAAGAATTCTTCCTAACCATACAAGAATCTAATCCCAGTCACCTGATTCAGAGTCAGTGATTACATTTTCATAATCTGAAGTGAGGTCAACTTCTTCACTTTCCTCTAGAACCTCAGGATCTTCTGTCCGATTCATGTCACCTGCTTCTCCTCAACTAAAAGTGTCACCTTCTTTGATGTTGACCTTCACCAAAATGATAGTTACATTAGGACCACATCTACATAAATCCTCAACTATGACAGGAGCCATTCATTCCACACCAAGAGGTCTTTTCCACACAGCCTACCCATCCATGGTAATCGTATATATAGTGATGAGCATTCAAAGGACCTGGACTGAGGCTTTCACATGCCAAAATTATCCTCCAAACCCTGTCCAGAGACAGATCTCCACATTCTCTGCCAGTGTTTCAACAACCTCTCATCACATCCTGAAATGATGAATATCCTTTACATTATCTCTCATACCCCTCTTCCATAATGGTAAGCAGCTTGCAGAAACTAAGCAATAGCCTTAACCATACCTACTCCATGGGTTTCTCTGTTCTATTTGGATTTATGCACAGAATTCTGATACAGTTCCTTCTCCTCTTCCTGTTGAATGACGTTATGCTAGCAATTTACCTTAATGTCTTCAAGAAGCTGTGGATCTTGCCAATCAGGAACATTCACACTGGTGTCGTCAGTATTAGCTTCCGATTTTGACTCGGGCTGACCATCTGTGCGCTGTCCCTTATCATCTCGTGGCACAATTGGGCCGTGGAATGGACACTAAAATGAATGAAATTTCTGGGTTATTCATTTAATGGACAACTGCCGCTAACAAGTAAATTGCAGTAACATAGTGCATTGATACGCACTATTGAATAAAGATGAATAAATAACAGATTAACGTATGTATTAAAGTAATAATAAAGGAAGGATGAAATCTGCGCCACCTCTCTCAGTACAAAAGTAATAAAGAGTTAACATAGATTATGAGTTCAGTGTATTCATTAGAAAATGTCATTTTATAAATTAAAAAGAGAAAAACAACTATAAATTATGGAGCAAGATATCACAATTTGGTATTATTACCATCAAATGCTATCATTCTTTTAACACGTTCACTGCAGCTGATGCTTAAAAGTGTCCGCGCTCACTGTAGAATAGCATCAGCCGCAGCGAAAGTGTTAACAGCAATGAAATCCTTTAAATGTACTGCACTTTTGTAGAACAACCTTAGTGGAGCATTTTCTGGCTTTTATGTTATTGGGTCACATGAAATTTACTTACCTAATTCTAATAGAATATGAGAAGTTGCATGAATCATGAGATCTCCTTCAAGAGGTATTAGATATTTGGATAGAATTGGAACCAACAACTGTCCATCAATATGTTGCTTACAATATTTTTGAAGTACAGTGTACTCCCGATAATTCACAATAATTAATGCTTCAGCTTCTGCGAATGATCAAAAACCGCGAATTAACCGAAGTGTAGATGGTGCTATAAAAATTATGTGACTTTCCTGCACTTCAATTGGCAGGTAATGGTTTAAATAATCGAAGTAGCACTACTGGACAGTGTATGACACAAATAAGCCCTGAAAACAGCTCATTTTTTGGAGATCTTTAATGCGATGTAACACAGAGACAAAATATGTTCGTAATGTGGAAGTAGAAAAAAGAAATTCTTGAAATACAGCGCGATAGCCAACAAATGGAAGCGGAGGGCACATGATGATGTTAACCCATCAGAGGACAGAGTTCCAGTACAACTTTACAAGGCATTGAAGGCAACATATCGGAAAATACATAACATGAGAATTGAGACACATTTCGACGTGGAACAGGAATGAACTGTGCCCTTGTCCACTCAGTAAAAGTAATTGCCCTCGTAAAATGAAAATTTGGAATAATTTGATTACTGTTTTGTACAGACCATAAAATAAATAAACAATGCTGTTCTGTTCTATGGTTGACAGGTTCTCCACTCAGTAAAGTAGTTACTATCACAAAAAGAAGACATTTCATAACAAAACATTTTCATTACTGTGAAGACACACACAGAGGAGATGGTAACGCTTTACATTATAGAAGTACTGTTGTACATCCAGGCAGTGTATGACACGACGGATCTCGTATTTTCTCTTCCATACTAAGAATGTTTGGAGGATAAATGGAACATAGCATTAAAGATATTTCCAAAACATGCATTTTAAGACAAAGTGTGTCATGAAAAAGTACCCAGAAGTGCTGCTTTTATAATGTAAAATGTAACCAACATGACAATATTTGAAAAGAGATGAAGGATTGTTTTCTGCTTGGCAGAAGTATGTGTGTTTCGTGCTTGTAGGAATCACAACAACATTTGTAACTGGGCAGAAATATTTATAATTTTTAGTTTTTCACTAACAGTCAACCTCTTATATTTTATATTACGACCACTCATACTGTAATTATTCACTGGCACAATCAGAAGAAAAAATTAGTAGTGTACAACTTCTCACAACAATATAAAATACAGTACAGCATAAGTATACATCCATCTCATAAATCTGAGTAGATAGGTTCAATATCAAATGTCATAACATTTCGAAAAACAAAACGTTGTTGGACAAAAAAATATTTTTTAGTATTACCGGTACTTAATATTATGGGTTATTTGTCAACTCGATAAAATATTAAAATTTCAATCGTTGTTCAATAAGTTATCAATGTGCATGAGAAAGTATCGAAATTCGTAAGTTAATGTATCATGGACGCCAAACGCCAACAGGAAAGTAGCAGTGTCAGCGATGCCAGCGCTGGGTTGTGGCGAAAACAGGAAATTGAAGTCACGTGACTGTTGACAGCTGCAAATTAGCCACAATGGGAATTATCCGCATACAAATTATTGGGAGTACATTGTACATATATTTAGTCATTTTGCTTTGGGAAGAATCTGCATATAGACTTAAAATTGAAAACTGTTTTTTGTATACAGAATATAGTTTGGCAAGGAAAGTATGTTTTTACCTGAAGACAACAATCGCAAAAAATGCAGCTAATATTCCACACTACAATAAAACTAGATAGAAAAGATTCATCATATCTATTTAAGTCTGCACAGCATACAACACTAATGCAGTATGTAAATGCAGAAGAAAATAAAAATAAATAAATAAATTCTAGATTACCTGGTTAAAAATACACTATTTCTAGGTTTAAAATGCATAGTTTTTGGGTGGAATCAAATCTTTTCTTTATGTGACAATATACTTTTCCTTGGAGCAGTAAAAATTATTATTCCTTTAAAATGTTAATGTTTTATATACTGGGGTAGAACTTCCTGGGGTTAGTATGCACTCCCGGTGTTTGAGGTTGCCCTCACCCCAACCCCTTCTCCCTGTTGTGTTGATGTTGGCAATGGCACACCAATTGATAGAAAGTAAGAATGGCAAGTCAGGAACAAACAGTCATTGATAATATTGTTTTTCATTTCTTCTCTCATAACTGCAGCTGGCATATACTTCACTTTTTCCGTGATGACATGGATGTAATTTCTGAGATCATTTATTTCATTCTGTACATACTTCATTGTTTTGTAAAGATGTCATGGTATTCATGTATGTTGTTAGCTTAAAATTCAATAGAACCGCTTTAATTGTGCAATCACATTTACACACTTCCGTGCCAGAAGTATTTTACTATTTTGTACTTTTTGCCATCATTACTACACAATTTGTAATCTGTCAACAAACAAACTAAAATAAAATATTATAAAGTAACCTTAAGGATTGGTCGTTTTCTGAGGCATTAACCTTTAAGGTAAATCAAACATAAAAATGTGAAGGAAATTTTTTATATTGGCATAAATAGCTGATCTTCTTAATCTGAAAATTTTGTAAGTTGCTGACCAAAATGTTACAATTCATGATTTAAGAACTTCATAGCACAATCCCACTATCAATGTAATTCATCTTGCACAAAAGACAAAAGGTCAATTACACTGAAAGTAATGCATGTCCTACCACTATTTGAAAAATTGTGAGGAGACGGGAGAGGGTGCAATGAGAGAGGGAGGTCGCACCAGAGGGGATAGGGGGATGCTGGAGGAAAGAGAGAAGGCACACGAAGGGAGAGAAGACACAGGAGGAACTAGGGAGGGTGCAAGGAATGAGGGAAGGAGAGAGGGTGCAAGAGGAACTTGGGAGGGTGAGAGGAACTAGGGAGGGGGAGAGGGCACAAGGAACTATTGCTCTGGCCGGAGTTACTGACGGGTGGCTGCTGGCGCATTGTTGCCAGATCGTGAGCGACTCGTGAGAGACATGTACTTTATGGTTACAGGCACCTCTATTACTAGCTTTAATAATTTCTGCATTAGTAAGATCAGTTACGTTCATGTCTTCAGTTATATCATTATACAAGCAAAGTTACGCATAGGTCGTGTGTATAGCATTTTTCTAACACACAATGAACAGTTTGAAAGGTACTTAATATGAGTATTTTTATTGTTATAAGAAAGCATTTATGTTTTACTAAGTAAAATTACTATTTACAAATGACAAAATGCTGATTGTTTAAAAATTACCATAGTATAATTCTCATAGCAAGAGTGCTCGGTGTTTTAAAGCACTGCCATTCAATTACTTTTTTACTGTCTGTAATAAGTAAAATTATTACAAACATTAGCTATTGTTATTTTTATACGATGTGGTTATGTACATGAATACATCAGAGTAAAATGATAACTACTTGAATTTAAAGCAAATGACACCACCAGCGACAATGCTCAATTGGTCTATAAGATAAATTTTAAACACACTGACATTTACCTATGAGACAGTTGAAATCTAGATTTACAATAAAACCAAATTACTACTCTGCTGTTTAGCAGAATTTCCCAAACCATTATTTAGCTACTAAGCTTACCAGTTTCCTGTGGAATATAAACTCATATAAATGGGATTTCATTGTGAAAGAATACAAAAACTAAACATATTTGTTTCAAGTATCAATATAATAATAAGAACAGTTTACAGCTCACCGCAAAGACATGGCGATGAGTTGCCACATCTTTGAGATGAGTTGTAAATTGTTCTTATTACTATATTCTGAATTCCAACCTGGACTTTCCATTATTAGATTTTATTTGAAGTATAATATTTTATTAAAAGTAACATTATTACTTACAGAAGTACCACTGCACAAAAACCTCGGATAAAACTGTTAACCCTAGAATGGATGGGGAAAAACAAAAATAGCACAAACAGATGGGCTGGGTCTGGCAGACCCAATGGATTATTTATGTTCTAGTACGAATAAAAAATATGTTTTCAACAAAAGTAGCAAAAATACTTCTTTTAGTGTTTATTAGTATTTTAAGGCACTAACATTTCTTTAAAAATATTATTGTATTCCATCAAAAATCAGAAAATCTTATTATTCTGTTTTACAAATATTCTTAAACACTTAGATTATTATTATTATTTTAAATTCATATTCTTGTGTGTTGTGAATTTAGGATTATCACACAGATTATTACACATTTAGCACATAGTATAATGAAAAGAGATTGTCACTCGTTACAATATCCGTTACTGCTCTATATTTTCTGCACAGTGTTCACACAACATTACACAGTGTGACATACACAGCCACTTTCCACAACCTTTACAAAAATATTTTGTGTTATTGTCTTTCCATTTGTAACAACGACCTTGTTTGCCTTTTGGAATAACCTCCTTCTCAATGGTAACCCCTGACAGCCATGCTGCGAGCTGGTGAACGTTCCAAGGCAGATTCTTCTGATTAGCTCTCTCCTCAGTGACATACTTGGAAGGAAGATTTCTGTCCCTGTGCCACAAGTGCCTTAAAATTCTTCTATATTCATTTTTCCACCATGAAGAACACCAGAAATATACAAAAGATCCAAAAATGTCTTGAACTCCTTTTATTTATTTATTCCCCCCCCCCCCCCTTACCCCAAGTTTCTTGCAGTATTTGGATCACTTTTATAAAGTGATTTTACAAAGTATTTATACTCTATATTATCAATTCAGCAAATTGTCGTCAATAAATAGATTCTAGGACTCAAGAATGGTGTTGGCACTTTTGGCTTCACTACTGACACCAGGCAAATACATAATTATATTATGAGACCTGGTACAGACATTTTGGTTGTGAACATTTTTCTGCCATTTAGTTCTTCCATCTCTTGACAAATAGCAATCTGTTGATTCACTGGAAGAGAGACCAGAACTAACCATACTAGTTGATACAGTATCTGGATAAGTGTTAGTGAGTATACTCATGTTTCTCACTGGCATATCAACGTTCTCTTCACTGTCCAGATGATCATCACTCATTTCACTCTCTGTGTCGTGATCATTATCAGAAAGAAAATCAGAATCTATATCTGAATTGTCACTGTCACTTTCCAATAAAAGTTTTTAAATTTCTTCCTGGCTTAGTGGATGCTGCCAAGCAATTTTCAGGCACTTCTATTGTTCACAGTCAGTTAACAATAAATCTACGAAAGCAAATAAAAGCTAACATAAGCGGACGGGCTGGGTCTGTCATACCCACAACATGATTTTTCCTGCATCAACAATCAACTGGCGAACAGAGAATAATAAAACAAGTAGCGGCCTCTAGCAATGTTAACTGAAAGCTACCATAAGTGGTTCACTCGTAAGTAGTGTACTCTTGCGGATATTTATAAAACATAATAAACCTGGGTCTCACAGACCCAGCCCATCCGTTTAGAGTTAAATGTATTAGACTTCCCATCACAATAATCTTTTGCTGAGTCAGTCTCATCGGATTTTTCTTATTCTTCTTTTTTGCTGCTCTCATCGTCTGTAGTTGTTGAGTCGTCATTGCAGTTAATGATTATAAGCTCAATTGCGGTGTCTCACACAACTTCTTTTGCAAAATCTTCTTTCTGTAGACTTTCTGCATGCTCAACACATTTCTGCCATTGTTCGCATGTGACATTATCCAACGCCTCATGAAGTAAGTGCTCAACATCGGCAATTTTGAATGTGGTGTTCTTTGCAGCTACTTCTCTCTCAACTTGAGCCCAAATAAGCTCAATAGGATTGTTTTGGCAATGATAAGGCAGTAAGCATACTATTTGTTGCCCCTTTCATTCGCCAGCACAATCAGCTCATAAATAGGTTCTTCTTTTTTTCTTTTTTTTTAAAAAAAAAAGAAAAAAAGAAAAAGAACCTTATGCAACATCTCAACTTCCATGTTCGTAGGTGAGAAAGCAATATTTTTTGTGCTTAGCCATGCGGGTTGTAACATTTATATATATACACACCCTATATCACTACCCATTAGTGTCAGACCCAATATCTTTATGAAATTATCCCAATAAGTGTTACCTTTGGGAGACAGCATTAGTTAAAAAGCTATATAATGCATTCTAATTGATTGTAATTACACCTAAATGCCTGAATAACAATACATAAGTGAACCATCCATAATTTTACCCTAACTCGAAAAATTGATTAGCTATAATACAACAAAAAGTACATAATAGTAGGCCAAAATATATTTTCGTGTATAATTAAAAAAAATGTGACACACCCTTTTACTGTTAATAAATAGAAATAGAAGCAAATAGTGTTGGGTGACATGTTGCAATAATTTGAAAGTATAAAAAAAATTAGAACAGCGAAACCTATTAGCACACATGAAACTTTAACACTCACTGATAATGAATATTATGTTTATAGACTCAATAGCACTGAATCTTGCCATTAATTGCCAATTTAATAAATATAACGGGGCTTTCCAAATTCATGTAAACATTGGTCACTGATGAAAGAAACAGATACACCAAAATATATTCACGAAAATAATAAGTCATTTAATAACACGCACAAACAACATTAAACTCATAACAGATCTGTCAAAACATTTAATATACTCAAAGTAAACAAACAGACGCCATTTTTCGAAGTCATGACAACCACTTTGTTAGACGTACATTTTAAAACTATTTTACAAATAACTAGCAAAACACAAACACCATTAAATTAAAGAAATGAAATATGTATATTGTTTACTACCTTGCTTTAAAATTTTAAGTGGATAAAGACATACTTGTGAACCTTAGAGTGGGAATAAAAGTATCGAACTCGCAGACGCTGGGGCACTTTCGCAGGACACTTGTGGTGACACTAACACTGACTCTTGCTCTGAGGCCGTGTATCTGATATTGTGTTATTTATATTTGTGCAAGTTTATGCAAGAGAAAAAGCGCAATAATAGTTAATAAAAAAGAAAAGTATAAACTCAACTACACATTTTCATTTCAACAAATATTACCTGGAAAATATTTACAGCGAAATAACAAGACAGCTAATGGAACACAATGCAAGATCGTCACAGCAAGCAATGCAACCGGCCAAGATAAAAGATAAGTACAAGGTTTTATTTGACTTGTGTTTAACATTAACTCCTCTCCATAACAGTCATCCAGCAGACACTTAATTGTCCAATCCTGCGTCTGTGTAGAGGACAAAAAGATATCAGTTGGAGGAAGAAAAAAAAGGGAGAGGGACGTCGCATGTGGTGGCATGACCAGGATACACAGCTGAACTAATTATTTTCTGAAATTATTTTTGCAGGAAAGAGAGATGTTAAAGTGAAATTTTCAAAGTAAATCAAAGATGGCGGACTTGAAAGTGAAACCGAAAGATTCAGGAACATGGTGGAAAATTTAAATGGACACTGCACAAACCAGGACTACACATCCTTGTGGAAAGATAAGTAGAACATATTTTACTTTTCAAATTATTTTATTTTTTATTATTTTGTTGTATGCAGGAATTTGTGTTGTGTGTAAGAAAGTAAATAGGAAGAAAGTTACATCGAAAATGGCAGATAAAATTAAAGGTGACAGAATAATTAAACAAGAGGTAGAGCATGACTCTTTGGTGAAGTTAGACTCAGAAAAATTACTATTCGAAAGTTTTAAGGAGGAATTAGTGGATCAACAAAATAAAGAAGGTAGTGAGAGTGAAGTCAGTGTGCCGAAATCTGACTATACTGAAAACATAGAAGGCAAGGTGGAACAAGCAGTTCCTACTCCTATAATGTTTGACCAGAAAGTACTATTTCAGTTGTTTGATATAATTTCTGGTGACATTCAAAAACTAGGTACATCAGTAAATAATTTATAAATTAAGTGCAGACATTTCGAATTTAGACCAGAAACTTAGTGCTCAATTGAGTGATGTGAAAAATGATGTAGCCACCACTTTTTCTGAAGTGTCAAAAGTGAATAAGCGTGTGGAAAAGGTAGAAGTCAGAATCCAGTCTGTTGAGTCTCAGATCCAGAATACCAACTCAAAGCTCAAGGATGAAATTTGGGGTAGTGAAGTTAAACATTTGAGTGCTTTAGAGGAATACAAGAAAGTCAATGACACCTGCATTGGTATTATTAATGATAAGACTGAAAATTTACTAAAGACACTAAGCAAATTGACAGTACTACACAATCAAATATTAAAGAGTTAAACCAAGATATCTCACATGTGGAAAAACTGATGAACCAAATACAAGAAGGTGTGGACACTAAAACTGTCTTAGGCCCCAATTATAACAGTTTATCTAATGTACCTATTCACAGTTTTCCTGGGGAAAAGAATTTTCACCCAGTGGACTTCATCCAACACTGCAAACACAGCTTTACAAATACTATGAGTGATATTGTAAAAATTAAGTTTGTTAAGAGGTTTTTAGAAGGCGAAGCTCTATCGTGGGCAAACCAGACCCAGTTGTTTGCATTTAATTTTGGACCTAATTGTAGTGTACCATTACCTATTCTACCTGATAGACAAAATGAGTTGCATCAGGCTATGTACTGATGTAATACCTTAGGGGCATGCATAATTACTCTTTAGTTATGAAACTGCTGACACCAGTTCAGGTCCCCAGTTGTGTGCTGTGTTCTTCTTTAATCATATTCACAGTACTGAAAAAATGTAGTCTATAAGTTTCCTTCAGTGTAAATACCAATGATTATTTGAAAAACTTATTGATTGCCACTGATAAATGAAAACAGCTAAGACATACCTTTTGTTACATATATTTTTGCTCTATGCCTATTGAAACTTAAAATATGTGAAGCCTTAACTTTATTACTAGTTAGAAGTTTTGAGAAAATATAAATAATATGTAGGTAGATGTTTACCATCAGTTCAGAAGAACTTTGTACCTACTAGTAATACTATACCTAATCTGATATACTAGTTGGGGGTTTTCAATATGAATTTTGTTTACTTGTGCCAGTGTATAGGCCAATGGATTTAAGAGCTAAGAAGTAAATATACTAATACAGTTTCAACTTAATAATGAATTCATGTTTACAGTTAGCCTAATACAGTTACAATGAATAACAAATATTGAAAAGGATTTATGAATTAAAATACTATGTGAAAATAAGAACAGAAAATGTATGCGAGGTAGATGATGGGGGTTTATTAAATGTGTTTTGACAGGATTTTTGGAGTCTTATGTTATGATGTTTATGAACCACTAGCTAATGTGGAAGCCTTTGTGTAGTCATCAAAAGATATGACAGGTTAGAAAAATGGTAAGTTATGTTCACGAGAAAATATGTGTTAGGTTAAGAATTGTCAGTGAAAGTACTGAACAAATAGTTATCAAGTTATTGAAATGGAAGTGAAAAAATACTTCATATGTTGAAAAAGAATTAATATTTCAAGGAAATGAAAATAATGAATATTTAAATGAAAAATGATGTTGATGTAGTATTTAAGAATAGTGTGTTCTCTGAACAGATGCTTTACCTGAAGTCTAAGATGTTAAAATTGCTTGAGACTGCTGAGAAATCTTACAATGATAGTGTTAAGTGTACTGAAAATATTAGCTCCAAACCCTGATATAAATGTTAAGTCTTCTACTGAAATGTTAGTTAAAGAAATTACTGAAGTGTTATGAATATTATAGAGGAAAAATTCCTAACAGGAAAAAAATATACGTAAAAAATAGATGAAGAACACTTACCAGGCGAAGGGGCACAGGCAGTAATAGCAACAAATAAACACACAGACACACACACACTCAAAAATGCTAGCTTTCGCAGCCTAGCTGCTTCATCAGGGCATAGTCGAAGGTATGTTGAAGTGTTTATTATTTATTTATGGCTTGAAATGTCATTGTGTGTAAAAAAATGATTAGCTCAGTTGGATACCGTCAATCATGTCCGCAGTACATTACAATTCAAATTCTTTAACTCTATTTCATGCTGCTTGACTGTTAATCATCCAGTAGTACTTTTGTGTTGTTGATTGATCACTGTTTCGTACAGATCATAAAATAAATAAAACATGCTACACCTGCTCTATGGTTGACAGGTTCTTGTATATACCCTTGTCCGCTCAGTAAATTTACTGTTATCGTCACCGGAACAATTCATAACAAAACAGATAACAATAAAAACATCACCTTTCACAGGAAATTTAACATGTTTCATAGGGAAATATTAAATATTCCTTCTATAATCAATATTATCTATTGTGAAGACCTAGCAAAACAGCTGTTACACGCTAATATCTCATTGGCTTTCACCGTCTGTGCTACGATTGGTCGGCTGCGGCCGCTGCCAACCTCTGAACACACCACACTATGCCACAACATGGACTCTGGAGTTTTACCAGGAAACTTAATAAATAATGGTACAATAAATAAAGCAGGAAAATGTCTAATTGTAAGAAACATTATAAACAATTAAAATGAATTTTACAACTTAATAAAATTTTAAGGAATTTAATCAAAATTTTAAGATATTTACACTCTCAGATTTTTTTTAATTAATTAATTTATTTATTTATTTGTATACTCTTCTCAGTTTATTACTTTCTGTGAATGTTTTTTGGTACTACTATATTTATAACACAAATATTGATTCTTAAATTACCTCCCATTTTTTAGAAAGTTTAATTTGAGCACTGGGAACTGCCATATTCTGAGGGTTTAACTGTTTCATGATTTATAAACATTAATATAATACATTGTGTATATATGAAGGAACCTCTTATTTATTAACCACAATAATGAGGTCAGAACAGAGTGCAGCCGAAAACAAAGTTGGTTCCCCTTCCCTAACACTCCATCTTTGACTTCCCTTCCCTCCCCAAACTCCACCATCCCGCTCAGAACTAGCCGCTCAATACACTAGTGCAATTACCATTTATATTTGAATCACTCTCTTCTTTGGCAGAGAAATCTCTACAATCTCACAATCACCTAGAATATGCGGGATGTGACCTATTCATGAACATACCTTCAATAACATGGCATTCCATCATCCATTCTGACTACAAACTATGTGATTTATTCTTTTATCACTCCTCTATTTCAGCATACCTTGTAATCTCTCCCAAACACTCCCTCACTCTTTTTTACTGCAGTCCTGGAACAGGAATTCATATCTGATTAAAGATATCATTTTGTGTTAAAGTATGTGTACAAAGTAACAACTGTAGGTGATCATGACAACTAACCAGCAGTCCATCAATTTCTGCCACAATGTGGCTAGAATAGACTTGGCTCTCTAAGTTGGTAAACATGCTGCCAACAATGACTTCAGCTGCTCTGCCATTTTATTTCTCTCCCACCATGGTCTATGAACTGTATGACTGACAACTGTAACTCCAGATAATCTTTTATTATTGCACAACCCAACCTGAATCTCTGCATTTCAGTTATCATCATCTGACTATGTTACTCTTACCCTCTATAATTCCTCGTTGTTTTCAAACCTAGTCCTCTTCTGCCCCAATATTTTATACTCCACTCCCTGTCTTTTTGACCCTCTCTTCCTCCTCTCCCCCCCTTCCCTCCCTTTTTATATTAACAAATGGATTAGGAGGACTTTCTAGGACATTAAATGTATAAAAAGGCTGTGAAATATTTCCTCAACAGATCAAAGCAGGATAACCTATTTGCAAAGTCTAAAAAACTGGGTGACTATGTCCTAATTGTAGAATTCCACAACACCTCAACTCTAGTAAATGTGTGCTTATGTTGTCTCACAATATTATGGAAACAACACAACTGAAGCAAGAATGGAGCAAAGGACCCGAAGGAACAATGGAGTGATTGGGAAAACACCCACTTCCATTGTTACCTTCATTCCTCCAAAGGTACCAGAATAAAACACGGCGAGGTTGTTCTAACATAAGGTTAGGCCTCTATACCAAACCCTATGATGTGATGTGTTACACATACCAGGATTTCAGTCATTCTACCCAAAGTTTCTGAGGTCAACCAACCTGTGGGAGGTATGGCAAGTACTTTATCAACTCTGGGAGAGAGAGAGAGAGAGAGAGAGAGAGAGAGAGAGAGAGAGAGGGGGGGGGGGGCATTCTTGATCCTTATTATTTTTATTAACCAGTATTGCATTATGTTGCATATTACCATATTAAATTGTAGAAAACACCTACCTTAAGTCTATCTCTCCTTGGGCAGAGCTTTCCACTGGGAAGGGGTGCTCTGCAAGCCCATTTTACAGGTTCATACTTTCCTGTGAACTCTATCACACGTGTGCGTAAGGCCGCTGCTCCATCTGGCACTGGTATCTCTTCAAGTTCATCAGTTGAAGTTGCAGACCAAAATCTTGCTCCATCTGGTTTTACACTAAAAGAAAAATAATCTAATTTATTCATATCCACTATAAACTAATTCTGTTCACAATTTTAAAAATTCTGAAGTATGTGAAGAGACAATCAGTTATGCAGAAAAGCTACTCTCTTTTAGGGTGACAGTTGCTGATACTGTGCATTTTAAGACTGTCTATTTGTGTTATATGTTCTCCATACATTAACGATGTTTATTTCATTTTATGTAGACAATGGAAAGAAATTCTGAGATGAATTCCTTCACTTCAAACTTTAATTATTAGGATTTTTAAAATAATATGTACTAAGGTAGTACGTAATATTTGTTCCAGAAGACTGAGAAAATAATATTATAGATAGTTACTTTCCACTGGATTAAAATAAAATTATACTTTTACTGGAGAAATTTTCTGTAATGTTGTCAGAATAAACTAAGTACCAAGTATAGCATGTTTTCTGATAAATTTTCCTGTGCTAATGTTAATTTGTTTGTATAGGTAATCACAAGCTGAGGGCCGTATGAAGTTGCAATTGATTGGCTGAGGGATGCTATTGGTCAGGCAATCATGGAAATATTCTGACTTTCTTTCTATCCTACAGCAGAATATGAAGATCAGACAACTGAAGTTCTTTCTTTGATCCAAGTCACATACGTAATGTAACAGCTGAATACAATTTGTATGGCAATATTTGGTAATGGTCACACACTGTTTAGCAGTTATGTTACAAACTTGCAGATGTTTAACACATTGGTGCCATGCCCTGAGCCTTTCATTTTTGGAGGGCCTTCAAATATCTCAAAAGCACCTATCTTTCTTTTGACCACATTTGGCATCTTGTTCTGGACACCAAGATAGAGTGAGGAAAAGCAAACCTAGCTTTTGTAGATTTGTAGAAAGCTTTTGACAATTTTGATTGGATACACTCTTCAACATTCTGAAGTCAGCAGGAGTAAAATATAGGGAACACAAACTTATTGATAACTTGTACAGAAACCAAACAGCAGTTATTAGATTTAAAGGACATGATAGGAAGGAATTGATTGGGATGGGAGTAAGATAAGGTTGTAGCCTTTCCCCAATATTATTCAATTTGCACACTGAGCAAACTGTGAAGGAAAGCAAAGAGAAATTAGGTGAAGGAACTGAAGTCCAGGGTGAAAAAATATGTTTTGCCAATGACATTGCGAGTATGTCAGAGACAGCAAATGACCTGGAAGAGCAACTGAATGGAATGGACAGTGTCTTGAAAGGAGCATATAAAGTGGACATAAACAAGAGCAAATCAAATGTAATCTAAGAAAATGAGGTGTTTCTGAAGGAAAATGGAGTAGGTAACAAACAATAAAGGTGATAGATGGCCATAAAATAGCCATCACTGATCTCTCTTGATCAGAAAGTATATGATGCAACACATTTCAAATTTGAAGATGCCACACTGTTTAATATTTATTTGGCCACCATCAATAGTAAACATTGTGAGTGACCTTGTGAAAATCACACAATGATATGAGGAGTCACCAGAAATGACATATGGTCCACATTAAAACTAAGTCTCCTTTTGCCAGTTTGATAACTACGGTAGGTTAGGGTGACGCAGATCATTAAGACTTTCTCTAGGCCACTGAGCTACAAGAAATTATTATTACATTCAGTTTCAATCATTTCCTTGATTCAACAATTTATTTCACATTTACATGTTTTCCAAATTTACGTAAGGTTCAACTGAGCTTTTTTAGTCTTTCAAGCATTTCATTTTATTCTAATTGTGTTGTGTATTATTTTCAATAAAATAACACGACAAAAACCAATCTCAACAAAGTTTGTAAAAATAGGCAGAAAAATGTATTATATGTTGTCAATTAAGACTTTATAAATTACTTATTTATTACAAACTATACTTGAATACGAAATTAAAAATGTTTTGTTTTATCTTGCATAATTTCAACTCTTGATAACTTTTCACCAATAACTTATAATTTTTGGGTACATTCTCAAACCAGTGGGTTTTTACATTGACTAATACGTTCTCATCTTTAATAGTGAACATTTAGTTTTACTGTATTAAATGGTTTCCTACACTATTCATTTAGTGTATTACAACTGAGCCACAGCAAAGCATGGCCTGTATATAAACTGGGAGTAGTGTAGAACAGAGGAGGCAGCAACTCTTAACGGTTTGGAGAAAACTGGTTACAACAGGTTGAGGCCTGTCTAATTTGTGGACCAGAGAATGTAGGAATAACTCCCATCTGCGGAGTTCAGAAAAGCTGATAGTAAGGAAGTGATGCGGGGCATGGGGGATAATCTTGTTACGGGACATAATGAAACTTTCCTGGTGGGAAAAAATGTATAAAATATAGAGATAGTTTACTTGCACAAAGCACAGGCTCGTTGACAGATACAAAAACACACATACACAAAGATTCAAGTTTTCACAACTGTTGGCCGCTTCATCAGGAAAAGAGAAAGGAAGGAGGGGAAAAAGAGAAGGATGCGGGTTTTAAAGGAGTGGATGAGTCATTCCAGTCCCGGGACTGGAAGAACTTACCCTAGGGGGAAAAACAGAAAGGTAAAACAAGCGCGCGCGCGCGCGCGCGCACGCACGCACGCACGCACGCACGCACACATTTGTAGAAAGCAAAAAAGTTGGACAGAGATACCAGTTGAGGCATAGGCTCTGTCCAGAGAATCGAGGAAAAGATGTTATAGAATGGTGGGCGGGCATTTGAATTTAGTGGTAGTTCAGACCAGGTGGGCAATGGGAAGAGAGAATATGCTGAAGGGCAAGTTCCCATCTCCGGAGTTCTGAAAGGCTGGTCTTGGTGGGAAGTATGCAGATAACCCGGACGGTGTAACACCGTGCCAAGATGTGCTGGCTGTGCACCAAGGCATGTTTAGCCACAGGGTGATCCTCATTACCAACAAACACTGTCTGCCTGTGACGGTTCATGCGAATGGACAGTTTGTTGCTGGTCATTCCCACATAGAACGCTTCACAGTGCAAGCAAGTCAGTTAGTAAACCACATCGCAAGTGGCTCTGCCCTTGATCATGTACACCTTCTGGTTTGTGGGACTAGAGTAAGTGGTGGTGGAAGGGTGCATAGGGCTGGTTTTACAACAGGGGCGGTTACACGGGTAGGAGTCGGAGGGTAGAGAGATGGTTTGGGGATTTCATTCTGTCTGCCTTGGTGTGTGTGCGTGTATATGTGTGTGTATGTTTGTTTACCAACCCTTTTCCCCCCAAGATAAGTCTTTCCTGTCCCAGGATTGGAATGACTCCTTACCCACTCCCTTAAAATCCTCATACTTTCCTTTTCCCTCTTGTTCCCTGCTCTTTCTGAAGAAGCAACCTAAGGTAGCAAAAGCTCGGTTGTGTGTGTGTGTGTGTGTGTGTGTGTGTGTGTGTGTGTGTGTGTGTGTGTTTTTTTTATTTATGTGTGTGTCATCGAGCCGGTGCCTTTTGCCTGGTAAGTCAAACTTTCTTTACTTTTTATAAATATTTTTCCGAACAGCAATATTTCCCTCACAGGCTTGTCCTACCCCATCAAATGCAGGGCCACCAGTGAGAGCAACCATGTTATTTACCAGCTCTGCTGCAGTCATTGCACAGGTTTTTAATGGATGCTTTACAATCTGATCCAGCTGAATCTTCCCCTCAACCAGCAGCTCTTGTGAACTGTGCAGATGGGGGTTGTGATTAAGACACATTCTACAGTCCAGCAACTATCCTGGCATCCCTTAAAGTAAGCCATCATTCCTACATTCGAAGCCAATAGTCCCCCCAACCCCCACTATCCTACATCATCCTCCAATTCCTATCTCTGTCCCAAATGTCTGCTACCGATTTGTATATTAGGTTGGAAAACAACAATAAAATGAGACTAGCTGGCAACTCACCACAAAGATGATCATCGAGCTGCAACAGGTACGTAAAAAAGCAATCTCTCTTCACACACACACACACACACACACACACACACATACACACACACAGACAGAGACACACACATTTGCACTTTTTGTTTTCATCATTCACACCCTCCCTTTACTGCATTACAATCTGCAACTCACATTCGCATCTACAATGCTTTTATGCTCCTCCAGACATCATGGAATGTTTTATCCCCAATTTCGCTCTGCAAACTTCCCCCTCCAGTCCACTCCCCTCGTTACTCACAGTTATGATGCAAATTGAACCATAGTGGCCTAACTCAATTTGTGAATGTATGTCTGCCCTTACTCTGGTGAAGGCTATGGCCAAAAATTGAAATTGAGTCAATGTGATCGTCTTTTCAATGTGCCTGCCTGGGGCTCAGCAACAGTGAGTTACTGTCTGTCCTCATATTATTGAAATTTGTTTTTTAACAAAATAAACAGTATTTTGTATTTATCACAAAAGTAAGAACAAAGTATGCAACTTTGGTTGTTATCAATAGTGTTATAACTTCAGTATTAGCAAACTTCACATTAATTAAGACAAAAATTATATGCTTGGACAATCACCAGAACATAGTTGGTGCTGCAACATTTTCATCCTCCCAGTGATATAAGTCAACATCAAAAGGAAGTTTAGGAGCAACTTCTAACAGTCGTTGCTTCCGAGACTGACTTTTTGTGATACCACTTGATGTTGATGGTTGTGTAACATCATGGGAAGTTACACACTGTACACCATCTTTTGATGTAGAAGGGCAAGGTTCAGCATCTTGAACTGTACCATTTTTCTTCTCATTATTTAACCGAGGCTTGCCAACCAGTAATGTATTTCCTGTAGCCTTATTTAATGAAGCTAGAGTTGATTTTGCAGTGGTAGGATCCTAGAATGATGTTTACAATTCAATAAGAAAACTGAGCTGAGAGCACTAAAACTGGTGGACATCCACAGAGTGTCTTTTTTTTAACAACACAGTTGATCATAAATTCTTCCACTCTAATACTGAAAAATCGCTGACTATTTATAAAATATATATGAGATTAACAGTACTGTTTACTTTTCTCTATATTTCATTACACATCAGCCACAACTACATTATATTGCACTACAAAAATAAAATTACAAGGATTTACAGTGAGCATTTACTATTTATGTTTTGAAACATAATTTTTCCCCCTTGAGTGATTTTGAATGACCTAATGTTTGCATTCACTGGCTTTTTATAGCATTCAACTAGATAAATGCATACTATCTTTAAATAAATATAATATATTAACTAAGTCAAAATATGAAATCTAAAATGTAACTTGGCGTTTAAAATTATTTCATCAGTAACATTAAAAAAAAATCACATGCTTATTCATCCATTATGGAAGTAAACCACAAATTAAATAAATACCTCTTCAAACTCCTCTTGTAATATATTCCAGTCATTGGCCTTTCTTTTAGATGTTGGTACAGTATTCTTTACATCATTTTTAAATTCAAAATTTAATTCCTTAACAATGTTATCTTTTACTGTTTCTTCATAACCTTCTTTTTCTTCAACTTCTTCAAAGTCAGAGTCATCAGTATCACTTACTGGTTTCAAATTTGTTTGAAGTTCTGACCATTTATTCAGTACTGCTTCGATACGCTGTTTAAGATCTATAATTTCTTTTAACTGCACAGTGCTTCCTGCCAAAAGTTAATGTTTTTAGTATATTTCTACATATATATCTTATAAGTAAGAACATTCCATGCAAATGGTCCAGTCATACCAGAGCATTTAGTGATGACTTTAATCCAATTTTTAACAGCTGGCAAGTATCGGTTGTTGATAAGTTGCCAGAATCCTTTCGCATTCTCAAAAATTGCTGCATTCTCTGTAGTTTCATTGATTACAGCATCTGAAATATAAACAATAAAAAAAATTACAACTGAGCACAATTAATAGCTCAAAATAATTTAAATTTATAGACGTATTTCAAGCAACACATATTAATTTACTTTTTTTAAAAGTTTTTCCAAATTTTAGCAACTGAAAAATACACCCTCAAAAGCTGAGCTCAAATCACAATTATATCTAATCATCCTCTAGTAGGAGGAAAGTAAGTGGGGCTTAAGAGCCACTTTGCACATTTTGTCAATATAAAAGATATTCTCTTGGAAGCAGAAGTTATTTGCACAGTCCATTATAATAGTCTGATAGGGAGATAAAATGCAAATAAATATAGTGAAAATAATTGTCTAGCAAAATTTAAATCAATAGCAGACTAATAACAAACATAAAGAAAGCAGAATTTTAATATATTTTGTATGTCATTGACATTCAGTTTACCGATTCAAATTACCAACTTTTACTGTTGTGTCAATTCTTGAAGGCAAGACAATTATGTATAATATAGTGAGGACAGTTTACAACTCACTGCAAAGATGTGGCGGCGAGCTGCGACAGGCACATGCAAAAGACACACACATACAACACATTCAGCTATCGGCCATGGCCTTCTTTAGAAAATAGAACACTCACGCAATCACACAGGCGCACAACACAGTCACACAACCATCACCTCCGACTGCCACACTTTGGATTCGAAGTGCGGCAGTCGGAGGTGATGGTTGTATGACTCTGTGATTGTGTGAGTGTTCTATTTTCTGAAGAAGGCCATGGCCGATAGCTGAATGTGTTGTATGTGTGTGTCTTTTGTATGTTCCTGTAGCAGCTCGTCGCCACGTCTTTGCGGTGAGTTGTAAACTGTCCTCACTATATTATTAATTCCAACCTGGACTTTCCATTATTATACAAGACAATTATGTAATATTCTGAAATATTTATTATTTAGCAAACCAGTTTTGGCTGTTATGTGATCATTAGGTACACACAAACATGTGTCTGTGAAAGTTTGTGAATTCAGAGATTTTAAATTAGTGTATAATAGAGTATCTTAGTTTGTTTCAAAGGATGACAACTGTTGTACATTCAGAACTAAACTGAAGGGAATTATTTCAGTGAAATTGTTCCTGTAAAATTATTGAGCTTAGATAAAGCATGTGGCAAATTAAATATAAACTACACTACAAATTACACCAATAATGTTCTATGAATAAAACAATAAACTCTAGTGACATATCCCATAAAAACAGGCTGAAAAACACAATCTTATAGTTGCGATTCTTCAGTTTCTCCTGGCGTATTTGATAATCAAAATATCCACGGGTGTACTGCCGTTGGACACTACAGACTGGCAGTACACCCGTGGATATTTTGATAATCTTATAGTTAACACATCAAATATTTGGAACAAATAAAAGTCGGATTAAGCAGGATGAAACAGCTGTAATTATACAGATTAGACTTTTCAACTGGTAAAATGATGCATAAAAGATGTATAATTATATTAAGCAGGTAAGCCAAACAGCTGTGATTACATAATTTAAACAATTAACATTTGAAACTATAGTAAGAAATAGGGACAAGTGAGTAAGGGAGGTAATTTACAACATGGTTTGAATGGAATTGTGAGTCGATTCTGCAGTGGCAAGTATGAGAACTGTGTATGATCATGATCAGCACTACTAAGTTTGGGGAAATGGATGTATGTTTATTGGTTACATTATTTCACTTTTTGGGTGATTTTACAAAACAATGTATGGTATTATGTAAAACATTAAAATAAAATCAGAATGTGACAAGCACTGAATGACAGACATGTATAGTATATACTAAAAAGAACCTTTCCATACTGACACTGTCAAACTCCCCTGACAATTTTTATCATCTTACCAGTTTCAAAATACACAGCTGGAAATAAAAAAATAAAAAACAGTACATTCTCTTGGAGTTTTCTAATTCACTCCAAAATGACCACATTTACAGATCATTTCTGTTGTAACTTTCTTGTGAAGTGGTAGTTAAATTGAATTTTGCATGTGATGATGTGGAAAGTGTTTGTCCTTATTGCTACACAACTGAATTAACCATGGAACAATGAACTTGTTACATTAAGATCTTTTAAAAGTATTTGAAAATTGTTTTCCCAAGAAAGTAGTTAAAATTCTAAGAAAACATGTAAAAAACCATAGCTAACCAAAGGAATAAAATATCTTGCAACCGTAAAAGGGAACTGTATCTGACAGCAAGAGGGAGTACTGATCCAGATATTGTTCAGTATTATAAAAATTATTGTTCAATACTAAGTAAAGTTATTAAAAAGTCCAGAAGCATGTGTATCATGTCTGAGATCAGAACCTCTGATAATAAAATTAAAACTATTTGGAATAGTATTGAAAGGGAAACAGGGCAACGAAAAGCAAAGGAAGACTGTATTACCATAAAACTGAATGATACGTGTACTAAAAATAAGTCAGAAATGAAAAATATTTTCAATAATAATTTTCGAAATGTTGAGAAAATAGGATCTAGATGTTCCTTAGAAGAGACCAGGCTACTAATAGAAGGGGCAATACTACACAGTTTGATACAATTGTAATTCCACCAACCTCTCCCCTTGAAATCAGTAAAATAATAAACTCAACCGAAAGTAAAAGCTCTTACATAATTGATGGAATTTCCAGCTGGTTACTTAAAGCTCGTTCCCCACAGATAAGTAGGATTCTCTGTCACTTATGTAATAGCTCTCTGAAGCATGATGTTTTCTCTGATAGACTGAAATATGCAGTTGTCAAACCATTGCATAAAAAAGAGGATATATCAGATGTTAACAACTACTGCCCAATCTCTCTTCTGACAGTTTTATCGAAAATTTTTGAGAAGGTAATGTATTCAAGAGTAGCTTCCAATATTTGTATAAACAAAGTACTAACAAAATGTTAGTTTGGTTTTGAGAAAGTCTTTTCAACAGAAAATGCTATATGTGCCTTCACAGATCAAATATTAAATGCTCTGAATGACTGGACATCACCCATTGGTATTTTTTGTGATCTTCCAAAGCCTTTTAATTGTGTAAATCATGGAATTCTTCTAGATAAGCTTACTCAAACTGGGGGACTATCAAGGATGGGGGTGCCACAGGGTTTGCTCTTAGGTCCTTTACTGTTCTTGATATACATAAATGACTTCCCATTCAGCACTGATGAAGATGCAAAGTTAGTTCTTTTTGCTGATGATACATATATAGTAATCACATCAAAAAAGAGAACTAAGTGATGTAATCATAAAGAATGTTTTTCACAAATTTATTAAGTAGTTCTCTGCAAAAGTACTCTAATTAAATTTTGATAAAACAAAATATATACAGTTCTGCACAGTAAATGGCACAACTCCAGTAATAAATATAGACTTTGAACAAAAGTCTATAAATAAGGTAGAATTTTCAAAATTTTTAGATGTGTACATTGATGAGAGATTAACCTGGAGGCAACACACGGACGGTCTGCTGAAACGCCGGAGTTAGCTACGTATGCTACTAGGATTATTGCAAATTTTGGCAATAAGAATCTCAGTAAATTAAGTTACTATGCCCATTTTCATTCACTGCTTTCGCATGGCATTATATTCTGGGATAATTCATAATTGAAGGAAAAAGAAATCATAACACAATAGCGTGTAATCAGAATAATTGCTGGAGCCGACCCACGATCATACTGCAAACATCTATTTAAGGATTTAGGTATCCTCACAATAACTTCACAGTATATATTTCACTTACAAAATTTGTTGTTAATAATCCAACCCAGTTTAAAAGTAATAGCAGTGTGCACAGCTATAACACCAGGAGAAAGGATAATCTTCACTATGTAGGCCTAAATCTGAGTTTGGCACAGAAAGGGGTAAATTATGCTGCCACAAAAGTCTTTGGCTACTTACCAAGCAGCATCAGAAGGCTGACAGATAGCCAACTAGCTTTAAAAATAAATTAAAAGAATTTCTGAATGACAACTCCTACTCATTGGATGAGTTTTTAGATACAAATAAATAAATCTGAAAAAATTGTGTCATGTAATATTTTGGGTAATTTAACATCTTGTACAGACACCCTGTACCTGACACATTCCACATCATTACGAAGTGTAGTATTCATGATCTATGGAACAAGTATTAATCTAATCTAATCTTTCAACATTTGTCACCCCTCCGGACGACATAACATATAAAAAAATATGACATTGAGCAATCAGCAATTTTTATTTCCGATTTTTGATAATGCTCCATAGTGAAATAGACACTTGGAACATCGAGAAAAAGTGGCATACTTCATTTTTGCTGTTCGTGTGGAGAAATTTCATCACTTGCCACAATGTTTTATTTTATTCCTTTATGTGCTAATCACACACAATATCTACACATGTCACTGAATGCCACTGCTAAATTGTATCACTGTACAGCTGACTGCACATAGTTCAGAAGACATAATGTTGAGACACTTTAAACAAGTTAAGAACTATCTTGATCGTCCTTGGCTGGAACTTTATTCTGGTTATTACCTATCAACTTACTTACTAATAAACTGTTGCCTCTACACAGCTGTTCAAGATGATAAGTAAACACCAGCCAGAAAAATATCTCTTAAGATGTGCAATATACACACTTTGAACACAACAAGGATTTAGCACATCCATTGGAGGGACTTTAATTACAACAAAATAAAATGTGCAAAAGCGGGGATGTGTAGCAATTTGATACTTTTGTATCCAACAAATGCAGTGCAGTGGAGTACTTTAAGCTGCAAGGCCTTTAAAAGTTACACAATCAGTAGCACATACAGGATTTTGCTGGCACTCAAATAACAGTTTGAAATCATGTAACTAAGCATTTTTGATATATTTAAAAGAGATTGCACATATTTTACAATTTAAAAATGACAAAATGAAAGTTTTTTAAAATTAGTATGATCCAAATGCTCATAGTGCGAGTGCTTGCGGTTAAACATAATAGCGTCTTTTAAGGCCCCGAAGTGAACATAAGTGAATGCACATTTGCTGACTTGTACTTGTCAATATGCATTTACACTGGCGCTACACATAGTCCTCTACAACATTATGTGTAACACAAAGACAGAACTAAATTTCGTATTGCGAGTTTGCTGTTTGTAGACATTTATTTTTCTGGCATTGAACTGAGAATTACAGTTCACCACATTAGCTGTAATTTATCTTGTCAACCATAATCTTTTTTTTCTTTATTATTTTGGGATATAGATCTGTATGATCTCAAAAGCATCTATGGGATTTGCAGTCTTCTGTCAATAGAAGTATTCTCGTCTAGCCACTCTCTTACCATGAGAATAATTTTCAGTACACAACAACAAAAAATAATGCAGACACAAAAAACAGCATACTGCTGCAAAGCGAATGCATTCAGTTTATCACCAAAACTAGCACTGTAACTGACAAGGAGGTAATCACAAGTAAACACTTGCGAATTTAACAGAGCAATGTATGCATAGCATTTACACCACCAGAGCAAATTGTCATTCGCTGCTATGTGTTCGCTAGTCTTCGCAGTCACGTAAATGGGAAATTATGTGAGATGACATGACTTCTGAAAGTGTGTGGTTTTTAAACCTCTAACTAAAATTCCAGAAATATGTGAAAATTCCCGGATTTTTTCCAGAATGCCAAAATTCTCTGATATTTCATAGTTTTCCTGGCTTCCAGGTTGAGTGGCCACCCTGCAAATCATTATCCAGGCTCCCAAAGTCGAGGTGGGGTTGGATGAGGGCCTTATACATGAGAGGTAATAGGCAAGCAACAGAGCTAAATGTTTACTACTTCATCACCCAAAAAACAAATTATTTCATTAGAACATCAACTGTTAAATGCCAGTTTGTGATCTCAGAGTGTGTGTAATATCAAATGTTCAAATGTTTGTAATTCTATCGGACCGAACTGCGTGGTCATCAGTCCGTAGCTTACAAACTACTTAAAGTAAGGCAAACTAATCTACAGACAACACGCACACCCATGCCCCAGGGAGGACTCGAATCTCCACGGCGAGCAACCGCGCGCTCAATTGCGAGAAGCTTTAGACCGCTCGGCTACTCCACCGTGGGGAGAACATGGAGGCAGAATTAAAGTTTGTGTTGTGGAGGGAGGCATATTTTAAGACAGACTGTGCAGGCACTGTATCCATAAGGCTGTGATAGCTGAGCTGTTAAAGCATCTGCCTAGTATGCAGGAGGTCCTGGAATCAACTCCTGACTGCAGCACATATTTAAATTCAACACCTTTCTTTTCAATACTGTATTTAAGCCCATCCAACTACACACATTCTCTCTAAAATGGTGACAGCTGCATATTTGTTTACGCATCTGTCTGCAAGGGATACAACATTAAATTCTTAATGAATTTATGCCCTGGAGTTAATATGTCCGCTGTTTACTATCCTTGACAGCTGTGCAGTGTAACTGTGCTACAGCATCATCCAATGACAGCCAAAGTTTACAATTTCGATTTTTCCATTGATACATATAAGAATATCAATTTATGACTGACTGGTACAACTCCTTAGTGTGTATTTTCTCTAGTTCACCAATGATGAATATCAATAAGTTTTGATGGGAAAGCCACTCTGCAACACAATATGTATGACGATGATACATCACTACCTCAATAAACTGAAAAGTTACTGAAAATATAACAGGTGGATAGAAGAGAGAGCAATTTTCATTGGAGAGGGTGATGTGAAAGGAAAAATAGGTGAATATTCACTGTGGAAGAAAAGGTGAGCAAAAGTATCATGTGTGCAAGGCAGGGGTGTGTGCAGATAGTGGAATGGGGGACATATTTTTCTATATCAACATCCGTATCCACTAACCATTAAACAGTATTTGGTGGAGGGTACTTCCTCTAACACTGCCAATTCCTCTTTTTGTTGTTAGAGTTCCACATGGTTCGCGGGAAATGGCTCCCAATAAACCACCGTGTGGTCTCTAACTCTCTCCTTTTGGTTTTTTCCAAGATGTACATAGGAGGAAGCAATACATTCAAAATATTACTTGAGTCTTCAAGAAACGTACGCTCTCAGAAATTTGACAGTAGCCCATACCATTATCAGAACACCTGTGATGCTAAACGCCTTTCTTACTGCATCTGCACTGGAATTGGCAGATCTGTGCTATGGTACTTTTGTTCTTGCTAAATGAACCTGTAATGAAGCAAGGTGATCGTTTTTGGATCTTCTCTATATCCTCCTCCTACATCTACACAATTACTCTGCAAGTAATATTGAATTGAGTGGCAGAGGTTACATCAAACTGCTTTTACATTATTTCTCTACAGTTCCATCCTCTAATAGCAAGAAAAAGGAACACACAAATCTTTCCATTTTCGATCTAATTTCTCTTATTTTGTTGTGATGATTATGTCTCCCTTTGTAGGTGGGTGCTAACAAGATATTTTCATGGAAGTTGGTGAAAGAAATTTCACAAATAGCAGATGTTTTATTTACAACTGACACTGACTTAGAACACAGCAACTGGAAATGACAGTTGGGTATCAGAGATGTGTGTTCATAATTGTATGAATGAAAGTGTGTGTCCTTTTTCTGATAAAAGCTGTGGTTGAAAGCTACACTGTGTGTGTACAGGTGACCCCCACCACCTATTTTTTGCTGTTGTCAGAGCTTGGTGAACGTCATTGAGGTAAGTTGGAAACTATCCTCATTATATTGTTGATACTTTAAATATTAAGACATAATATGATGCTACTCAACTGGCATCACAGTAACCATTCAGTAGAAATTACTTTCATTGCATTATTACTGGAACACTGAAATATGATCTTTCATTTTAGAAAGTTCATAATTAATTTAATTCCAGAAAGGAGGCGGAACAAACTGTAGTCTAGAATATGATATACTCGTTCTAGGTGTTTCAAACAATGAGGTTAGGATGGGAGAGGGATACAATTATTAATGCACAGAAAACTTTCTAAGATCTACTTAACTCAAAAAAATGTAATACCTGATTTTAATTCAATTTCTATTTTGTAGTTTACACTAAGCAGACCATGAGCTCTATGCTCACTGTTATAGCAACCTTCCTCATCTGCATAGTTATGTGGTATGATGTTTTGGTCTGACATTGTCTTTTTCAAATCACAAGTATTGTCATTTTCTTGTGGTGCCAGTGAAAGGCTAGAATCAGTTTCCTTATCTTCATTTATAAAAAAATTTTCTGGTTCAGGTAAAATCAATGAGATACAGTTGTCTAAAGCTGTTATTGTATCACATATATCAGTCTTCATATCTGAAACACAAGGAAAACAATAAAGTCAATGAATGTTCTCAAAAGTAAAAATTAAAAGTAAACTCATGTGGTATTTGACAAATTACCAAACTGGGCACTCCTTTAAAAATAATGTTCTAAGTAAACATCTCTAATTACAAAATACTACTGCGCTGTTTACGTAAAGTGCAATATGCCAGCAAATTCTGTATAAAGTTACCTCATGCAATGAAGTACTTGGATTAAGATTTTCTGATTTTGACAAGCATAATTTGTACAAAATTATGCAGTAAAATAAATTAGTAATAACAATCATGTTCTCAAAGTTTAACTGATGCTGTGAAGATTAGGTAATGTTCCAGAACTTAAAATTAAAATAACACGAAATGATGCAGGGAGTGGACTTTGTGGTGCTATCATCTAGTGCTACGCCCTGTCAGCTCTACAACAGCACGGCGACATAAATACCACAGAGCAGGCCACGTCAGAATTGCACCAGGATCCAGTAAGAAGATGTACTGCCCTACCCGTCAGAGCTACAGATGCGTGACACCCTCTCGCCATCGCCATTATGTGCACCAATGATGTGATGAGATCCTTCTTCTGCCCAGTGAGTTCCACGTAAAAGATTGCCAACTCCAGGATCAAGAGATGGGCATTGTCCACATTTGCCTAACCTGTCAGTGCATGCATGACAAACAGTGTAACCCACTCGTAACTCTTGGACACCTCAAAAACATTGCTACTACTGTACACAATAATGTTCATTTACTTATTTCTGGAAGACAGATGTTGTTGTTTTGCACCAACAGCTATGCCAGTGACAAAGTTAAGTAACATATTCTTTTTTTCTTTTCTTTTTCCTTCTTATGTGAGTTTTGTTTGCCCAGTTGTCCCTTCAATTACCAAACTGAGTCACTGAATAATGGATTTGTGTTTAAATAGGACACAACAGGCTCAACAAATAAATTTTTGCCAGCTACTAAATTCAGTGCTTTATAAAATTCTCTAATTATAAAATTGTTTGTTAAACACAAACTAATAGAATGCATGGGCAAACATATATGAAATGTCTGTCACTGAAATGTACAGTATGCAATTGTTGAACATGGTCATCAGGAGATTGAGGAAGCTAGTGCACATGCTGTATCCCATGTTCCAGTTTGATAATTCAATTCACATATTATCCTACATCAAGTAAGAAACAGATTGATTGTCCACTAGCTCTGGCAAGCAACCTTTAAAACAACCGGTCGCTATAACGCACCCTCACTTCTACATCCGATTATTAGATGGCCCTCCATTCACAAAACTTGTGGAAACCTCACCTGGCAACGGCAGAAGCAGCCTCCAAGACTTAGGTGCAGCTTCGCACTCCCTTGGGTGTTCTTAGGAGCGTTTGGCTCAGCAGCAATTGGTGGCTAGATCAAACCTCGTCAGCACCGGGCGGCAATATGGACAAGATGCATACCACTCAGCAGTGTGTAGCTCTAGCTTTCACACAGTCATTCCACTCACATTTTTTTGAATATGCTTAAACAGTTTTATGTACTTTTTAAAATCCAGAATTCATTTTGCAATGAATAGTTTATGTGATAAATACAAAGAGATGAGGAGCAGTTTGTCAGATTGGTAGAGTAGAAGAATGCCGCCCCCCCCCCCCCCCACACACACACACAACACACAGAGAGAGAGAGAGAGAGAGAGAGAGAGAGAGAGAGAGAGAGAGAGAGAGAGAGAGAGAGAGTCATGTTTTATTTGCTGTTTTCCACATTCAGCAAAAATATCATAAAATCATTATACACCTGGTTACGGAATGTTAGACTTCTATGGGCCATGCACAAAAAGGTTAAGGTTAGGGCTGAAGATTTAGAGACTAACAGCAGCAGGCAGGAAACACATTTCAATACACTTAAAATGTGTCAGATTTCCATAGGAAAAGCACAGTAAAGAGGTAAAATTTATATTTTTTTCTCTTTTAAAAAAAAAAAATTAGTGAGCAATTGCGGCATTATTTCTTAATACACAGAAATGATATAAGTTATATATATGTGGTGTCTGTTCTTTCGGACATGTCCAAAGAAACAGTCGCCACTCTTGATCGTGCAGTTATTATTTATTTATATTCACAGAATGTATGACATTAACTGCAAATGGGTAAAGTTGAAAATGTGTACCCAGCCGGGACTCGAACCCGGGTCTCCTGCTTTCTAGGCAGTTGAACTGACCCCTACACCACTGGGGACACAGCAATCATCACACCTGCACAGAATTACTCAAGCACGCCTCCCGTAAGATACAAATTTGCAACGTTACTCTGCCCACTAGAACTCAAACTCTTAGCAACTTAGTACTGATTCCTGTAAGAGTAAGAGCCTAGGAGTGCCTCCGCACTGAAGAAAGGATCATTGCCCATCATCGGCAAATTGGTGAGAGATCTGGAGAATGTGCTGGCCAGAGCAGAAGTCAAACATTGTTCATATCCAGAAAGGACCGTACAGGACCTGCAACATGCGGTTGTGCGTTATCCTGCTGAAATGTAGGGTTTCGCAGGGATCAAATTAAGGGTAGAGCCACATTTAAAATATAAGAGCCACTGTTCAAAGTGCCGTCAATGTGAACAAGAGGTGACCGAGATGCATAACCAATGGCACCCCATACCATCAAGTAGGGTGATACGCCAATATAGCCATGACGAATACATGCTTCCAATGTGCATTCACCGCAGTGTCACCAAACACAGATGCAACCATCATGATGCTGTAAACAGAACCTGGATTCATCCGGAAAAAATTATGTTTAGCCATGCTGCTGCAAACATCATCAAACTGTTTGTGCAGATGGTTGTTGTCTTCCAAACGTCCCCATCAGTTGACTCAGGGATCGAGACGTGGCTGCATGATTCATTACAGCCATGTGGATAAGATGCCTGTCATCTCGACTGCTAGTGATACGAGGCCATTGAGATCCAGCATGGCATTCCGTATTGCCCTCCTGAACCCACCGATTCCATATTCTGCTAACAGTCATTGGATCGCGACCAACATGAGCAGCAATGTCACAATACGATAAACCGTAATCATGATAGGCTACAATCCAACCTTTATCAAAGTCGGGAATGTGATGGTACGCATTTCTCCTCCTTACATGAGGTGTCACAACAACGCCGGTCAACTGCTGTTTGTGTATCAGAAATTGGTTGGAAACTTTCCTCATGTCAGCACGTTGTAGGTGTCACCACCGGCGTCAACCTTGTGTGAATGCTCTGAAAAGCTAATCATTTGCATATCACAGCGTCTTCTTCTGTCGGTTAAATTTCGTGTCTGTAGCACGTCATCTTCGTGGTGCAGCAATTTTAATGACCAGGAGTGTACTAATATCTCAATCGAACATACCATTTGTCCATGACAACTTGACAATTTTATTGGTGCTGCCACAAGCAGAGAAAATTGGAACTAGTTTAAAGATATTCATTTATTTACAAGCACTTCCATTGTTACAATGATGCAAAGTATTACTGAACACATTGTTAGAGTAACTGTTCCAGCACTGCAGCAAGCAGCTGATGCTGCCTTCTCCTCAATGTTCCACTCAGCGCAGCTGCCTTAATTTGGGTGCAAGAGAGGCCTTACAACAGCCACAATGTGAATTGTCAAGTTATCATAGTCAAAAAGTAAATGTGAAATTTTACCTCTAACAGTTGAAACGATGGTAATGCTCCAAGTGGCAGCAATGCAATAATAGAAGAATGGCATGATACAAACAGAGAACTTACTTTTTTTAATGCTGTTATTTCCATATTTTCCAGTCATTAAACATAGTAGTGCATTTTACAATATGAATATGAAAACGGAATTAAAGTAATAGTCCATCTCCTGTTAATATCAGCCCATAGTATTAAAATGTATTTTTGAACTCAGTGAAATCATTGAGATGGCACTGCATGTATTAACACTGAAGGTTTTATCATTGACAATGCTCATTCGCAACGTAACTGTACAGAAGTCATGCAATGGAACCAGATTGACTAAAAAAACTCAGACCAAATTTAATTAAGTCAACAATAAACAAAGGCAGAATCAAAGGCAAAAATTTACTAATTCAAGGCATACTCATGATTTCCAATGATTTACCACTCGAATTCATGTGGCTCTAGATACTTTTGTGTCTTGACTTTGCCATCAACAAAGCACAAGGCTGGTCATTGACTATTGCTGGTTCAAAATTGGAACATTCATGCTTTTTACAATGCTAATTACATGTGGCTTGCAGCTGAGTTGGTGCATCAGAAATTCATACATTTTTTTACTGCAAACAGGAAAACAACAAAACATTGTCTTAACTGCTGGCCTTTAAGATAAATTAATAAAAAACATATAATTTCTTCTTAGACTTAAATACAAATGCTTTTCTTTTTCCTAGGATGTAACAAGGCACTGTATCTGCTAATACTTCATCACATGATCTCCGTCCATCCACCATGTCACAAGTAAATAAATAAACAAATATATACTGGTAAATATCCAAGGGCGTGCAAAACAAAAATATGTACTGCACATTACGTATACATAGTTTTGAATAATCTTACACATGCTGAATTTGTGTTTTAAATAGTAGAATAT
Source organism: Locusta migratoria (assembly GCA_026315105.1). Classification (NCBI taxonomy): domain Eukaryota; kingdom Metazoa; phylum Arthropoda; class Insecta; order Orthoptera; family Acrididae; genus Locusta; species Locusta migratoria. The sequence goes on from CM048746.1 coordinate 242,644,738, forward strand.
GTAGAAGAGAATTAGAAAATGTGAATCAACATTCAATTAACTGTGCTATCTGACTTAAAGCTTATTTTAGACAAAGTCTTGGTAGAGGTATGCAACCTTCATGGTGCGAAATTGTACTCAACATATTTTCTGATAATTACTTCGAACAATTAGTTCATGAGTCAACTAGAATTGTAAATGGATGTCAAAAGACACTTGATCTTAAAGCAACAAATAATCCTGAGCTAATAACAAGCATCAAAATGGATAACAGGTATTAATCAACACAGAGCTGTCATAGCAAGACTGCATATCAAAAGTCCCAAAGTTACCAAAAATAGACAAAAAGTGTGTTTGTTCAGGAAAGCAGACAAAAATACAATACATTGATTCTTGAAAGACAGTTTTCATTCATTCCTAACACTAATCATAAGTGGAGACCAGATGTGACTCAAATTCAAAGAAGCAGTACAACAGCAATTGACAGTTTTATAGCAAATAAATTAATAAAAGAAGGTAGTGATCCCTTTTGGTACACAAAACAGAGGAGGACACTGTTGCAAAAACAACACAAAATCCCCATTATTGACGATCCTACAAAGAAGCTCGAAATTTAGCAAGGACTTCAATGCGAGATGCCTACAATACTTTTCACAACATAACTCTTTCCTGAAATTTGATTGAAAATTCAAAGAGATTTTGGTCATATGTAAGATATATTAGGGGGCAAGACACAAACAATACGCTCACTACATGATGGTAATGGCGACCCTGCCGATGACAGCGCTAATAAAGCAGAGTTACTAAACATAGCTTTTAGAAACTCATTCACCAAAGAAGATGAAACCAATATTCCAGATTTTGAATTACAAACAGAGGCCTGAATAAGTAACATTGAAGTTATTGAAGATATCTTCAGAGTAGTGAAACAACTTAAATAACGTAACAAGAACAAGTCTTCTGGTCTGGACTGTATACCCATTAGATTTCTATATGATTATGATGAAGCGATAGTTCCTTACTTAACAGTCATATACAACCGCTCTCTCAAAGAAGGATCTGTACCAAAAGACTGGAAAGTTGCACAGGTCAGACCTATATTCAAGAAAGGCAGTAGTAGTAACCCACTAAACTACAGGCCTATTTCATTAATGTCAATTTGCAGCAGGGTTTTGGAACATATCCTTCATTCAAATATATTATGAATTATCTCTAACAGAATGATCTATTGACCCAAGGTCCACACGGATTTAGAAACTATTGTTCATGTGAAACACAACTAGCTCTTTACTCACACAAAGTGACGAGTGCTATCGACAAGGAATCTCAAATTGATTCCGTATTTCTTCATTTTCAGAAGGCTTTTGACACCATACCTCACAAACAGCTTATAATCAAACTGTGTGGTTATGGTATATCACTCCAAATTTGCGACTGGATAGCGGATTTCCTGTCAGAGAAGACACAGTTTGTAGTAATCGAGGGTAAGGCATCAACTAAAACAGAGGTGATATTGGGCATTCCATAGGACAGTGTTATTGGTCCTCTGCTGTTCCTTATTTACATAAACGATTTGGGAGAAAATTTCCTAGGTTCTTCACAGATGATGCTGTCAATTACCATCTAGTAAAATCATCTGAAGATCAAAATCCAACTGCAGAACGATATAAGTAAGATATCACTATAGTGTAAAAATTGGCAATTGACTTTAAATAATGAGAAGTGTAAAGTCGTACACATGAGTAGGAAAAGAATCCGTTAAAGTTTGTTTACAAGATAAATCAGTCAAAAGTGAAGGCTGTAAACTCGAAAATACCTAGGAATTGCTATTACTTCAGACTTAAACTGGAAAGAATACATAGATAATTTTGTGGGAAAGGCGAACCAGAGACTGCGTTTTATTGGTAGAACCCTTACTAAAGAAAATGCATACACTACGCTCATCCATCCTTTTTTGGAGTATTACTGCCCAGTGTGGGGTCCTTATCAGGTGGGTTTGAGGGAGGACATCGAAAGAGTCCAAAGAAGGGCAGCTTCTTTTGTATTGTCACAATACAGGGGAGACAGCGTTATGGAGATTATACAGGATCTCGGATGGAAATCATTACAACAATGGTGCTTATAGCTGCAGCGTGGGCTACATACGAAACTCCAATCGCCAAAATTCTCCTACAAATGCAAAAATATATTGTTGACTCCCACTTACTTAGGTAGAAATGATTATCAGAATAAAATACAAGAAATCAGAGCTCAAACAGAGAGATTCAGGTGTTCTTTTTTCCCCGCGAACTATTCAAGAATGGGATGGGAGTTAATAGTACAAAAGTTGCTTCGATGAACCCTCTACATGGCACTTAAATGTGATTTGTAGAGTATCCCGTGTAGATGTAGATGAAACCACCTGGTCTTCCCTGTTCAATTCATACTCTGGAAAATGTAGAAAGTGAGAAAGGCAGTTCTTGCCAGTCTGAAACGATCAGCTAGAGGACAGGTGGTAACGCTGGGTATCTTGCATCATTCGCTTCACGGCATCTTACATGATACACCCATACAAGATAATGATCTTCCAGCAACTTAGTGAAAGGGATTTTGTACAGAGCAGAGAGTTTTGCCATGTAATGGGCAAATTTTTTATGGAAGATGCAGATGCTACAGTCTTCATGAGTGATGAAGCACATTTTCATATAGATGGTTACGTCAATGTTCACAATTGTTGATATTGGTCTTTGGTGAACCCACATGAATTACACCAAAGACCTCTCCACAGTTTAAAAGAACATTTCAAAGATGGTTATTGTTGGACCCTATTTTTCTTAAGAGGAAGGAACTGCAGTTACTGTGACAGCAGCAAACTAAGTTGAAATGTTAAACAACTTTCTTCGTCCAGAACTTGAAAGTGAAGATGTGAGAAAAATGGTTTCAGCAGGATGGTGCCACAGCTCACACAGCGAGAGCATCCATGAGAGTGGTTCGACAAATGTTACTAGAACATGTTATTTCAAGGTATAGTGATGTCTACTGACCCCCTCACTCACCCAATTTGTCGATATATGACTTCTTTCTTCTTTAAAATAAAATATCTCCCACAATCAATGATCTGAAGAACTGCATTTGCAGGAAATTGAAGCCATGCTGAGTGAAATGGAGAGAGCCACGCATAACTTTTGGGAGAGGATCCAAATTTGTATCCAGCAAGAAGAACATCATCTGCAAGACATTATTTTTCTAACCTAATTAACATATGTCTATTTCAAACTGCACTAAAACATCTATCACTTAATTCTTGTTTTTATTATTTTTATCAACCACGCCCAGTCATTCAATAGTGAAAAGACGCTCCACCCTGTAGCAAGATTTAAGTTAGGTTGGAGACAAAAATTTGATTGTGAGTTGGCAAAGCCAAAAAATTTGGGAACAGAAAACTTGATTGTAGTACAGCATATTATGTGAAAATCCAATATTTTATACTGTAACATTGCTATTAGCTACACAAATCATCAGTTCAGCCATCTTCACTCAAGGCAGGTGTTACCAATATACACTTAAAATGTTCAAATGTTTGCATAGCTTATGGGACTTAACTACGGGTTCATCAGTCCCTAAACTTACAAACTAGCTAATACTAAAGACAGCACAAATATCCATGCCTGAGGGGGAGATTCAAACCCCCGACCGTAGTGGCCGTTCAGACCGTGACTGGAGCGCCTCAGTCCCCTTGGCCACAGCGGGCAGCCAACATACACTTCAAGGTAAGTGTGCGGATTGCCCTTTGTAAAGTTTTGTTATTCATTTTTCCAGATGAGTGATGCATGCACAGCATATCCTTTTCAGTCTCTCAGCAACAAATAAAAATTAATGTCAATAGTGAGTGCTGGAGACGAAGGGTAAGACGCGAGAATAGGTGGCCATCATACTTACGTTCAGTGTTTATGTTGGTATGCCTGCCGCGAGTGATGACGTGAAGCTGACATGGCGGAACAGCTTATTTCAGTGTATTTTACGATTTGTAAATAACAAATCTCCATGAAATTTCATTGTACTATAATTTCCATTGAAAATCATCAATGTTTCAAATGATTAGTATTTTTTGCTAAAAATATTGGGCTCAGTAAGTAGATGTGTGAATGTAAAAGGATTAATTTTAACATAGCACTCCAAACTCGTGGTGTATTTGGAAAAATTAAAAATATATTGAACAAACCAGAGAATTCTTGAGCAACAGCTTTCAGTTTCTTGTCATTTAGAACATTTCTTCGACGTTCTTCCTCTTGCTGGCGCAGTCTTTCTGCATTGCTTTGTGCCTCTAATGCATCAAAATCAATCTGAAATACACAAATGGAAATTTATCTCCAGAAAATATACCCTTTTAATTATTATGCAACATAAAAAGTCTACACAATATATTCTATGCTACTATATTGAAGGGAGCATCATTCAATTAAATCAAACTATAAATGTGTCAGCAATGACTTTAAGAACATGACTGTAGGCTCCATATAATGAATGTAGAACAGCAGAAACATAGTTTTGCTATTTACCTTCTTACAATTTTTTAAGAAACTGAATCCAAGCTGTAACTTCTTATATCCATCCCCAAATTCCTTGTTCCACTGTTGGACTGTTCTCAATGCTAAAAGCTTTAAATCCCTGGCTACTGATTTTGGCTGCGGCAGAGGCTTATCAGGATTTGTTTCAGCAGCAAGTTCCAAGATACGTTGCATTTCTGACACCAGAAGTTCTCGAAAACAGTGAGATCTCCTTTATAAATTGGATAAAAACATGGCATAAGATGGCTTAGTGTTCCTTTATTTCGGTTCAAAATATTACAAATAATAAATATAATTACTAAGTCTTAACAGTATTTGACAGGAAGAGAAAGCAGACAAACAGATGGACACGCACGTGCAACCCCCCTCCCCCCCACACACACATATTTACATACTTACATGGGATAACAGATAGTTGCTTACCTAAATAGTACATCACAAATCTGAAATGCACTGAACCGAACCTCTGAATGTTGCTTCTCAAGTTGGCACAACAGCAAATGATATGTATGTTTGACGTAACCATTTGACAATCTGAAGAAAAGAAACAGAAAATTATACTTTAATTTTTGCACTGATTTTTATGCAATTATAACATCAGGAATGACAGATTACCCAAAAATATGACTTTTAGTGAGATACATCTATCACAGAAGTTACCTTCTACTCCATTGTAGTCATCCACAGAAGAGGGAGATTTGGGGAGGGGGGGAGGGGGGGGGAGAGAGAGAGGGGGGGGAGAGAGAGAGAGAGAGAGAGAGAGAGAGAGAGAGAGAGAGAGAGAGAGAGAGAGAGAGAAAGAGAGCACTCGTGTTGTTACCATTTGTCAATAGCCAAATTGCTTAGATATTGGGTGGTTTTTCCTTGTCTCATCCCTTAAATATATGACAAATTTTCAGCAGTCTGCTTTGACCAAAAATGTCATCAACATGGCAGTAATACTTGTAACCAAACCAATCATGAAAAACATCGACAAATGCACATGTAATAACGCAAAAATTAACATGAAAACAATAAAATGACACTAACAGGACAAGGGTGAAAATGTGAGGGTTTGGGGAGGGGGCATTCTAAGTGAGAAAAAATGACAAATAGCCAATCAAAACACACAAAAACGAACCCTCCACCACACACAAATTACTAAAAAACAATAGATGGAATCAAATAGTTCAATTATCCTTTAAGACACCTCAAATGAAGACAGCGATATCAATCAAAACCCTTATAAAAAAAATTCAAAAGCTTCAATTAACCTATACTACACTTAAAATAAATAAAATGATATCAATCAATCCCTGCCCAACATTAAAATGGTATCAAATTGACCTACACCTAAAATGAAGACAGACATACCAATTTAACTCCCCCCCCCCCCCCCAGCAATAAACAATGAAGAAATACTATCAAACACTTCAGTCATTTCAAATGTTCATTTCTAACATAATCTTTTTCACAAACACCACTTTTATTTAGTTTCAACTGATGGCTTTGCCAACTCACAACCAAACTTTTGCCTCCTAACCTAACCTAGACCTCGGACTATGCTACAGTCTGCCACCACAACAAGTTTTTTCTCTTTTCATATTCATTGGCCTCGCCAACTCACAACCAAACCTAGATATCACACTACAATACAGATCAATCTGCCACCAAAACCAGAATTTTTGCCTTTCAATTTGTTGGCTTGAACAACTCACAACCAAATTGTTGCCTCCAAACCTAACCTCGACTTCTGGCAACACTACAGATTAGTCTGTTACCACAACCAGTTTCTCGCTTTTCACATTTGTTGGCTTTGCCAAAAGCAATAATCACAGCATACCACCTACATGCAATGTGGTGTGTTGCCATTCTACATATACTACGGAAAAGCCACTGAAAATCTGGTTTATTATTTATTTATTTTTATTTATTTTTTTTATTTGTTTTTTCTGTTCCATAGTACCCACTTCAGGAGTAAGACTCCATGGTCATGGAACAAGTCAATACACTAATTGTTACACAATAATGGTAATAGAAAATTTTTAAGTAGTCCTTTGCACACGACAATCTTAAGACAAAGTGAAAAGAATCAATAAAGAAAAAATAAATTAGCTTAATTGTTTAACTTTTCTAGGAGTTCCTCGACAGAATAAAAGGAGTGAGCCACGAGGTAACTCTTCAATTTAGAATTGAAAGCATGTGGATTAGTGCTAAGATTCTTAAGTTCTTGTGGCAGCTTATTGAAAATGGATGCCGCAGAATACTGCACCCCTTTCTGCACAAGTGTTAAGGTGGTGTGGTGCAAATGTAGATTAGACATCTGTCTAGTATTCACCGAGTGAAAGCTACTAACTCGTGGGAATAAGCTGATATTATTAACAACAAACGACATTAAAGAAAAAACGTATTGTGACGCCAGAGTCAAAATTCCCAGACTACTGAAAAGGGGTCGACATGACGTTCGCGAACTTACACCAGATATTGCTCGAACCGCCCGTTTTTGAGCCAGAAATATCCTTTTTGCATCAGGCGAGTTACCCCAAAAAACAATGCCGTACGTCATAAGTGAGTGAAAGTAAGCGAAATAGACTACTTTTCGTGTTGAAAAATCACTTATCTCAGATATTGTTCTAATGGTAAATATAGCAGAATTTAGTTTTGGAACAAGATCCTGAACATGGGCTTTCCATGACAGCTTACTGTCTATATGAACACCTAGAAATTTGAACTGTTCAGTCTCACTTATCACATGCCCATTATGTGTAATCATAATGTCAGATTTCGTCAAATTATGTGTTAGAAATTGTAAAAACTGAGTTTTACTGTGATTTAACATCAACTTGTTTTCTATTAGCCATGAACTTATCTCGTGAACTGCATTATTTGATACTGTGTCAATATTACGAGCAACATCCTTCACTACCAAGCTGGTATCATCAGCAAACAAAAATATTTTACAATCACCTGTTATACTCGAAGGCATATCATTTATATAAATAAGAAACAGCAATGGTCCCAAAACAGACCCCTGGGGCACCCCATACTTAATTGTGCCCCATTGGGATTGCACGTCATAGCCATTTTCTACATTGCGGAGAATTACCTTCTGTTGTCTATTATTAAAGTAAGAGGTGAACCAGTTGTGGGCTACTCCCCGTATTCCATAATGTTCCAACTTCTGCAACAATATTTTGTGATCAACACAATCAAACGCTTTTGTTAAATCAAAGAAGACGCCTAATGTCCGTAGCCTCTTATTTAACCCATCAAGTGCCTCACAGAGAAACGAAAATATAGCGTTTTCGGTCGTTAAACCACTTCTAAAACCAAACTGTACGTTTGACAGGAAATTATGTGAACTGAAATGATCAATTAATCTTGAATATACAGCCTTTTCAATAACTTTACAGAGATCTGAATCTTATGCAAATATCTACCACTACCACCAATACCAATAGACACTACACAATAAAAAGCCAACAAATAATGATCAAAAAAGAAAACACACCATTACTAACATGTAAAGGACACATGTTACAAAAACAAATAGAAAAATTATCACACCCACTTAAATTAATACCTATCAAAACCTGTGTACACAACACTAATAACATCTCTTCCGATAACAAATCCATTTAAACTATCGTCATCTACCAAAAGAGCACCCCACTACATACTTCAACACACCACTAGTAAATACAGACTATTAAAAAAATCACTGTGCAGTGATATCATACAATGCAACACGCCAATGACAGGTCAGAGCCAACGAGTGGTAACTTGTGACTCAGTTGACCCCCTTCTCTCCATTCTTTACCTCCACACCTATTACTTGGTAGCTAACCACAAGTTGCGAGTGTAGATCCAGCTATAATTAAATTTTGTGGTGGTGGACCATGCAGGCCTGCGAGGCAGATGAGGGGTGCATGCTTAAGGAAGATATTTGACTTATTTGTAGGACACAATTCCCCCCTTCAGGTGTGATGTCGGATTGCTGTGTTGTTACATCATCACAGTGCAATAATTTTGAGTTTTCTGTGTTTACAGGTAGTGTGTGAGCTTGTGGTAGTGTGTAGGCATGTGGTGGTATGCTCTTGCAGTGAAAGTTAAATGGTTCATGGCCGTTTTTTGTTGTAATGTCAGTAAGTTATGGTATGTGACATTCTTCGTTTTCATGTGGTGTGGTTGTTTCTGTCATATGTGCACCACAATGTGTTTTAGTAGTGAGATATTTACAGATTAGTTCAGCTTTCTATAATTTCATATGTTTTATTGTTCTGTGTTTGTTAGGATGGACGTGGCAATAAGTTTCTTCTACATTTTTTGTCTTTATGTTTTGTATGCTGGGACTTAATTTTGATAACTATGGTGAACTGAAGCACGGGATACCACATGTCAGTTTCACACCTGATGTCACCGTAATGTGTTGTCTGACTTGAAAATGATCATTTTGATCTATTTGAAATGTGACATTACTTTTACAATACAAACTGATAAATTTACATTCACCCATCCACCTACCTGAGTTGTATTCTAGATGAAATGAAGTTACTGATGCCCTTTATCAGGATTACTGAACAACAGGATAAAACCCACTGGCTTTGACCAATGATGTTCCAAAACATTAAGTTATTACAGAATAAATGCCGACAGTTTACATTACCTAAAGCAAACTGTTACACCCATGTAGTGACTGGTTCTAAATGTGCTTTTCCAAACCAAGATCTGGTAGTAATTTGTATTCCCAAATGAATTCTTTAAACTTGACTCTTAAGATATAGAATGTCATTCGACAAAACTGACCTCTTGTACCCTGTGCTCTAGCTGACCCTCTTATATCTGTGATTTCGTGAAGGAGGGGGGGGGGGCGGTAGTTTTGGTATTGCTTTCTTCATTACATTAATTTGAGCTTTCTGTACCTTATGTGGCGTTTTTTCCAATCTCTTTTATTTGAGTGGGCTTATTCTATGTGTATAACATTGTATTCTGGGCTTTGGTTTTCAGCGTTTCTTGCATTTACTGTCTCCCTGCCCGAAGTCTCCCAATTGCATCTTCCCTCTCTCTTTTTTAAGCAAATTGTCGCTTGTTTACGTTGGTATTTGTGGGCATTTTTCGTGTTGTTATGATCGTCATTATGGATACGATTTCCAAGTTGTTGACGCCAAGGGTCAAAGCAGACAGGTGGTATCAGGACCTTCCGTATCGCCATTATGCTACATCTGGATGCAAAATTGATTGCAATATTTGAACACACTACAGTGTACATCATAAACCGTAGCAAATCTATAAGCTACTTCACATTTTTCCAAGAGTAACATATTTACTTTCTATTAATATGCCTGTGACATCGTCATAGAATTACTTATTTCAGCTGCACAAATGATTAACACAAAAGTTGATAATACTCACTTGCATATTTGTTTGATTTTCTTCAGCTTTGATTCGTCCAATGTTTTCTGACCACTGTGAGTTAATATTTCAACATTCTCTGCCAACTGACCGCACATATCACTGTCCAAGCGTTCTGCCATTGCAGACGATTATGTATTTAACGGTGTAACTACTAATGTCACACTACATTTTCGGCAGGTACAATTCGATGAGTCTTATCTATGCTGTAATCTCACAAATCATACACACTTGTAGCTGTTTCCAAGTATATAAGCAAAAACGTTGTCACGTACATCTCATATGTAGAAATAAGAAAATATCAGGTTCTCTGGAGTAATTATATCGAAGTTGTGGTCTATTTCTCCTCGACACGTTGTGTTTCAATGTTTCGTTATATCAATTTACTATCAAAATAGCCAATATTGAGCGTTGACTTACAGAAACATTTCAAACACACAGTGTCACAGTACCATCAAGCGACATTTGTTGTTTTGGTTATGGGTAGTTTCTGTCAACAAGTTATGCCGAACGTATACAATTTCTATCGACTAAGCGAGAAGTGATCGTTCGACTCGCGGAAACTCTGTTATGCATTTATATATTTTTGTCATTCTATTATATTAAGTTAACATCGAGTGAAGATGGCGGCGAGTGTAAAAGTGGAACGTGTTTCTCCGAGAAAAATGGTAATTTCGGCGATAAAAATAAAACGAGTGTGACGTGTAAGGACGAAAATTCGAAGCTTAATGAACGTATTTCCAATCTACAATCAATAAAGGGCGCCCTAAAGCTGATTTGTAACAAATATCTTATAAAGATAGTGGAAACTCAGACGTGAAATAGGCGACAGCGCACCTCCTAGCGCCTCGAGTTGTCAACCAATACATGAGTGCATGAAAAGCCGCTTTACCCACGGAAGACTTTCTTGATCGTCGTCTTAGTTGATAGAACTAGGAAATGGTTGGAAGAGGAAGTATATGTCCTATATACGGCTGTAATAACTATAAACAGCAAAACACTCGCAAATTCTTCAGGTTTCCAAAAACTATAGACTCAAATCATTTGCTTTTACGCTCTGTTTTACCTTTTTTAATATAATGTGTATATATATGCAGCCTTTGGGTTATTCGTAGTCGAAGAGCTGGATTAAACTGAAGAGCGTGCAAAAGAACGGTCCCGAGCATTTGAATAAAAGCTACGTAGTATGCTCAGATCTTGTTTGGAAAAAAGATTTTAGAAACAAGAATTTGTTAAGCCACGGGTGTGTTATAATTTGTTATTTTCGTGTGTTTACAAACAGATGTTAATTGTAATACAACAACAAAGTTTAATCGCAAGTTTTATTTTAATCCCTTTACGTATTTAAAGAGTAGACGAGGCTGTAAAACATCAGCGCGATACCTTCCCTTGCAGCAGTGGTGAGTGGTCAATAGTTTATTGCCTCCCTTTCAAGACAGTAACTGTAAAGTAGATGCAGGAGCATTCCTTCTAAAATTAAATTAATTGAAAAAACTTCCATTCAATGCATCCGCGAGTGAAATGTCTGCTGAAGACAGTGTTAATGTACCTCTGTACACTAATATCAGTATCACTGAAGGTAAACATATCGAAACAAATGCGAGGAATTATATTAGGGACTGGGCATGTAATGGAACACGAAAAATGTAAAATGTCTCTGGCATCATATAATTATAATCAGGTTGCCAACTTCCATATACATATGAAGAGATATGACTCAAACAAAATGCTTTTCCCCAATGGTTGTGTTCAAAGTATGTCCTATAAAATCGTCAGAAATTTTAAGACAAAGTGTGTTGTTGAAAGCACTTATGGTGTGAGAAGCAAGTTGGTTTCCTTTCTCATAAATGAATCTGCCGAATTAGGAGGCGTGTGTAACAGTTATTTGTTGTTGGCAAAAAATATTTTGTAGCTCTAATGAAGCATTTTTCAATGAGAAATATGATTCCTCAGCATCACAAATTAGAAAGAGTAGCGTTATGTTACGGAAATTAACTATCAAATAGGCCTATATGCTTACGAAATGTGCGTAGATGTATAGGATTAAAATTTATGTGTTGCGTTATTTTCAGTTCGCATTCTACCCAAATACTGTACGGAACCGCTTGCTTTAGTTTCTTTTAAACCCTACACCTTAAATTAATAGCACCTAACGTAATTTCTTAAATGGCGCAACAATATAAAACTTGCGAAGTTGCGTTGTAAATGCGGTACGTAGAAAAATAAAATTGAGTAGCAGACATGAAGCCAGGTACAGCATACAACTCGAGCCAACAGATGGCTCTGCTAGCGGTGTCGCCTGGCCAGTGAGCTCAGACATTTTTTTTTTTTTTTTTTTTTTTTTTAATGGAACAAGGTGAAATGGGGGTACCATCACTAACCAGCGGAGTAAGGAAGGCTAACTTTATTATTCCTGGGCTATTTGTGCTATCTGTTTAAACTGCTCTTCTGTGAAAACGCAATCATTATTCAAATCGTTTAAACCTTGACGGCCCACCAACCGCCAAATAGGACGCTGAATTTCTTCAGCTAATTTAATTGGGTGGTGGGGGGGTGGTGGTATTTTCGATTCGGGTAGGAACGGGTAATGGAGGTCTTCGTCGTCGCAGTCCTTGTTGCGGATCTTCGTCAATACTCGTAGCAGGACTCGTTTGACGTCATGTTTCATCGGCATCTCCAAGTAGGTCGCGTTGTCTTCCGACACGTCCTCTCCCTCCACGTGCGTGGCAGCCGCCCCCTCAGGTGCAGCCTTGTCGCCAGTTCGTATCGGAGGCGCGTCCACCTCCATCTTCGCCACGCCCGTGTCTCCCGTCATGGCGGAGTCGAGGGAACCGGTTTCAGTCGCAGTATCAGTAGAACTGCAGGTCACTCCAACATGCGGGGGGCGGGATGTGGCTAATCGTCGCTTTGACGAGTCTCAAATCCCGCTCGAGGTCCGCAATTCGTCACATCGCGGCATTGAGGGCGGCGCGATACTGCTCCCGTTTTGCCGCCATCGTGGCCTGAAGACGAAGCAGGGCATCATCCGCCGGGGGTGCAGAATAACTTGTGCACCTGACGTGACGGCATCGCCACCAGCCGACCCTCGAGTGTTCCCACGTGGTGCATGAGGCGCAGGGGACGGGACGGCCACGGACGCGGCCGGCGTCGCAGTGCCCGTCCTCGACTTCTCCGCACTTCCCGACTCCTGCTTCGTGCTTCATTTTTCAATGTATGGGCAGTGGCAGAAGTTGGCGGCATGGCGGCCGCCACAGTTGACGCACCGCTTGTCGGCATTCCGCGGGTGCGTGCAGTTGCGCGTGTCGTGGGCGCCCGCGCAGCGCAAACACGCAAACATCGCCGTACAGTCACCGGCCATGTGGACGATCTTTTGGCAGCGGAAGCACTGCACAAACTTCCGTGCCCTTCGTCGGCGCCGCCTTATACCCGCGCCTGCCAAGGCCATCACCTCGGCAGCGAGGTGGACTAACGCCCCAAGAACGCCTCTTCGTGGCTGTCCCCGTCGATTCCTTGTCGCAGCTTGATGTACTAACAAAAACGTTTTGTTTAACCTATACCTAATCTTTCACTTTAAAAAAAGTGATCTGTAGTGTAGCCTTAAGAAGGTTAGGTATAGGCCAAACAAGAAGTTTTTTCATTTAGTACGTCAGGGTGTGTAGCGCCCAAATCTTCGGTTCAGAAACACTAAATCGTTTACAGTTGCACTTTCTTGGAAATTACCGATATTTCTTTCGTTATTTCAAATGGCAACCACATATTGAGTCAGAAAAGTACAAGCAAATATCACAAATTCAACGCAATCAAATCACAATTTAAATCAACCGCTTCGCATTTGTCATATCGAATGTGGAGCAAGAATCGAACGTTGGATATACATCGACCACAATACCGTTAAAATCGATGTACACGGATTCTTCCAAATTTCCAAAACTTCAATTAGGAAAATGAAAAACCCTAACTAAGCAAGTATACCCGGCCTCTGAAGACAAGTTGAAAACAAGGACGGAAGAAAACTGTACCCAGGAAGAACTATCTCAAATTAACAGTGAAACTAAAGTGTGCAAAAACAATGATATTTCAGTGTGCAGATACAGTGAAACTAGTGTTTGAAAGTAGTCATTCTCTTGTGCATAAAATCTTTGTTGATGTGCCCAGTACTATACATTCAATGTAAACACCATGTTAGGTAATAGTCACGGCTGTGGGATTTCCGCAGTGGTAACGGAAAAATACAAGCTCTATGCAAGTGGATTCATGGAGCCTGGGGTCCCATGCCGTGAATTAACATAGCTAACAAAATCAAGTGAAATAACTAATTTGGCAAAGGACGATTTTGTTGTGTTACTAGAAAGCTCTAACGACGTTTATAGAAATGAGTCTTCCAAGGCTAGTACTGAACTGAAAAAATGTGTGAATAATTTAACTAATACAAATGTGTTTTTTGTGAATACCCCGCAACATCATGAGTTACTGACTTGGTCTTGTGTGAACCGCGAGATTAGTGTTGCAAATAAGAGTTTCACTGAAATATATCATTTCCAAAATGTATAGGCCACTGATCTCTATAGCTACAACCTAGATGTATAACTATGTCAATGGGCAAATAATTGGAGCGTGCCAGCACATTAATATTGCCGCGAGACCCCACGTAAACCGACTGCCGGCGTGGTGCAGGGGATAGCGTCACGATGGACACGAAACCAGTGGTAAGCCAGCTACACATCAGACACCCGTCGGAGTTTTCTGGAGATGCTGGACAGGACCCCAATAAATGGCTAAAAGGGTTCAATCGAGTCGCCAAGTACAACATATATATATATATATATATATATATATATATATATATAATACTTTAGTAAGATATACTAGTGTCTAATTAATAAGATGAAACATATCTCTGTCACAGAGCCAAGTGCAACTCCTTTAACCACTGGACAGCTTCGTGACTGACTATATGGAGTTCGGTCGGGGCGAAGTTGTTCGCGTCCGGAAGCAATCCTCAAAGCTCCACGTGCCCCCTGGGTGGTTCTAAACGGACAACAATCTTTGGTAGCTGGTCCTGTCACCACGGTGATCTCCCAGCTATGTCAGCTACCAAAACAATCCAGAATGGCTCTTGTCAGTACAACAGGTGGGATCATACAATGTGCTTGGCCAACGTTTATTTCTACCTGGACGGAACAGCCCAGCAATGGTTTGAAAACAACGAAGAGAAGCTGAATAATTGGGAAACGTTCCAGATGGAACACAAGAAGACGTTTGGTGACCGCCAGCGACAAATCCGCGTGGCGGAAGAACAACTGAAAAACTGGGCCCAACGACATGGTATGCCAAAACAGTCATACATACAGAATGTTTTGGCCCTGGGTAAAACAGTCAATCCGAATATGACTGAGGCCGACAAAATCACGCACCTGATGAAGGGTATAGCAGAAGACATGTACCAAGCCCTTCTGATAAAAGACCTTGCTACGAGGGAAGAGTTCACCAAGTGGTGCCAGCATATTGAAGAGATGCAACAAAGGAGGGTTCGACAAAAGAAGTATGACCGACTGCCCAATGTAGTCCCTATGGTGGTTGTGGAAGACCAGCATGACTTCGCTTCCCTCATATGACAAATTGTGAGAGAAGAATTACAACAGTATATGGCAGCCGGGACTATTAGACCAAGCGAGCATCAGATCATGGCCATGGATGTAAGCCCTGTAAGTGATGAGGGAGCCGACGCCGCTGAGGAAGAGGTATTTCAGGCAATACCTCCTGTCTTTGCCGCCAATCTCACTCGACGTGAAGAATGGCGTTGCCCTGCTATGAGTTACACTGTAGCCGCCAAACGGCAGCCCATCAACCGGCCGACGTGGCCCCCACCAACTCACCCGGCAACTATGATGCCCCGCAGGAGAACAGATGTCTGGTGGACAGAAGACAACACACCACTGTGTTTACACGGTGGGCGCCCTGGACATGTCGTACGCTACTGCAGAGAGAGGAGGCGAGTATTCGACGATTATTTTGTCGCAAGATGTCAGCCATCAGAGCAGTTCTATCCTAGCCAATCACCTGCTGATGATTTCAGTCGACGTATTGGAAGAAGCCCATCGCCATACCCTAGACAAGGTCGCTCCCCAATGTGCCGCAGCTGTTCTCCATCGCTAGACAGAGGTACCAGCTGTTCCCCTAACTGCCACGCCCAGGAAAACTAAGCGAGGCCACCATCTACGTAGGTGAGGCCGCCGCCTCCATGGACGACAGTCGCTAAGATGTCGGGAAATATCATCGACGTCATAGTCGACGGCCAACCTGTCCGGGCACTTGTTGATTCAGGGGCGTCTTTCTCTGTATTGTCGGATAATTACCGCCGCACACTGAAGAAGACAATGTTCTGTGCTCCAGGGCAACTGTGCTGAAGGTCGCGAATGGAAAGTACGTCCAGCCAGCAGGAACTTGTGTCGCAAGAATAACCATCAACAACAGGACCCATCCATGTGAATTTTTCGTGTTAACAGAATGTAGTCACAATGTTATCCTCGGATGGGACTTCCTTCAGGCATTCGGAACTATCATTGACTGTGGAAGATCTGAGCTGCAAATTGAGGAAGTTGTTCTGACGGGTACACGTAATACAGAATTTTCTGAGAAGTTATTTTCCGTTTACAATGTGACGATCCTGCCATTGACGATGAGAAGAGTTGCAGTCACAAACACAGATGACCGATTAAACTGTGAAGTGCTTATTGATAGTAAAAAGCTTATCAGGCTCACCAAAGAAATTTACATACCAGCGGCTATCATAAGCATTACCGGTGGTCGAGAGAGATTTGGGTCACTAATTGTCACGAGCAGTCACAACTTATCTCCAAAGGAATGTGTATCGGGACAGCTGAAGCAATCCAGGACGGTGAGCTCAACGTCATCGACGAAGAGCCATGCTCCGCTCCTAGAACAGAGAACAGACTGGAGAAAACAACCGTGAAACTGCCAATAGGGCCCGGACTGACCAAGGAGCAACCCTGAACAGAATCACAAAGAAAGATGTGTAACCACTGCCACGAATTGACGACACCTTAGACTGCTTGAAAGGAGCTACATACTTCTCGACTATGGTCATGCAGATAGGTTACTGGCAAATCAAGGTTGACGAAACTGACAGGAATAAGACTGCTTTTATTACACCTGATGGCCTCTATGAATTCAAAGTAATATCTTTTGGATTGTGTAATGTTCCAGCCACATTCGAATGTATGATAGACAACTTGCTTCGACACCTTAAGTGGATGACATGTCTTTGCTATTTAAATGACATTGTCGTTTTCTCGAAAACATTTGAAGAACATCCGAGTCGCCTGTCAACTGTGTTGAAGTATGTTCAGGCTGCAGGACTTTGCCTCAATCCAAAGAAGTGCCTCTTCGTCGCCAAAGAGATAAAAATCCTGGGGCACCTAGTCAACGGATATGGTGTACGTCTTGATCCAGATTAAGTAAGAGCAGTCACAGAATTTCCAACCCCTCAGCACATTCGTGACGTGAGAAGTTTTCTCGGGCTGTGCTCATACTACCGACATTTCATAAAAGGATTTTGTAACAAGGCACGTCCATTACAAGAACTTCTGCTAGGAGACACAAAGTTTTACTGCAAAGAGACAAAAGAAAGAACTTCCTGGGCACTCAAGGAGGCTCTAACTTCTGCACCATTGCTAGCCTTGTACGACGAGAATGCGGAAACGAAACTTCATACTGATGCTAGCAGGTATGGGATTGGTGCAGTGCTTGTGCATATTCAGTAAGGTACTGAAAAGGTGATGACCTATGCACCCACAGTACTCTCAAAGTACGAGATAAACTACTCTACGACTGAGAAACAATGTCTTGCTGTTATCTGGACTATCAACAAGTTCCGACCGTATTTAATTGGCAAACCATTCACCGTCGTGACAGACCACCATTCTTTGTGTTGGCTGACTAGCTTGAAGGATCCATCAGGTCGACTAGCAAGATGGGCACAAAGACTCCAAGAGTACGATGTCACAGTTGTATTCATGAACGGGCGCAAACACAAGGATGCCGACTGCCTTTTGAGGAATCCTTTAGTGGAACACAACAGCATTAATGAAATTTCAGCCCTCACTGAATTAGATGACGTTACAGCTGAACAGAGGGAAGATCCAACACTATTAAAAATGATAGAGGCCTTGAAGAAAGGAGAACCGACCAATGGAGAGTTCCAACTTATAAATGGAACATTGTATAAGAGCAACTACGATCTACTGGCTCCCAAATGGCTACTGGTCTTTCCAGCTCATCTCCAGCCGGCTATTCTCAAATATTTTCACGATGCTCCAATATCTGGGCTTCGTGAAGACCCTAGACAGAATCAGACGCAGGTATTACTGGAAAGGTCTCTACCGATCTGTCAAGCACTATGTGAGTCACTGTAAAGAGTGCCAGCGACGGAAGCATGTGCCGCAATTACCTCTAGGGCATCTTGTACCAATTCCGCCGGCAGCAGCTCCATTCCACCGAGTTAGGATCGATCTTTTAGGGAGGTTTCCGAAGTCGACAACCGCTAACCAATGGATAATACTCTGTACTGATTACCTCATACGTTACGCTGTCAGCAAATCTGTGCCGGCTGCAGAAGCTCCAGAGATCGCAAAATTCCTTGTAGCATGGAGCACCATGTGTCATGATATCTGATCGTGGAAAAGTATTCCAGTCAAAACTAATATAGAGGTAATGCCACGGTGCGACATTGTTCACAGAATGACAACTGCATTCCATCCTCAGACAAATGGTCTTACAGAACATTTTAACAAGACGTTAGACGATATGCTGTCGATGTACGTCGATGTTGAGCAGAATGATTGGGATACAATACTGCCAGTCGTGACATTTGCTTATAATACCACAAGACAAGACACCACAAGCCTCACGCCGTTTTTCCTGCTCCATGGCCGTGAAGCTGAGACGACAATGGATACGCTGTTCCCGTTCCAACCAGACGACACTCAGGATGACTATGTTAAACAGCTCATCACCCGGGTCGAAGAAGCAAGACAGCTGGCTCGCATACGGACACTGGACGCCCAGGAGAAGGACCGTCAGCGGTATAACGACAAGCACCGACCTATTATGTACAGCCCAGAAGATCTGGTATGGATTTTTACACCAGTATGGAACGTTCGACTGTCAGAAAAGTTATTGAAGCGATTCTTTGGTCCGTATCGAGTCATACGTCGGCTGTCAGACGTCACATACGAAGTTGAAGATTATGAGCCGTCGTCGAAACGACAAAAATGAAGAGACGTTGTTCACGTCTTATGTATGAAGCCTTACTACGATCCTGAAGAGCAGGTAGGCGAAAATGGCTTCTTGTTCAAGGACTCTAAGGATGGTTATGTTACTTATGAAGCCATGACAGGAACGTCTGTTGTCGATAATCGTGAAGAAGTGAAGTATTCTCTAGAACTGCCATACAGAGGACCCATGACAAGGTCAAGATCCAGGACATTGCGGCCGGCTCCACAGAGAACCTAACAGTGGGTCGCTGTTTTTCCAGGAGAGGGAGCAATGCCTCAAGACCCCACGTAAACCGACTGCCGGCGTCCTCAGGCAAAAATTTATTTCTTTGTAATTAACAATCCCAGAATGTTCTACATCTTTCTTATGTTCACTTGTAAATTATACTTGTTTCTTATGTTAACTATTTTTCTAATTTCTGGTAACATTCTTTCCGTGTATAAATAGCAGAGCACTCTGCCCGAGAGGCAGTTAGTGCTGCGTGTATGTTAAGTTCCTAATAAACCTGCTTTCAGTATAAGTGCTGTGTTCAGTTGCCTTCGAAGTCAAGCCTGCTTCCATTTCAATGCGACAATATGTTTTGCTCATGATTTTGCCATGTCGGAATAGGGCAAACGAATTACCATTAGTTTGCATATGAGAAGAATTACTTGCTTGGGCCAGTATTACACTATCATATTATTGGATGAACAATTTGACAGAAAAAAATGGATGAAATATTGGTCATATTCTTTGACAAAGATATTGGATGAAACGCTAAAGGCCGGCCGCGGTGGCCGAGGGGACTGAGGCGCTTCAGTCACAGTCTGCAAGGCCACTATGGTCGGGGGTTCGGATCCCCCCTCGGGCATGGATATTTGTGTCGTCCTTAGTTGTAGCTAGTTCATAAGTAGTTTGTAAGTTTAGGGACTGATGACCCCGTAGTTAAGTCCCAAGCATTTGAACATTTTGAAACGCTAAAGGCGGCATTACACTATCATCAAATATTTTGTTTAATTTGCTTCAAAATGGCGGTGCCATGCTTAGATTTTGTTTATACTACAGTTGTGTTGTGTCTGCATTTAGAACAGAAGGAGGGAAAAAAGAAAAGGAAACACACTTGGATGAAACTGTGGGGAATAGGAGGACTATCTTTTTTGTCGTTGACAGTACAGCTGGGGCATAATTCATTGCTAATTAGCCTATTTTGTAGCTCTCCATTCTTCACAATTTGCAATAGAGTAACAGAAAAGGTTGACATAAACGAATAAGATCATAAGTTGATAAAGCAAGTCTCATTAAATAACGTTTTCAATGAAAAAGTCAGCACTGACAAAGAGGAAAATCCAAATTGTTTATGACGTTATTAACAATATAAGGGGGGGGGGCATATTTGAAGGGTCCACAGGAAAAAGGGGGTAAGTCAGTTCTTTTCAATTTTTCAGGAGAGAAGATTTTAACACCAAACCTTATGTACCAAATGCAATTTTTAGCCAATTCTCTTGAAATTTATGTTTAGTGTAGCCTTACATATAGTCATTAGGTACCTCTACAAGGTTTTATTGTAAATGTACTGTAACAAGCTAAAGAAAATATTATATCAAATGACGTCAATTTTTTGTAGGGAAAAAGGGGGTAGGTCATTATGAAATGGGGAATGTCAGTAAATCTCGCTAACAGAGGGGTCAAGAATTGACATCACAAAATAAAACAAAAAGGAAGCGGCCTCGTTAAACCCTTTGTAGGCTACTGTTTCATCATACATGAAGAAATATGATTCATCGGTTGACAATATATGTATATTAAACATGCACAACGTTAACTGTCTCTTGTAGTACACGTCGTTAGTTGTGATGTTAGGGATAGGTAAGTTCTTTTGGAAATCCATAGTAATGCTTTCACATTCTTTTGATGCCCTGCTGTTTGCTTTAGAATGTTTTTTTTTTACGAATATAAAACTTATTAGATTTTAAGAAGTGAAATTTTGTCTCCGTTGACAGTTGCTAGATTTTTTTTTCTGCCCTCGCCCTTTCTGAACTATTTTCTGGGTACGATTTCAAAGCATGCACTACAGCTCGAATTTCGGCAGCATGCCTATCACATCTACATCTACATCGGATACTCTTCAAATCACATTGAAGTGCCTGGCAGAGGGATCATCGAACCACAATTACACTATTTATCTCCCATTCCATTCTCGAATAGCGCGCGGGAAGAAAGAACAGCTGAATCTCTCTGTTCGAGCTCTGATTTCTCGTATTTTATTCTGATGATCATTTCTACCTATGTAAGTGGGAGTCAACAATATATTTTCGCATTCGGAGGAGAATGTTGGCGATTGGAGTTTCGCAAGTAGCCCACGCCGCAGCGATAAGCGCCGTTATTGTAATGATTCCCATCCCAGATCCTGTATCATTTCCGTAACGCTGTCTCCCCTGTATCGTGACAATACGAAACGAGCTGCCCTTCCTTGGACTCTTTCGATGTCCTCCGTCAAACCCACCTGATAAGGATCCCACACTGGGCTGCAATACTCCAAAAATGGACGGACAAGCGCAGTGTATGCAGTTTCTTTAGTAGTTCTGTTGCATCTTTTAAGGGTTCTGCCAATAAAACGCAGTCTCTGGTTCGCCTTTCCCACGATATTATCTACGTGTTCTTTCCAGTTTAGGTCTGAAGTAATAGTAATTCCTAGGTATTTTGTGGAGTTTACGGCCTTCAAATTTGATTGATTTATGTTGTAAACAAAGTTTAACGGATTTCTTTTCGTACTCATGTGGACGACTTCACACTTCTCATTATTTAGAGTCAATTGCCAATTTTTACACCATACTGATATCTTATTCAGATCGTTCTGCAGTTGGTTTTGATCTTCAGATGATTTAACCAGACGGTAAATGACAGCGTCATCTGCAAACAACCTAAGAGAGCTACTTAGATTTTCCCCTAAATCGTTTATGTAAATAAGGAATAGCAAAGGACCAATAACACTACCCTGTGGAACGCCCGATATCACCTCTGTTTTAGTCGATGCCTTACCATCGATTACTACGAACTGTGTCCTCTCTGACAAGAAATCCCCTATCCAATCGCAAATTTCGGGCGATATACCATAACCACGCAATTTGATTATAAGCCGTTTGTGAGGTACGGTGTCAAAAGCTTTTTGGAAATCAAGAAATACGGAATCGATTTGCGAACCCTTGTCGATAGCACCCATCACTTCGTGTGAATAAAGAGCTAGTTGTGTTTCACATGAACGATATTTTCTAAATCCGTGTTGACCTTGGGTCAATAGATCGTTCTGTTCGAGATAATTCATAATATTTGAATACAGGATATGTTCTAAAACCCTGCTGCAAATTGACGTCAATGAAATAGGCCTGTAGTTTAGTGGGTTACTCCTACTGCCTTTCTTGAATATAGGCAACTTTCCAATCTTTTGGTACAGATCCTTCTATGAGAGAGCGGTTGTATATGACTGTTAAGTAAGGAGCACAGTAACTACAAGTGTCCATTCTAGGGCATCCGAAACTGATGTTAAATTCTGTGTTGAAAACAAGTCTGTATTTTTCATACAACACATTGTGTAGGGTATGATTTTTTAAATAACTCATACATCTTACTGATGTTCAGATCCGGTGGTAGATACACTTTCTTAGAGGTTTTCAAGCTGTAATGGCTTCGTTCACCTTTAAATGAACTAATGTGTTGGCGAACTGCCTCAAGTGCCTCTGATGTCACACAATGTTTCCGATTAGTGTGTTGGCCTCGACCATCCTTAGGATTCATACCTTTTTTCAGATAACGTTGTATTACTTCAAATTTTTATTAGATAGTCCATGAAAAGATGTAAAGGCTTTAGAACAAACATTTACTTCAGTGACAGAATTCTCCCTCTTCACTCTTACACGATATGAATAACTGTTGTCACGAAATTTAGCTTCATTTTCCGGTCGCCTAGGTCTCATTTGCGATATAATATTTACATTAATTAGGCCTGCCAAGTAAGCATTCGGCTCATTCACAGTCATTTTGTTATAATTAGTAATATACCCATGTTCTGCGTCAGTAATACTCTGGAAACCTTTCAATGTGGAACATTTACAATCTGGTCCTAATTCATGGGTGGATGATAAAAGTTTATTTCTCACGTCGGAAAGTTGACCAGTTCTCTTCCTTTTCTTTGTTGAATGAGACAGTTGATTGAAGGTGATACTTTCCTCATCTTCATTTTTTTATGTTCAATTCCACAGTTCAGTTAAAACGTAAAATAAACTAAAGAAATTCACACAAAGCACTATCTTAACCTCACCAACAGCAGATGCTCAACACTTGGACTATGGAACGTAAACGAGAGGTGCGATCAGTGCTTCCAATTGACTAAACCCCTTTTTTCCTAGTTTCACGTTGACTTACCTCCTTTTTCCCATGGATGCTATATTTTTAAACCGCTGTAACTTTGAGACTATCCCCCTTCTTTCCATGAAACAAAAACCGATAAAAGCCGCTTGTTGAAAGCTTTCTAAAGCTGTAATACTCTAAATTTTCATTTTTTTTACTTACCCCCTTTTTCCCATGGACCCTTCATTTGATAAAGTAAGTAGGCTCTATTTATTTCCTTACAAAAATTGTCTGACATATTTATTACATATTTTCGCTTGCTAACATATGTCGAAGTTTTGAAAGTTGTTTCACTTCCCAGCACTTAGCACAGCAAGTTGACCAAAATCATATATTATAAAGTGAGCTTTGGCTGTAAATAAGATTTAGGGGTTTTACTTCAACTTCGATAGTATATTATGACTTTTTACATCACCTCCCCCACAGGGTAATGGACTAAGCTAATAGACGTAACAGAGAGTATGAATTGACCTTGTCGCCTATTATACAGTGCCCCATCTGATTTAACCATTCATATCAATTTTGATGTTGCTGGAAAACTCTATAGAAACGTGCCACAACTAGCCATGTTTACAAATACAAATGTTATGTAGACATATAACCTCCAAATAAAACAACTGTAGTGGCAAGGAGGCCGTAATACTACTAGCGCTCCGAGTGGTCACATTTCCCACTGCAGGAAACAGAAGATGGGCGGTTTCTTTGATCAAATCTAAACCGAGTCCTTAGATTTGATGAAATATTGGACAACTTTCTCATTACAATACGTCCAATTTTTCTTTGTCCGGTAATTTGATAGTATAATAGCGGCCTTAACTCTTGGTTTGGCCTTTATGTTAACACACAATGTAATAGGCTGGTATGGTAGTGGAATTTAAGTGTATTTTAATTTCTTGTTTTAGTAACATTTCGTTGCAGCCATAGTTCAATTTGGCAAGAAACTATATATGAACACATATGACTGGCACACTCAGACAACCAAAGTACAACATCCAGGTAGTATAGAGATCAATGGTATAGGCCCTATTTCATAGATATTAACTGTAAGGGGTGCTTGCTGAGAAAATATTTGCACACATTTCACAGGACAATGATGTAAATGGGACAAAGGGCAATCAAACGCTAATTATAAACTGACTGTGACAAACAGCAAACAATAAAACCACCAGTCAGTTTCAAATTAAAAAACTGTTTAAACCCAATAGGCCAGAATGTGACAATCTAGCCTTAAAACAGTCGCAAATTACGAAATGGTTCAAATAAAAAAAAAAAAAATATATGTTAGAGTCACAGATTTTGCAAACTCCAAAATAATACCACTTGATCGTCTCCAAGGAGCAAACGACACCCAGCAAGCATTTTTTAGGGCAGAATATCGCCTACAAGGGAAGAGGAGGAACAGCAAGCAGACGGAAAGTAATGCACCCCTCTGACCTGAAGGATTTTGTTGCTATCACCAGATACAAAGAACAAGAGGCTCCCAAGATAAGTAACACCTCAACAAACAAGTGTAACATGTCAATGTTTCGTAAAATGGGACTTAGCAGCAAAGTAGATCAGTTAATATAAGTTACAGAAAAAGTATAAAAACGCTCAAATATTATGCTTTACAGAACACCATATCACAATTGGCATTGAAAAAACTCATATCTTCATAAACTTATTTGGTGAGCTGATTCTCGGCCACCATGTTAAAAATAACTCAGTCTGCTTTTGTACTTCGCTTAAAATAGAATATAGTTTAGTCAACGAAGTATTTAATATTTTACTGGGGCCACAATCCCTCTATAATCCCATAGTGGTGACCCCAACTGCTTTATTCTACCTCTGAGCTTATGTTTACAGTGTGTTTTGTGTTACTCGCGCCAGTCTTTTCTTGTTCATCTTTTTTTTTTTTTTTTTTTTTTTTTTTTTTTTTTTTTTTTTTTTTTTTTTTTTACGGCGAGTCGTGGATTAACGGTCTTCCGGCACAGTTACTTCTCTTATGTGGCCTATTCCGAGCTACATTGTGACCCTGCAACCGTTCACGAACCCGCCTCTACTTCAAAATACGTCGAACACCTCTGAAACTGGATTAACAATATTTGAACCATCATAACAGTGGACATGGCCTCACAATGGGCTCGGGCTTTGTTACACCGAACATTGCAGAAGTGATCAGGGTTTGAACAACATCTGTACTTCGCAGAACTATTTCACGTGTGATCAACACCTGCCTGTGTCGAATGTAAATAGCTCATTTTTCGAATTCGATTTTATGGTCCGCCATTGCATTGACATGTGCTTCAGTGTGTCACTCCAAGATACACGTGCCCGGCCAACAATTGCACAGTACTTCCATTCCGCAGGATCTTCTCCAATCTGCAGCACCTTGTGCTCTTGTTTGTGCACACATTACGGGCTTATCCTCGAATTCGGTCTATGGCTCCCACTGCACCTTTTCCGCGTGCTCACTTTCAGTGACTAGCAGTACTGTTCCGTCTTGTTATGTGCAACTGCCAGTGCAGTTTCTCCACTGTGATAGTGCTTTGAACACTCAAAACCTCTTGAATGACTTTACTCACATGAACATTTTGACTAATGAAAATATATATGATGGACAGTCTTTGTCGGTGTCCCAGAATGCCCCTGCTGCACCGCAAGCACTGGTGCCACCCTCATCCACTCACATGACTAGTGCATCACATGACTCATTTGCATCCTCCCACGTTGAACCACACATTTCAGTGCCACTACTGCACTGGCCTACCATGTCGCCCCACCACTCTATGTCACAACACAACCGCACGCTTTCCCAGTCCCACTGGGGACCTCTGTGTGCTGCGTGATGGCATGACATTATCACAGCAACAACAGGCAGATGCAGCTGCTACAGAAGCTGGGACGTAGGAACAACGATCGCCTCCATCTGCTCCACCTGGCCGTCTACCCAAGCTGCCACCGTTTTACTTCAATGCACCGACAATGTGGTTGGCCTTGGTAGAGCAAATCTTTGACCACTAATCTCTCGGCGACGACACTCGTCACCATGCACCTACATGAGCATGGTGACCTTATTTGTGACCTAGTGACGACGCCTCCCACTTCTCATCGCTACTACTCGGTCAAGCATACCATCTTTGAGCGGGCTACCCACAGCCCGGATGATACAATTTGTCACATCCTACATGAGGATCATCTCAGCAATAGAAAACCTTCACAGTTGTGGAGGTGTCTCCAAATGCTGATCAGTGATCACACAATGCCACACTCCATCTTCATGGAGGTCTGGCCAGTAATCGCCTCTTCCAGTCCAGGCATTTCTCTCTTACAACATCCTGGAGTGCATTTGTTTTGTGGAAGAGTGCATGACTCATATCTATGGGAGGCATGTAACAATGTGGTATCATGGGCTCTACAGTCCTCACCTCAGCCTCACATCTGAGGTCGTTCCCGCAAGCCTGATGATCTCATTGACTCTCCTGGCATTTCTTGTCTCAACACCACCGAGACTCCTCAACCTCCTGCTTTGAGTGATATGTCGGCCCTTTCACGAACTCTGAAAACACTCCACCCTCGCCAATCTGGTATCTGCAGGAACAGGTTCTGCACTACCCCTATTGCTACTTACACAGCCATTTTGGTGATGCTGTGCTGAAGTGCCAATCGCCGTGCTTTCATCCAACCACAGGGCACAGCTTGTCTTACACGCCGCTTCCTGCAAAGCTGACAACAGGCACCTACACAGGCTGCATTCCATATGTCGATCTCCGCCTCCAGGTGGTCGCCTCTTCATCTACATGGGACACTTTGCAAATCACATTTAAGTGACTGGCAGAGGGTTCATCGAACCACCTTTATACAATTTATATCCCATTATTTTCTCGAATAGTGTATATGTAAGTAACAGCCAACAATATATTTTCGCATTCGGAGAAGAATGTTGGCGATTGGAGTTTCATAGGTAGCCCACGGCACAGTGATAAGCGCCATTGTTGTAATGATTCCCGTCCCATATCCTGCATCATTTCTATAAAGCTGTCTCCCCTTTATCGTGACAATACAAAACGAGCTGCTCTTCTTTGGACTCTTTCGATGCCCTCCGACAAACCTACTTCATAAGTATCCCACACTGGACAGCAATACTCCAAAAAAAGACGGACAAGCGTTTCCAGCACTTGCTTCTTGGTCGATACGGATGCTGACGTCTCACTGGTTCCTATGTCCATGGTAACAAGCTCTCTACGACCTTTCAGCTGTCAATGCCTCCCAACAACCGTGTGCGGGTTGGACCTCCCTCTCAGTTCGTCTGTCTTCCTAGTGAGTGCTGAAGGGGGACTTTTTTGTGGCGGGCATTCTGGAATCAATACTGGGCATGGATTTTCTGGCATATCACAAACTTTCTCCCATTATAGTGCACCGCTTCGTCTTCCACCATCCCATAAACAAACATTTTTCGTGTGATTCGTGGAGTTCTACGCCTCCTATCAAATGTGTAAAGACAGCTTGCGAGTGTTTGACAAGAATTTGCGAGTTTAACAGTCTCCTGTCAAAGTGGTCCCATGAACACGATGAAGGTATTCAACTGTGCCTGAAAATGGTAAACATTATACGTGAGTACTTTGACACTATCGAACAGTCGGATTCGCTCATATTAAAGTGGTCTAACGAACATGAACAAGTGTTGTGCCTTCAGCGCAAAACAGACAACATCACTCGCCGTCTTGCCGATGCAGAGTCTCTACTGTCATCTGTCCAGCAGCACCATGCATCTCTCCGAGCATCTTCAAAGGACACTAATTTCAAGGGCAGTACCCTGTTGTATCATAGTTTTATGATTGTAGAAGTCGTTGTTCTATTCAGGGATGGGTCAACTCGATTAATCATCATGGGTTAACAGGATTAGAGGATTGATCGGGTTGACCGAAATCGGCCCATTTTGGACAGAATGCCAACAGAACCCGAGTTGGCACTTGCCCGTTACACACAGACAGGATGAGAGAACCAGTAAGGCAGGACCACATGCATCAATCGGTCTGGGCAAATCTCTTTGAAAATGTCTGAGCACAGCAATCGTTGCGTGTGGACAGGTGTTTACATTGTTGCAAATTCTCCCACGCACCATGTTTAGGAAAGTCTATTTGCACCTGAACAAACCAAGAAAGTGACATCAAAATGACATAGCTGGCCGCTGCTGACAAACATCACAAGGTTTGTTTGAGTGCAGACTTTGTCCTACAAAGACACCATCTTCCCTTTCGTATTTTCATTATATCCTCTTTGTAACTCGCGTGTTTCTATTTAAAAGTAATGGCAGCCTGAAGAGGTACCAAAAACACGTCGTTCTTACTACCATTAATTGTAAACTAGAGTGAGGAAAAGTCATATTGGCGTGTAACGGCTGTTATTCTTGGTAAAGAGAAACAGAGACGCTTTGAATATGTACTCCGTGTAATGTAGTAGGTTAACATGTGTAGATGAGGATCTGATATATTGTAGCGTTGAAATGAAAGCAGGCTTGACTTCGAAGGCGGGGTTGTCAACTGAACACAGCACTTATACTGAAAGCAGGTTTTTTACGAACTGAAACATACATGCAGCACTGACTGCCTCTCAGGCAGAGTGTACTGCTATTTATACACAGACAGAATGTACCAGGAAATTAGAAGAATAGTTAACATAAGAAACATGTAAAACATTTTGAAAATGATAAATACAAAGAAATAAATTATTGTGATTCTTCAGTTTCTCCCAGCGTATTTGATGATCAAAATATCCACGGGTGTACTGCCGGTCTATAGTGTCCAACGGGCACTATAGACCGGCAGTACACCCGTGGATATTTTGATCAAATAAATTATTGCTGGTGGCAGCATTGAACCGGCGACCTTCACTACCACAATCAATGACACTATCCACTGCGCCACGCCGGCACTCGGATAACTTGGGGTCTTGCGGCATTGCTCCCTCTCCTGAAAAAACAGCCACCTGCTGTTAGGTTCCCTTTGGAGCCACCTGTAATGTCCCGGATCTCGATCTTGTCATGGGTCCTCTGTACAGCACTTCTGGAGAATCCTTTCCTTCTGCAAGATTACCGACGACAGATGTTCCTGTTGTGGCTTCATCAGTATCATTACAGTTCGTAGAGTCCTTGAACAAGAAGCCATTTTCGCCTATCTGCTCTTCAGGATCGTAGTAAAGCTTCATGCGGAGGACGTGAATAATGTCTCTTCGCTTTTGTCGTTTCGACGTCGGTTCATAATCCACGACTTCGTATGTGAAGGCTGACAGGTGGTTTATGAGATGATACGGGCCAAAGTATCGCTTCAATAACTTTTCTGATAGCCCATCTTACCATACAGGGGTAGAAATCCATACTGGATCTCCTGCACTGTACACAACAGGTCGGTGCCTGTCGTTATACTGCTGTCGGTCCTTTTCCTTGGCGTCCAGTGTCCGTATGCAAGCCAGCTGCCTTGCTTCTTCGACCCTTGTGATGAGCTGCTCACATAGTCATCCTGAGTGTCGTCTGGCTGGAACGGGAAAAGTGTATTCTTTTCGTCTCAGCTTTATGGCGACAGAACAGGAAAAACGGCGTGAAGCCTTTGGTGTCTTGTCTTGCGGTACTATAAGCAAATGTCACGACTGGCAGTATTGTATCCCAATCCTTCTGCTCAACATCAACAGCATATCTGCTAACGTCTTGTTAAAACGTTCTGTAAGACCATTTTTCTGAGGATGGTATGCAGTTGTCATTCTGTGGACAATATCGCAACATGACATTACCTCTGATACTAATCTGGACTCAATACTTTTCCACGATCAGATAACACCACACGTGGTGCTCCATGCTTCAAAATAATGTCTTCTACAAGGAATTTTGCGTTCTCTGGAGCTTCTGCAGTCGGATCAGTTTTGGTGACAGTGTAGCGAGTGAGGTAGTCAGTGCATACTATCGGTTACCGGTTGTCGACTTCAGGAACCTCTAAACGTCGATTCCATTTCGGGGGAACGGAGCTGCTGCAGATGGAATTGGTATGAGATGACCTAGTGGTAAATGCGGTACATGCTTTCATCGCTGACACTCTTTACATTGACTGACATAGTGCTTGACAGATCGGTAGAGACATTTCCAGTAATACCTGAGTCTGATTCTGTCTAGAGCTTTCACGAATCCCAGATGACTGAATACGGAAGCATCGGGGAAATAATTGAGAATACCTGGCTGGAGATGTGCTGGAACGACCAGTAGCCATTTGGGGCCTAGTGGATCGTAGCTGCTCTTATACAAAGTCCCATTTATAAGTTGGAACTATCCATTGATCGGTTCTCCTGTCTCCAAGGCTCTCTGTTCAGTTGTAACGTCACCTAATTCAGTGAGGGCTGAAATTTTATTCATGCTGTTGTGTTCCACTAATGGATTTCCCGAAAGGCAGTCGGCATCCTTGTGTTTGCGCCCGTTCTTGAATAACACTGTGACGTCGTACTTTTGGAGTCTCTATGCCCATCTTGCTAGTCGACCTGATGGATCCTTCAAGCTAGTCAGCCAACACAAAGAATGGTGGTCTGTCACGACGGTAAATGGTTTGCCGAATCAATATGGCCAGAACTTGTTGATAGCCCAGATAATAGCGAGACATTGTTTCTCAATCGTAGAGTAGTTTATCTCGGACTTTGAGAGTACTCTTGATAGATAGGTTGTCACCTTTTCAGTACCTTACTGAATATGCACAAGCACTGCACCAATCTCATACCTGCTAGCGTCAGTGTGAACTTCGGTTTCCACATTCTCATTGTATGAGGTTCGAACTGTGATTCGTTAAGTGCCCTTGAAAGCTCTTTCTCTTTGCAGTAAAACTTGGCGTCTCCCTGCAGAAGTTCTCGCAATGAAGTGCCTTGTTACAAAATCCTTTTATGAAACGTCAGTAGTTGAGCACAGCCCAAGAAAACTTCCCACATCACAAATGTGCTGAGGAGTTGGAAGTTCTGTGACTGCCATTACTTTGTCTGGATCAGGTCGGACACCATCTCCGTTGAATAGGTGCCTCAGGATTTTTATCTCTCTGGCGACAAAGAGACACTTCTTTGGATTGAGGTGGATTCCTGCAGCCTGAATACACTTCAACACAGTTGACAGGCGACTCAGATGTTCTTCAAATATTTTCGAGAAAACGACAATGTCATCTAAATAGCAAAGACACGTTGTCCACTTATGGTGTCGAAGCAAGTTGTCCATCATGCTTTCTAATGTGGCTGGAGCATTGCATAATCCAAATGGTATTACTTTGAATTCATAGGGCCCTCAGGTGTAACAAAAACCATCTTTTCCCTGTCAGCTTCGTCAACCTCGATTTGCCAGTAACCTGTCTGCATGTCCATAGTTGAGAAGTATGTAGCTCCTTTCAAGCAGTCTAAGTTGACGACAATGTGCGGCAATGAGTAGACATCTTTCTTTGTGATTTTGTTCAGCCGTCGATAGTCGATACAGAATCGGCATGTGCCATCCTTCTTCTTTACAAGGACCACCAGAAACGACCAAGGACTCTCAGAAAGGTTGGATACTGTCTTCGTGCAACATCTTCTCTACTTCCTCCAAAATTATCCGTCTTTCAGCTGGCGACACTCTATAGGAACGCTGGCTAATTGGTGGATGATCCCCAGTGTTGATATGGCGCCTTATCATGGGCCGTTTCATCTGATTTTTCTCCTGCTATGGTGTGAATGCACCTGAAAATTGGCGTAGTATAGCTAACACCTGCTAGCGTTGCTCCTTGGTCAGACCGGGCCCTATTGGCAGTTCCACAGTTGTTTCCTCCAATGTGTTGCATGTACTAACAGCAGAGCATAGTGTTTCGTTGATGACGTTGAGCTCACCATCCTGGATTGGTTCAGCTGTGCTGATACTCATTTCTTTGTGGATAAGTAATTTTGATAATAACTTTGAAAATCCGGATGGTTTAGATTGTTTTTATCGAGTGTAGGTATGGAAGAGTTTGAGAAGATTTTCTGATACCTGCAGTAACCCATTTATTGTAGGATGGTCTTATAGAAGTTAATAGTTTAGGGAATATTACCTCAAATATTGTTTTAAATATTGTGGAAAATATGCAGTATGTTTTATTTGCAATTGTTTACAATACACCTCATCCCAAATTTGAACAATCATTTCCCTCAGAAAGTGATCTATATTTGATTTAGTGGAATTTCCTTTGTAAATAAGTGACTTAGAAGTAATTTCTGCGAGTCCTTTCAATTTAATAACTCGACAAGAGAGATTAGAAAGTCGAAGATCAATAGTAAAGCTGTACAGTTGTTACTGGTTACATGGTATAAAGCTGTTGCTGAAGTCTTAGTAATACTAATTGCACTGTTGACCATTGGAGAAATTCCATAGCTGTTCAAGATATTTAAGAAAAAAGTACTTATTCTGTTAATTCTGTTTTATACCTATATTTATGTCACCACACAAGATTGTTATATTTTAAGATAGAAACTTTAATCAGCATATCTGTTAGTTTTTCCAGAAAAATATCCAAATTTTCACTAGGAGGCCTGAAGATACATATTTCAGTTAATCTCTTATATATATTGAGTCCTGACATTTCAGTTGCTGACACCTCAAAATGAGATTCAACACTGAAAAGGAGGTCATTTCTGACTTTAATTTTTGTGCCTTGTTTAACAAAAATTTAAACTTCCCCATAATCAAAATTAGTCCTTTAGTAGTAGCTAGCTATTTCATATGAGGACAAAGCTAAACATATGATTTCAGATTACTTACACAAATGTTCTGTGATGTATATCACTGTGTTATTTAAAACTGGGAGCTCGATCTCTAGTTGTTGTATTTTGTTCCTAATTTACTGAATATTCTGATGCATGACTCTTAAAACTTTGAAAGATTCCATGTTATGAGGCATTGGCTTGGCCGTTTTATATTTATTTTAACAAGGAGTTCTGAACTTGCAGATATTGGATCTGGAGATACTGCTTGGAGAGTTGAGAGTCCTGCTGCTGTTGAGTTGGAGGTATCTGACGATGAAGTAGTTTAAGTTGTTGTTGCAGGTACATGTCTCTCAGCATTTGCTTCAGTGCACTAGCAACACTGCACCCGCACATATGTTCCGAGTATTTGCTGTAGTAAATAATCACAAAAACCGTTGTTTTTAAGCTATTTTTAAACGTTTCAATTTGTTGTAAATATAAAAGTTGTTACATTAGTGGAAGTGTTAGCTGAGTGTTAAATAAGTTAAACGGTCTAAAAAGTGTATTATTGTTCTCATGCCCTTAGCACATATTTGTAGGCATAATTTAACGCGCGTGAATTGTTGTAAACAGTGACTAAAACTTCTATCTACTTACCCATTATTCTATTTTTCACTCGATGCATGTAGTAGTGAAGGTTTGTAAAGTCTATCAACAACAAATAAACGTAAAACAGTGTAGATTAAAATTTCGTGATTTAGGAAAAGTGTGTAGTTATCCCTGTTTGTAGACCTAATTTTGCTTTCGTTGCCGAGTTTCTTCTATTCAGTGCCTTTTCAGTTGTGGGAATAAGTCAATTCCCAGCTGTGATTAAATGTACTCTTTGATGTGAAAGTGTTCGAGTAGTT
Source organism: Locusta migratoria (assembly GCA_026315105.1). NCBI lineage: Eukaryota > Metazoa > Arthropoda > Insecta > Orthoptera > Acrididae > Locusta > Locusta migratoria. Next base: position 242,678,927 of record CM048746.1, read on the forward strand.
ATATTTGTTCCTTGCTTTAGTCTAGTTTTTCGTCTTATTTATTTAAGTGGAAATTTGAGTTTCTTAATAAAGAAAAGTGTAGATGAAGAATTTCTCTACATAATTGCTGACCCCACGATGAAAATAGTCCATGCACAATAATCAGTCTTGTTTAGAGCGTGTTAATAGCAATGGAAGACGCGGAGAAATCGATTCTCGCAATTCAAGAAGAGATTCAGCAACTACAGCGGCAGCTAGAGGTTCTGGAAGTTTCTACGCCAAGCAATGATGAGAGCTCAGCCACAATGAATTTACCAATTCCGGCGATATCTTCTATGCCGCAAACGCATGCAAGAGAGGAAGGCCGCACACAAAATGTGACATTAGCACCGTCCGCACCGCACAGTTAAGAGCCCCTCAGTTTTCGCCAGCGCAACCGGAAATATGGTTCGCAATTTTGGGGAATATTTTCACACAGCAGAAAATTACAGACGACCAAGAACCGTTTACGTTAGCCGTCAGCAATTTGGATCAGAGGGCTTCAGCCATAGTCTCTGATATTATTCAACAACCTCCACGCCATCGCGCCTACCACGCTCTCAAGACAGCGTTGATCACTCGTAGTACCAAGACACCTGCACAGAAGATCACACAGTTGTTATATCATGAGAGAAGAGGCGACAGAACACCATCAGAGTACTGGAGACACTTACGGTCTATGGTGGAGGTTAATGTAGTTTCAAACGAGTTGTTGCTCCACATCTGGCAGCGACAGCTGCCTTTGGAAGTGCAATTAACGCTAATAGCACATGACGGTCAGTGTTTAGATAAACTGATACTTGTAGCTGATCGCGCACACGACACTGTAGGCTCAGCAGCCGTAGCGTCTTTAACACCAACAAATACTGATAACGCGCGAAGTAACCAGGTTTTAGAGGTGACAGAGAAACATGCGCAACTTTACGTTGCAGCATCCAGTCGACGAACACCGAATTTATCAGGAGCGCAACTAGATTTACAAACGACGCTGGAAAATTTGGGCGACCGATTGCAAACATTAGAATGTCGGATGGAGACAAACAGATGGTCGCAGGCACGGCGTTCAGCTAATCTATCGACTCAGAAACACACTGAAACTCAAGAGGACAATTCCGGCATCTGCTGGTACCATAGGCGGTTCGGACCACAGGCTACGAAGTGCGCGAAACCGTGTAGTTACCCCAATGGCGAGGGCGGCCCACAATAGGCGCCATGGGTCGCGTCATCTTCAAAAGGCGCTGACGACGCGGGAAACATAGCTTAGCAGCTGGTGTCAGAACCCGGCACAAAGGTAATGTACCCACAGAAAATGCTAAATCTTGTGATCCTCAATTTGAACGAGCGCTTGAATAGAAATGTGTGAGTAAATCGCATATATTGTACATAACTGACAAACGGTCAGGTTTAGTCTTTCTGGTGGACACTGGTTCAGAAGTTAGCACTCTTCCGACATGTTTTACACCTGACACGTCAGCAATAGAGCTCTTACAACTGCCAGCTGTCAATTATTCTAGAATCAAGACACTAGGTCGCAATGAGTTGATAATCGACATTGGTTTTGAAACTGATTTCAAGTGGACTTTTGTAGTTGCAGACATTTCCACACCTATTTTAGGAGCAGATTTTCTGGCTCATTTTGTATTGTTGGTGGATGTGTCTTTAGGCCGGCTTACATGTAAAGACTATAGTAATGGAGTTAATGGAGTAGTAGGCAGTGCTGCAGACAAGTCAATATGTTATATCAGCAATTTGCAGCAACAGCCAATCTTACACAGTGTGAAACATAAGACACTGCATTATATACGTACAAATACAAGACCTCCGGTCGCGCGTCATGTCCGTAGAATTTCACCAGATAAGCTTTTGGAAATTAAGACAGTTTTCGAAGAAATGCTGAACGCTGGTATCATTCGACGATCTGACAGTGCCTGGGCAGCTCCACTCCATTTGGTGAGGAAAAAAGGTGGTTCATGGCGTCCTTGCGGGTATTATCGGGGGTTAAATGCCAGAACCATTCCTGACAAATATCCTATCCCTCATATTCATGATTTCACATATTCATTGGCGGGCGCAACAATTTTTACAGTCTTGGATTGCCGGAAAGCATATAATCAGATTCCTGTAGCACCAATGGACATACCTAAAACAGCGGTTATCACGCCGTTCGGTCTTTTCGAGTTCTTGCGGATGTCTTTTGGGCTAAAAAATGCAGCCCAGACCTGGCAACGATTTATTGATGAAGAGCTGCAGGGATTGCCTTTCGTTTTTGCGTATCTGGAGGACATTTTAGTGTTCTCTGGCGATGTACAATCACATACCAAACATGTAGCTGAAGGGCGACAGAGATAGGTAAACATAAAATGGCTTTCCTCAGTTATAAGGTGTCACGTGATGGAATCTCTCTCTTGCCAGAAAAATTGGCTGCATTGCAGGACCTGTCACGTCCAAAGACTTACCGACAACTTCGACGTTTGTTAGGAATGATAAATTTTTATCGTCGTCATTTACCAGGAACAGCAGCTATCCAAGCTCCGCTTACAGATGCGCTCGCCGGACGCTACACGAACGGGAAACGTTTGCTTTTCGAGCTTTGAAGGACAGTTTGAAACAAGCAGTGTCACTTGCACACCCAGTATCGGATGCGCAATTAGCAATGGCAGTTGATGCAAGCCAAACAGCAATCGGGGCAGCATTATATCAGAACGTGAACGATTGTTGGCAGCCACTAGGCTTCTTTTCGAAAAAACTACTGCCACGACAAACAAACTGAAGTGCCTATGATAGAAAGGTGCTGGCTATGTATGAGAGTGTGAAACACTTCTGTCCTTATGTCGAAGCTCATCCAGTAACGATATATACAGATCACAAACCAATTGTGCCAACCTTCCAAAATGCAAGTGATAAGTGCTCACCTCGTCAGTTGAGAAACATTGAGTTTGTTTGCCAATTTACTACAGATGTGAGACATATTCGTGGTGTAGAAAACATAGTGGCTGACTCTTTCTCCCATGCATATGAAGCAGTTACAATATTTAAGTATGAAGACCTCGCCAAAGCTCAGAAGACAGATCATCAGCTTCAAGAATTACTGAGGGATAGGTCATCAAGTCTGCAATTACAACAAGTAGAGGTTCCAGGTGGTGGTGTTAAGTTATGGTGTGATGTTTCTCAAAAGCTGCCGTGACCCTATGTCCCACCACAGTTTCGTAAGGTAGTGTTTGTCAGTGTGCACAATCTCGCACACCCAGGGGCAAACACCACAATGAAAATGATTGTCTGGCCATCAATTAAGAAAGACATCCATAGTTGGTCCCGCACTTGCCTTCACTGTCAGCGGTGTAAGGTCGGACGTCATGTACATCCTGAGGTGGGACAGTTTTCAGGCCTACCACCAAGATTCGGTCATATTCATCTCGATATTGTAGGTCCTCTACCAGTTTCTGAAGGTTTCCGATATTTACTCACATTGGTGGATAGATGTACAAGGTGGTCTGAAGCCATACCACTGCCAGACATATCAGTTGAGACTGTTGCAAAGGCGTTCATCGCGCACTGGTTATCACGTTTCGGTTGTTCCTTGCACATAACAACAGACCAAGGAAGACAATTCGAATCCACTCTGTTCAGGGAGCTGGCTAAACCGTGTGGTTTTCAGCACCACCACACTAACAGTTACCACCCTTCCAGCAATGGAATGGTGGGAAGATGGCATCGAACTCTGAAGGCTTCACTTATGTGCCATCAAGGAAGTTGGACTGAAGCACTACCACTGGTACTTTTGGGATTACGGACAGCATACAAAGCTGATATTGGCGCATCAGTAGCTGAGATGGTGTATGGAGAACCTTTAAGAATCCCATCTGAATTCCTTTCTGCTGCCCTTCTTCCAGACCAGACAGAATTACCATTATTGGTACAGAGGATTCGAGATCATGTGGCTAAGATTAGGCAGACACCAGCTATACATCATGGTTCACACACTTTTTTTTGTACTTGAGGCCCTAGCAGACTGCACACATGTAATGCTGCGCACTGATTCTGCACGGACACCTCTTCAACCTACTTATACAAGCCCCTACCAAGTTTTAAAACTAGGTCAACACACATTTGAGATCATTCAGAATGGGAAGAACAGTAAAAAGTGCCAGTGGAAAGGCTGAAACCAGCTTGGGTGATGCCAGACCCAACGTCAGATGACCAGACAAACAGCACAGAAGGACACGTACTCGAAGAAACCGTAAATTATCACCAACATCAATTGTTCGTACAAGGGCAGGAAGAGTGATCAAGTTTAAATACCCCTACATCCCAGGTGCTCCACACTTTGGAAGGGGGGCTGTGTGGGAATAAGTCAATTCCCAGCTGTGATTAAATATATTTTTTGATGTGAAAGTGTTCGAGTAGTTATATTGGCATAATTCGGGATGGGGATACCACCCGTCAGCTTTGATGAATGATGTCATTATTCATGCGTCATTATTATATGCGTGGCTATCACATGTATACCAAAGAAATTGATATATGCTCTTAGGAACAAAGACATCATGGAGGTAAATGAAAGACAATAATTAATGTATGTATTTATGTGGTTCGGAACAGTTGAGTATTGATGAAACGAATATATATATAAATATCTCTGGAAATAACGTAATTTTATAAGCTAACATTACATACGCGATATATACAATGAATTTATTGTAGATATTCATATGATGAAATTGCGGAGCCGGCCGCGGTGGACGAGGGGACTGAGGCGCTCCAGTCACGGTCTGCACGGCCACTACGGTTGGGTGTTCGAATCCCCCCTCGGGCATGGATATTTGTGCAGTCCTTAGTATTAGTTAGTTCATAAGTAGTTTGTAAGTTTAGGGACTGATGACCCCGTAGTTAAGTCCCATAAGCTGTACAAACATTTGAACATTTGAAATTGCGGAAAATAAATATCACACGGAAAAAATATTAAATCACTGTATCGAATATATCGCAATAAAATAGATGTTTTGGATGTGGAGATAAATAATAAAAAAAAACACGAAAAACAAAATCACGCCCACATTTAAACACACTATACATTGTGGATGATGAAGAAAATGACACTAACAGGACTAGTGCGGGAATATGGGGGTTTTTGGTGGGGACATTCTAATAGGTAAACTGACGATAAAATAAAACTAATACCAAGAGAATATAAATTATAAAAAAAGGGTTAAGATAAAAATAACGCTGCAATGGCGTAAAAATCGATTAAAAGGGTATCGGATAGTCAAAAACATCTATATACCTGAATTACAGACAGGGGTGCCACTACCGAAAAAAAACCCATGGAAAACTCTAATTGATCTATATAGCTCACTTACAGGCAGGGATACCACTGCGAAAAAGTAAAGAAAAATGCCGAGCAAAATGGTATCGTGAACTCGAATTGACCTATATAGCTCAATTGGAGAAGAGGATACCAGTAGTAGGTTATTTAAATTGTTTCATAGGAATCGTTTTTTTTTTAAATCAAATAATAATAATTGTTGGGATAGATAATATGTGATCGGTATCGTACACTCGAATTGACCTATATAGCTCATGGCAAAAAAAAAAAAAAAAAAAAAATAAAATAAAAAAAATAAATAAAAAAAAAATAAAAAAAATAAAAATAAAAAAAAAAAAATAAAAAAAAAATAAGCGCACTCTTAAAGGTTAGTATCACAATTAATAAGAGCATTCTACTCTGCATACCGCTTTATTGTCTCTTTTTACGAAATTATCTCTTTCTGTGTGAAGACTGGCTGTCAACTAAAGCCGAGAAATATGGAACATCGAAGTGACACTGTATCTGGTTTAGGATAAATGCATCTACTTCTCGATAAACTAAACTGGTTTGCTGTACACTCTTCGGTAAAATTTTACGACACTTCTCGCCAGGCTCCAGTGCTTATGTTGGCAACATATGAACAATGAAGTGTAGAATTGCGTTAATATTTTTCACGAGCAACATAGTAAATGTTCTTGCTGCTCGTTTCACTCGCAGCAAATTCAATACTGTACCAGCTCTATGATCGACAGTTTCTTGTATGTACCCTTGTCCGTTCAGAAAATAATAATATTCGTTTTAAATGAAGTTGTCACGAAAAAACATTTATTGATCATCTGAGTTGCCGTCAATACCTTTGGTGCCAACATAACCACTGCAGTCCGGCGAGAAGCGTTGTACAATTTAACCCTTGTGTAACACTGCCATCGGAAAACCATAAATTTGATAGAATTTCAACCACTTCCAAAACCGCGTGCGTTTAAATACGATATGAATCTTTATGTTTCAGTTCATTAAAAAAAAAGACTATCTCACAGGATGCATACATATCTATATTTTACTGCAATCACAGGACTGCCCAGATTAATGTACGGAAGTCGTATTTGCATGATTCCGCGGCGGGAAAATGTAGTATCGAATGACTACTATTCGCTGATTAATGCTATTACATTGAGCTGTGGTTGGCTGACTACATCACGTGGCCTGTGCTCAGTTAGCGTAACAAAGGAACATAGCGTAGCGTAACCTTTTATTTGAGGTACTGTACGTATTTGACGGATTTCGTATTTAATCTTACTCAGTGCGAAAATTTAGAGGTAAAATGAAACACCGCATTAAACATATTTCCAAAACACGCATTTTAAGACGAAGTATCCTGAGGAAAAGTACTTAGAAGTGACATTTACATGCAGTAAAATTTATCCGAAGAAATTAAATTAATAACAAATTTCCAAAGATGTTAAGTTCGAAACATCAGCGACACAATGACGTCATACAGCACAACACGGCTACGTCACGGGTCAAAGCCGACGAGTGGTATCCCCTGCTCGAATTGACCCGTTATATTTGTTCCTTGCTTTAGTCTAGTTTTTCGTGTTGTTTATTTAAGTGGTAATTTGAATTTCTTAATAAAGAAAAGTGTAGATGAATGTCTCTACACAGTTAATCTATTCATACTTGTGTGAACAGTTTTTAAGTGCCTCTTGGTGTAGGGGGAAGCTACAGCCCTTGCCACACACAGACACGTCTGTAGGACAACATGTAACGCAGTGTGTTGTGTGCGCAGTTATTTGCGCAGATTGATCATAGCGTGTTGACCGATTCTAAAAATCCTTGGTTTCATATGTCGACGGAGCATCTTTGCAAACGCCTAACACTGTATTCAATATGGCGGTACTATAATTGACATTTCGGTTTGACAGGCGAACTGTCTGTTGATGATGTCTTCAAATAAAGATGATGACTTATCCATTGAGTTATTTCGTACCGATCAGTATTACATTTTTATGAAAGGGGAATATGGCTTATGGTGGAATCGTCACACCGGCGTTTTTCAGGCAAAGTCAGGTATTGTAGTTTACCACTCCCATTTTCAAATTTAATGCATAGATGCTTTTGATTTGGTGCAGGAATTGATTTCTGAATTCATGTAAGGAACCATGTTTGCTACTGTGGCCTATGTAAGCTATATGACACTACCTTTAGCACTCGTGCTTCGCGCCCTATATCCATCCTGTAGATTGAGGCTTAATCTTTGTTTACTGGAAAGTTTATTTGCAGCAAAATTGTGCCGAAACAGAAATAAGGATATGTTTCTACATATTCTTTGAAGTATAGCCAGTGACACTGAACGGTGTTATTGATTGTCGGAAGCTGGTTATGTGTTTGTTAGTTTTTATGCAGTTTCGTATCCAGATAAATTCTTGAATGGTTCCTTTATGTAGTTAAAAAGTTTAAGCACAAATAGAGTGAGTACCTATGTATTACACAATTGTTGTCACGATGTTCCGCTGTTTAGTTGGTTATAAATATTAGAACAGTCTATTAAGTAGTGCAGTGTGTGTTTGCATTAAACATGATTTACTGCTCAGCCTGTAACTCATTGTGAGCAAAGATAGATAGGAGTTGCATAATGAGATTGGAATTCATATGTTATAGAGAATTGAGATTTTATTGATTGATGTACACTGAAATGTCTTAGTAACATCAAAGTGTCATATAATTTTGGCATAATTGAAGACCATGTTACAACCCAACAGGTTTGACCAATGTTGCCATATCTTAGTCTCCCAAGATATGCTACATAGATATTCCACCTAGCAAAATAAACACTATCAATGAATACAAACATATGGGTTAATTTCATAATACTTATGTATTATAGATAATGAATAATCTGTGATTATCCTCGTAAATTGGATATTACCACAACAGAATGTACCATTGATCACAGGTCTCAGCCTAAAAATTTGCGCCTTTGGTACTCACTTGTGAAAAAATAAACCTCTCTATCAACCAATACCTCACTGTCAAAGTGAAGCTACAGATCACTTTTTAAACACAAAATCTTAATATATAATCGGTTTTCTGATTGTAAACAAACTATAATCTTTGACTCCGCCACCTCATAATTACTAAAACTATGTACCAACATGCACACACCTGAAAACTACCACGTATCGATGACGTCACGCGACACCATGCCGGTGTCACGGGTCAAAGCCGACGGGTGGAATCACAGCCTATAAGTGACCAGTAAAACCTTAAATTATGGACACAGCTTAAAAGTATATAGATTATAAGGTTCTTTGTAGCATTTTTTCCAAGTGTAACTTCTGCTGTCAAAATTCTCAAAAACTGTACATCTACACGATGTTAAGTGTCTCAGATTATCATTGTCATAGAGCTGTTGCTCCTGTTAAGGTTACTGCTTGAACCCAATTAAGTCTGAAAAATCAATGTGCAGCAAAACTTAGCTCACTACTCCCTCACATGATGCTCTTTGAACCATGGATGAAGGAAAACGGCAAGTTGCATATTCCTAGGTTCCCAAATCGTGTTTTACACATTCTCCCACAGAAGTCTGTTAATGAATGTATGAGAATTCAGAAAAGGTTTACAGATACGTGAATGATTTGAAGAACTGTAACCCAGTACCAGTGTGTTGTCAGTGGTTAGTGTTAGAGATACGAGTATTGTCAGGAATGTCTCAGTAAAGTGAGTTGAAACAAGTATTGTTTCCAGTATGTTTAAAGAAAAAATTGATGAAGTATAAGATTTTGACTAAAGAGGAAAAGGGAAACGGATCAACATAAAAATAACCATTGGAGGTTGGAGGGGTAAGGAGGGTGGCGAGAATGCAGCATGTGATTTTCAGCCCCCATTGTTGATATGCTCGCTTTTACATAGTAACACACCTTGCTCTGGCCTGTGGCCCACACGCCCCTGCTAGCACATTTGACTGTTGTGTCCTCACACTGGTGGCTGTGGCAGCAGTGGCGGGAGGCAGTCCTACAGCACCAAGCTGCATGTGTGTTGGCTGCACATCCCGGCTGCTGTACATTGGGGCTCTGGCCACTCCCACAGTGTGACGGTTGGCGCACCAGCAGCAGTTTCTGTGGCCTGCTGCTCTATCTGTGTGGCGTCAATTTCGCTATAATCCAAACCATGTGCTGTGGAGTGAACTGCATTGATAGGCCTTGTTATGTCTAGCCAGGCTCTTACCCCGTTAAAACTTTCATAGATTGCACAGTGATGGTCCTATCCCCCCTTCAGGCTCTGACACATTCTCCAGATGATCTCCATTTCAAATGATCAATTTGTGTTTTTTAATTAAAACGATGGGGTTATGTAGGTGGATATATGAACGTAAATGTATCAGATTCTATTCTAAAACATAACATGTCTCTTCACTAAATTCAGTTCCTTTAATGGAATAATCTATCATAGTGACACGAAACAACAACACAGTCACAGATCACACACTGTCAAAATCACCAAATGAGACAATCACAACAATTTCAGTGCTGTACAGTCATTTTATCCTTTCAGACCTCATTGGTTATCTGAAAGAAACAAGCATTGCCAGCATGAAATGTGGTTGTTGCTAATGTATGAGCAGTATAGAAACACAACTGTGATATCTGCTGGCCTTTTCTAGACTTGAACGATGCCAGTGTGTTGTGAGATGACCTGGTTATGCAACTTTTTTGAGTTGGCCGTATTTGCCTGTAGTGTGTGTTAATTTTGGTACTGTCTGTTGGTGGATGTTAATAGTTGAATGGGAATATTGCCGGAATGTCTGTCATTTGATGCCATTAATTGTTTGGTCATGTTTGCTTTGTGTAGTTTAACTGTAGTGAGTGAGTTAGATATCTTTGGGGGTTGATTGATAAGGCTGCCTTCTTTTAATGTCCCTTATATCGTATAGGTAAAATTTTCAATTGAATTTCCTTTTAGTTTTCTGTGGTAGTTTTGTATGCTTATGGTTGGGGGGGGGGGGGGTTGGTAACTGTCTCTCCATTTGTGGTGTAGGTCGATTATAGTAACATGAAGTGATCAATTACATGTGTTGTAACTTTTCAGTCATTCCGGGCAATCTAGTGACATGATAGGTAGTCGGGTATTCTGCCGGATTTCAGTGTTTACTCTGCACAATATTTCAGCTACATAACTCGTAACCTTTATCAGGTCACACCTGATGAAGGTTAAGAGTTACATAGCTGAAATATTGTGGAGAGCAGACACTGACATCTGGCAGACTACCCGACTACCCATCAATTCCATATGTTGTTTTCCTAGCTTTTGGATTGCTTTGGTACCTCTTAGTTTGATATATTTTATGGTTTTTGTTCTGGGATAATGTTTCTCATGTTTTTATTTTTTATGCTCCTGCTGTGTAATTCCCATAGTTGTCTTGTCACTTTCATTTTATTGCAATAGAGGAATATTTACTGTGGTTATATATGCCTTGCTGTTCTTCTTGATGTTATTGTCCCCATATTAGATGTGTGTACTTCCACCTCTGTAGCCTGGTGGACAGCATGGTGGGTTACCAAGAAAGTTTTGTTATTTTCTTTTTAATAGTTTCATTCTTGCGTACTTGGCAGATTTCAAGAGTTTTGAACAGTGGGGGACCCTTCATCAAAGCTCAGTCTGGTACCAGCACCATTAGTAAAGTACTAGTGTAGCAGAGAATTGGAGTATTTAGCAGCTTTGCTTTCACTCTACGTATTTCAATAGCAGTGATAGAATGGATAGGATGTCTGCAGATGGAGGAGGAATTAGCTGCTGTTTGCTAACAGCTAAATGTGCTTTTCACTACAGTCAGCTGTCTCCAGACTGCTGTGTTGAGGTGTTGCGGCATAGGACAGTCTGGACTGTCCCTTGGAGCAACTCAGGTGTTGCGTGGGTCGCCCAGGGCCTGCACTGCCATGGCACCTTCACATGTACTGGTCGAAGTTAATCTGCCCTCACCACAGGATGAATGGTGGGTAGAACATTCATGTTGCTCGAGGCGGAGGGCTAATGTAGAGGCTGGCCGTGTGACATTGTTCATTCATCCTGTGTGACATTAGGTGGCTGGTCCTTCAGCAGGGTCCAAGCAGGCACATGGGGGGAGGAGGGGAGTGGAGGGAGGGTCTGTTAGTCATTGGGAGCTGCATTGTTAGGTGCCTTATGGAGCCCCTTAGGCAGATAGTGTCCAGGGCCGGAAAGAATTCCGATGTGCACTTGGTATTTCTACTGGGGTGCTTCATCAGAGATGTGAAGGTGGCTTTGGTATTGAATGCATTGGGTGCAGTCGTCTGCAAGTTGTGGTTTGTGTTTGCACACCTGGGTTCTGAGAACACCCTCAGATCATACCAGCAGCTGGCGGAGCTTTCAATTTGCAGCATTGTTCCCTGAGTGGATCAGTCCTTTGGTTTGGAGCCGAGTAGAGGGTCTCAACCAAAGGCTTCATAGACTGTGACAGTCATGGGTGCAGATTTCTGGACCTGCATTATTGGGTGGGGACTTGTATGGATCCCTTTGATAGATCAGGGGTGCATTACACTAAGAAAGTAGCTACTCAGGTAGCAGCGTTCTTGGGGAGTGCACGTGGTTTTTTTTAGGATAGGCGATAGATCTTATGAACACTCATCTATCAATATACAAACAGTGAAATCAGGTCACATTCGGGACTCCTTAACTGTCAAAATATTAGTAGTAAATTTTCAATGTATTAGAAAAAAAATTCCCAAATTTACTGTGTTGCAGGAAAGTCTACGCGTTTGAATAATCCTAGGGACTGAGAGTTAGTTGAATCTTGATGTTGGAAGCTTTTAGCGAAGAATGGATGTATATCACAAAGATGAATCAGGTGCGATCGCAGGGGGTGTGTTAATTGCGGTCCACAAAAGTATTCCTTCTGCTGAGCTCAAAGTTGAGTGACTGTGAGGGTATAGTCGAAATAAAGTTTATAGTTTGGTGTTTTTACTGGCCACCCAGTTCCACCGTCACAGTGTTAAAGACATTCAGAGAAAGTTTACTATCAGTAGTGTGAAGGTACCTGGACCATGCTTTATTAGTTGGGGGGCAGCTTAAGCCTGCCGAGTATAGACTGGCATGCATATGATTTCACTATAGGGGGTACAGACAAGTAGTCTTGTGAGCTATTGTTAAGTGTGTTTCTCGAACACTGTTTTGAGCAGTTAAATCATCAGCCCACACACAGTGGAAATATTTTGGACATTATAGCTACACACAGGCCAGGCTTTGTCAATGATGTCTCTGTAGAGACAGAGGTTAATGATTATGATGTTGTCATAGTGACAATGGCCAATAAATTGGTCAGGAAGGCTAGGAGAGTGTTTGTGCTAGAAAGAGCAGATAAGCATCTGTTAGCATCCCACTTAAGGAAGGTGTGGACATTGCTTAGTTCCATTACAGTGGATGTATAGGAATTATGGACAAAATTTAAATACAATGTAAATAAAGTGCTGGAGAAATATAGACCAACAAAGTGAATTAAGGATGGGAAAGACCCACCGAGGTATAATAGTAATATTCTAAATATGGTGAGAAAGCAAAGGCAGTTGCACTCTCAGTTCAAAAAAGCTGAAGCATATCAAATCAGGCAATAGTAGAGATTGTAGCACCTATAAAATGAGCAATGTGCAAAGCATGCAATAATTACCACCATCATACCTTAGCAAAATATCTTGCCAAGAACCCAAAAAAATTTGGGTCCTAAGTAAAATCGGTAAGCGGATTGAAGGTCTCTATCCAGTCACTCGTTGATCATTCTGGGGTGGTGATAGAAGACAGTGAAATGAAGGCCAGAGTTTTGAATTTTAACATTTAAGAAATCATTCAAGCTCGAGGATCATACAAACATACCTTCATTTTATGGTTGCACTAACTCTCAAATGGAGGACGTAGTAGAGAAGCAGCTGAGATAGTTAAAAACAAACAAGTCGCCAGGTCCAGATGGGGTACCAATCCAGTTTTACAAACAGTACAATGCGGCATTGGCCCATTACTTAGCAGGCATTTATCAAAAATTTTTGATCCAGCACAAAGTGTCAAGCAACTGGAAAAAGGCACAGGTAACTCCTGAAGGCAAAAGAATGCACAGACCAATATCATTAACATCAGTTTGCTGTAGAATTCTTGAACGTATTCTCAGTTCTAATATAGTAAATTTCCTTGAGATGGAAAAGCTTCTGTCCATGGATCAGCACAGCTTTAGGAAGCCTTGATCATGTGAAACCTAGCTTGCCCCTTTTCTCCCATGACATCTTACAATCTATGGATGAAGGTCAAGGGGCAGACTGCATATTTCTAGATTTTTAGAAAGGCATTTGACATGTTATTACACTACAGACTGCTAACGAAGGTACGAGCTTATGGAATAGATACACACATAGGTGAGTGACCTAAGGTTTACTTAAGTAATAGAATCCAGTATGTTGTTCTCGATGGCCGGTGTTCATCAGAGACTAGAGTATCGTCAGGGGTGCCCCAGGAAAGTGTGATAGGACTGCTACTATTTTCTATTTATTTGAATGATCTGACAGACAGTGAGTTACAATCTAGTGCAGTTTGCTGATGATGTGGTGTATAAGAGGGTGTAGTCATTGAATGACTGTAGTAGGATGCAGGATGACTGACCAAGTTTCTAAGTGGTGTGAGGAAAGGCAACTAGCACTAAATGTAGAAAAATGTGATGTAATGCAGATGAGTTGCAAAAACAATCCCGTAATGGTTGGATACAGTATTAGTAGTGTTCTGCTTGACAATTGTGTTCATTAAATACCTGGGCATAACACTGCACAGTGATACGAATTGGAACGGGCATATAAGAACAGTCATGGGGAAGGCAAATGGTCATCTTCACTTTATTGGGAGAATTTTGGGAAGGTGTGATTTGTCTCTAAAGGAGACCTGTCTTGAATATTGCTCAAGTGTTTGGATCCCCACCAGATCGGTTTAAAGGAGGACATAGAGCCAGTTCAGAGGTGGGTGGCAGGGTTTGTAACAGTTAGATTCGGTTAATGGACCTGTTAATGAAATGCTTTGGGAACTCAACTGGAAGTCGCTGGAAGGAAGGCGATGTACTTTTCAAGAAGCACTGTAGAAGAAATTTAGAGGGCCGGAATTTGAGGCAGACTTAGGAACGATTCTACTGCCGCCAACCTACATAGTAAGTAACTAGTAATGGTACTGAGTACCCTCCACCAGGCATCTTTGGGTGGATTGTGGAGTATGTATGTAGATATAGATGACAATCAACTCCCTGTCACAATCAGAGGTGGAAAAGGCTTGAGATGTGGTTGATACAGAAGATTGAGAATATTGCCATCCCTTGTAAGTGTTTTATGTCACTAAAAGTCACTTACAAACAATCTAGTCAAACATGACGTACTTTAGAACACCTGGCCGTCGTGCCTACCATCTTATGCCCAGAAAGTATGAACTGCGTGCGCAGGCAATTTGGAAGCACTGACTCACAACACAGACAATATTTAAAAGATGTAACCATCCACAAGCATTGCAGCTGTATGTCTGCAAATGTGGAAGACCTTCTCAGTTACTCTTACAGCTTTACTTGTGCAGGTTGCTGAGATTGTGGCACCCATCACCACTTTCTAAACATTACCTCGGAATACCTGCAGAGCCACTGACTAGTAGGGTAGTGCAGCCGATTGCTATCAGTAATGAAGGCCGGCCGCGGTGGCCGAGGGGACTGAGGCGCTCCAGTCACGGTCTGCACGGCCACTACGGTCGGGGGTTCGAATCCCCCCTCGGGCATGGATATTTGTGCCGTCCTTAGTTGTAGCTAGTTCATAAGTAGTTTGTAAGTTTAGGGACTGATGACCCCGTAGTTAAGTCCCTTAAGCTTAACAAACATTTGAACATTCAGTAATGAAGATGTGTTATCATAAAATGTTCAACTCAGATACGGAAAGTACACCCTTCCATGCAACATAGGAAATATGGTGAGGTGTCAGTGGTAACTGCAACTGACTCTCCCAATGGCAGCTGTTGCATATTCATCATAGAGCAATACAAAAACCAACAGTTGGTAATAGACAAAGGGGCAAAGCTGAGGAATGAAATTTCACCCATCTGCTTTGAACCATTGTGGAAATGATGTATATCACTCATGTCCAGTATTGTGATCAAAACAATCGCAAAATCACCTACACACACAGATGTAAACACTTGAAAATTGATGTAAAATCAATAAAATGACACTAATGGGACAAGGGTGGGAATGTGGTGGTTTTGAGTGGGGGCATTGGAATAAAGTAGAAAGAAACAATATCTAACACACGAAAACATAAAAAAATCAGTGCATACAATATGTGGAATAAGCACCAAAAAAGACAAAACAAAAATGGTATTGAACATCCACAAAATACAAGGTGGGGGGAAAAAGAAAAACATTCCACCCCAAAACTGACAGAGCTCTTGACATTGGTTGTCAGGTGAATCAGATAAGGATGACGTTATTGGAGATATGGACGTCAACTTCTGTCAGAGGGCACCAGTAAGTCCCTCAACTGAACCTTCTCCCACTGCCATGTCCCCAACGTGGCGAATGACGAGGGGGTAGACAGAGGCACACCGCACCATTTAAAATGGCTTCCATCCTGTAGTGGAACCTGCAGGGGTTCAGACCTCATACAGAAGAATTACGTCTGCTAACTCAGGGTAGACCCATGTGTATCTGTTCAAACCAACGTACATGCCAAAGATGCGTAGCTATGTTTTGTACCACTAGGACGATCTTAGTGGAGACAGAGCTAAAGAAGTAGTCACTATATACGTAAGCATTGCTTACTACTCCTCACCTGTCTTTCTCATGACCAGCTTCCAGGCAGCTGCTGTCTCTGTGTCGGTACATCACCGGTTGGCTGTCTGTTCTCTCTATTTGCTCCCACATGATGCACTTGATGTAGATGCTCTCTGTGATCTTACTATACAGTTGCAGTTGTCCCACCCATTTGTCCTAATGGCAAATAATCAGTACATAGCAAATCCCATGAATAAATCAAAAGCTGTGTGGCAGATTGTGAAAACTGAAATAGGCACTGAAAAAATAAATAATTTCAATTTTAGAGATTGATGGGGAAACTGTTGCAAACTCCAGGCAGATCTGTGAAGAATTCAACATATACTTTACAGCTTCAAATAAAACTGACAGTTTCTCCCCTCCACACGTAAGACCCAATACCAGGAGAATTTAAATTTTCTCATGTATCCTTAAAAAATCTCAAATCTGCAGGCTGGGATGAAATTCTGACAAAAACCATAAAGGCAGAATGTGATAGCATTGCATCCCAGCTCTGTCTCTTAATAAATCAATTGTTTGATGATTGCTGCTTTCCAGAAAGGCTGAAATATGCAGAAGTTTGGCCTATTCACAAAAAGGGCAGACAAGATGAGTAAGGAAACTTCTGACCAGTATAATTACTGCCAATATTTTCTAAAATATTTGAATGAGTAGTATTCAATCAATTAGAAAAATATAATGAAGAACACAACATTATTCTTCATAATCAGAATGGATTCAGGAAGGGGCTGAGCACTGTGCATGCTTTCAATGATCTTATCACTAAAATAAGCAAAAGCCTTGATAATAAGCAGTGTGTATCTGGTATCTTTTGTGATCTGACTAAAGCATTTGATCTGGTAACCATAAACTGCTACTCCACAAGTTGGCTGCTAATGGCGTCCAGGGAAAAATCTCTAGGCTGGTTCTCGTCCTACCTCAAAGAAAAAGAAAACAGAGGGCAGTGATACAACAAAAAACTGGAAGGTCTAGTCTAGCTAGGAGGAAATACAAACAAGAGTACACCCCAGAGGTTTCTGTTAGACCCACTACTGTTTCTGTACTACATAAATGATATGGTGTGCTAAGGAGGCTTGTAAAGGCCCTAATAGCACACCATGTGCTATTTCCCTGCAAAACGTTCTCTCTATGGTGTGGCAGCAATCTGTACAGTTATGGAACAATCAATGGCCAGCAGTGACACTGAATAAGCTGCAGTTGAAGTCAACTGTCCGACCGTGGCAGTTCTCCTGTCGGCCACTGAGGTGGGATGTAGAGTCCCTGTAAGGCATCCGCAATGGGCACTGCCCCTTCACACATGGTTTTCTCCTCCATTGTGAGGATCACCCATTACGTAATGCTTGCGGTGAACGAATAACTGTGTGCTGCATTTTAATTGAATGTGTTTCATATAATGCTGTGAGCGCTGAAGCGGATCTTGCTGGTGGTCTGTCCTCTCTGCCTAGAAGACAAGGCCTAACAACTGACCCTGTCTACATAACATCAAGACACTGCGGCTGCCTGTTAACAGTAATGGGACATCGTTGGTGGAATCTTCCACTTCCCAATAAGCTGTGAACCTCCAGAAGGCTAAATGATTCGAAGAATAAGCCATAGAAATGGCATAACTTCCTCAATTATATTAAAGGCATTGTTATTCGTAGGGATTTGGTGCACATTCTGGCAGAAGAACAAAAGGTTGAGTGGGCTCCAGAGGGCATTGTTGATTTCCAAAACAACAAAAAGGGTGGATGGGGAGTTACTAAAATCTGACTCCTTCATCCTTTAATAGTAGTACACTCCTGGACAAGGTTAAAGCAGGCTTCCTCCAATTGAATGTGAGACCCTATGTGATAAACCCAATGTGGTGTTTCAAATGTCACCGGTTTGGACACACCACTCTTGGCTGCAAGGGAGAGGCTACTTGTGGCAAATATGAGAAGGCATCCCATGAAGGTACTGATCGTACTCCAACGGCAAAAATGTGTGAACTGTTCTGGGGAGCATCCAGTTTGGAGATGCTTATGCAGTGTGTACCTTGATGAGAAGAAAATAAAGAAGATTAAGACAACAAGACGGATCCCATATGCAGAAGACAAAAAGATCTTTAAGGCCATGCAACCTCCTGTATTTTCCAATTGTTTTGCTTCTGCTCTGCATTAGCCTGTTGTTAAAGAAGATGGTTCTGCCCAGACAGAGGTTGTTAGTCTGGGTACCAGCTTGCACTTGCCAGTGCACATATAAGGTGACAGAAGCTTTAATGCCAATAGCCCCCTCCCCCACACCAAAAACAACTGAAAAAGATACATGTACTACATTTGCAGGACCGTTTGTGCTGACAATTGCAGAACTTGCTTTTACATCCAACACAATTGCAACCAGGTCCACAGCAAAGTGAACCAAACAATCATAGTCCACAAAAGCAACTTCTAAGAGAGAGGTGAAACCAGTGATACAGCTGTCAGATTATGTGGAAGCTATTATTCCTGATACGTCTGACCCAGCTCCAGACCGCATGGAGCTGGATGTCCCTCAGGGGCACAACACATCTCGCCCCAACACTGAATCTCCACCATGATCAGTGTCTCTGTGTAGGAAGAAAGAGAAGGTAAAGATCCAACCTCCATGATAAATGGCTACAATACTGTAGTGGAACTTGTAGAGCTTCAGGACACATGTGTAGGAACTAAGTTTACTGACTCAGCATAGACCCATCTGTATATGTCTACAAGAGACAAATTTTAAATCTTCTGTCAACCCTGAGCTACATGGCTATGTTCTCCGTAAGGACGACGACCTCAGCAGAGAGATCTAGAGGCGGAGTGGCTACTTTTACTAATACAGCCTATCAGTCTGTGCCCCTTTCTCAGCACACATTCACAAGTCATTGTGGTATCTGTATATGTGCTCTACCATTTGATGGTGTGCTCCCTCTATCTGCCCCCTCATGACACGTTTGATGTAGAGGTCCTTGAAGACCTTACACAGCTCCCCCACCCATTCATCCTCTGGTGATTTTAATACACACAACGTGCTTTGGGGCTCTGCCAGTACCTGCCCCAGGAGTTGAGCAACTGAGAGGCTTGTTGTCATTGAGCGCATATTTATTAAACACAGGACATCCCACAGGGTTGTTCTCCATCATAGATCTTTCACTTTGCTCGCCAGCTTTCTCCCACAGTATTCACTGCGATGTGGTTGATGACCTGCATGGCCCTTATCACTTCCCCATCTTGATTCACCTGCCACACACAGTAGAGCCTGAATGCAAATCACTGCAATGGGTGATCAGTTAAACACTGTTCAGCTAACTTGCTGAGCTGAAACTCTTGACAATGTCCAGTGATGGGTGGACTGTATCACTCAAATGGTCCATAATGTTGCTGAAGCATCTGTGCTGCTGTCATTAGGGCAACCAAAATGGCAGCCTGTCCCTTGGTGGACTCCTGAGTGTATCTCTGCAATTAGGGCCAGGCACGCAGCTCTGCATACAACCTTGCAGCCTTTTGGATGGCAAAGGCAAAATGTGTCACCAAATTATAAGAGAAAGTCGAAAGAGATCTTACAACTGTTCCTGATTAACGTTAACCATTCAACTAAAAGTTGCACAGTATGGGAGGCCAACAGGAGGATTTCTGGAAAAGGAGTGAGGTCTCCAGTGGCTGCTGTAATGGGGATTGGCACTGTCCTAACCAGCCTGTGAGAGTGAGACTGCCCAGACCATAGCTATCTTGCCAATGTTACAGCCACTGCAAGTCAGGATCCACCATTCCAGCACCACAGAGTGATTGTTGAGAGGGACAATTTGGACTTCATCAGGATTATAACTGCTTTTTCACTCTGTGGGAACTTGATTCTGCATTGTCTGCCACTCGTGATACATCCCCTGGCAATGATAGAATCCACTACAGTATGCTGCGGTATCTAACACAGTAAATTAAAGAAATCCTCCACAATTTTTTTAATGTCATTTGGTTGTCAGGTCACTTTTCTGACTCGTGGAGAGGCAATTTTAAGTCCCCTTTTTAAAATCCAGGAAAGATCATATATGCCCAAGCAGTTATTGGAGTGTTGTCCCCACTAGTTGTGTGGTGAAGACTGTAGAGCGGATGGTCATCTGTTGCCCTGTTGGGATGTTAGAAACCGGCAGATCCTTAGTTGCTTTCAGTATGGGTTCAGGAGGTATTGTTCCACATTTGATAACCTGGCCTTCTTGGAGGCAGCTATACAACAGGCTTTCCTGTGCCTTCATCACCTTATGGGTGTATTTTTTGTGTATAAAGAAGGCCTACAATGCTATTTGGAGACATCTTGTACTCGGGCAGCTACACAAATGGGATTTCTTGGTTGTCTTCCCATCTTTATTCGGTCTTTACTTTCTCCACATTATATTAGGTGTTGAATCATTGACGTGCTCTAGAGTGCTTTGAGTAGGAAAATGGTGTCCCTCAGGGTAGTGTTTTAAGTGTGACTTTGTCATTAAACAGTATTGCTTCTGTCATGAAAAGTCTTCTCCAGAGTTCATTATTTGTTGAGGACTTCTGTCTTTTGTTCTTCTTCCAGCCTTGCAATGACAACTCCTCAGTTTCAGTTAACTCTTAGACGGTTGCACGTATGGGCATAGAAGATTGGTTTTCAGTTTTCAACTGAGAAGTCTGTGTGTGTTTTTTTAACCATTCTCATTCTGTTTTTAACTTACCAACTGCAGATGAGGGGGACAGTTCTGAATTTTAAAGACACTGCATTTTCTGAGTCTCACATTTGACTGTAAACTTACCTGGTTGCCACATCTTAAACACTTGAAGAAACGGTACCTCAAAGCACTAAGTATTTTAAAGTGTTTTTGTCACAACCTGCATGGGGAGCTGACAAACAGGAATCGTCTGCTCCAGTTTTATAGTGCCTTTGTACAATTCTGACTTGATTATGGCTGCATGGTTTATGGGTCTCAGTACCTTCATATCTTAAAATTTAGACATTGTGCACCATGAAGGGATTTGGTTGGCTATCTGGGCTTTTTGGACTAGCCCTTTACCAAGCCTTTGTGCCAAAGCTGATGAGACACTGCTTCACATAAGGCGACAGTTCCTCATGGTGTGCCAGCCAGGCATATACCCGATTGTCCACCCGATAGACACCTGCTTTCAATACTTTTGCTTGGCTGCCTCTGGAAAGGCTTTTTCTTAATTGATTCTGAGGCCTTTTGGGATTTGTGCTAACTAATTTATACTCCAAACAAGCAACAGCCACTTTTCAGTCAAAAAATTGGAATATAAGGTAAAAGAAGATAATTGCACAATTTAATGGGTTGGCCTTTGGCCTCAAGTACAGTTACTTCAAACTGCGACCAATAGCTTCCATGAAAACACAGCTCTACTGTTTAGTAGGATACGGAACTGAAATGTTCTGGTATAATGATGTGTGTGCTGCTAATCTGCCAAGCACTTGTGTACCTTAGTTGACAGGTCAAGGCAGAAGACGGGCATGAACAGAGTTTTGATTGAGCTAATTTTCTTTCCACTCCTCAACCACTCTTTCCATTCAGTAATGTTGTTGGTTTTTCTCCACACCGACTCTCACAAGCTCTCATATAGAACCAAACCCAGAGGCACAGCTATTTATAGCACACAGACTGGTTTTCCTTTCAACATATGTAGGTTTACAAACTCGTTTCAGTGAAAGCACAGATCAACTCTCAACTACATGGGCTTCTTTTTCAAGAAACTCTGCCTTCAAAATTATTCCATGGCAGATATTCCCACATCATTCACAATCCAGTGTCACTTCAGACAATCCTCACAAACAAAATCGGCCTCTCCATATCAATATGAACTGTCCCTCCGTCTTCCTCCTGCACTGAATTTGTGCATCTCTCCTCCACACATGACCTCTGGCACACAACTCACTTAGCTGACCCGCAGGAACTGGCGCCACCCGAAGGGGGCTATATCTCCATTTCTGGCATCAGTAATTCTTTCAGTGCCTTAATTTTCCTAATCCTGCATACAATCACAGTTTGATCAAAACTTCACTGTTTACTCTCACTCCCCCCCCCCCCCCCCACACACACAAAGAAAAAAATCAGCAATCAGCCAATGAAGATCTGGAATTTTATAAGATTTGAAAACAATATCTTTCACAGACCATTTCTCATTGAAAGGTTGTACAGCAGACATAATAAAATTACTCCTTTTTTGAAAATAATGTGTACAATAAATCAACAAATGAATAATAATTATTGGAATTCACATACATAAATACTCTGCATCTCACATAGAAGTGCATGGCAAAGGGTTCATCAAACTGCTGTTGTGATATTTTTCTACCATTCCATTCTCTAATAGCATTTGGGGAAAATCTCATCATTTATGTGATACTCTAACCCTATATCGTGATAATACAAATAGAGCTGCTCTTCTCTGAACTTTCTCTGAATCGTCCATAGACCCACTTGGTGGTGAACCCACAATGGGCAGCAGTACTCCGAAACTGGACACACAAGTGTTGTGTAGGTTATTTCTTTAGTAGCACTGTTGCATCTTCTAAATGTTCTGTCAGTGAAATGCAGCCCTTTGGTTTGCCTTCTCTATAATATTTGCTGTGTGTTCTTTCCAGATTGAAGTGTTTGTAATTGTTATTTCTAGGTATTTAGTTGAATTTATGGCCTGTATATTTGACTGATTTGTTGTGTAAATAAAGTTTAGTGGATTTCTTTTAGTGCTCATATGGATGACTTCACACTTTTCATGAGTCAGTTAATTGCCAATGTTTGCACCATGCTGATATTGTATCTAAATCATCTTGCAGTTGCTTTTGTTCTTCGGGTGACTTTACTAACCGATAAATGACAGCGTCATCTGTGAACAGTCCTAGAGAGTTGTTTCGTAAATCATTCTTAAAAATAAGCAACACTTTAGCCCCTATAACACTTCCCTGGGGATCACCAGATAGTACTTCTGTTTTACTCAATGACTTGTCAGTTACAATTTACTGTGTCCGTTATGACAGGAAATCATGAATCCAGTCCTACAACTGTGGCAATATTCCATAAGCTCACAATTTATTAGCAGACGATTTTCAGGTACACAGTCAAAAGTCTTCCAGAAATCTAGAAATATGGAATTGATTTGAGATCCCTTGTTGATAGCACTCATCACTTTTTGTGAGTAAAGAGGTAGCTGTGTTTCACAAAAATAGTACTTTCTGAATCCTTGTTGACTGTGGGTCAGAGATAATTCTTTTCGAGGTAGTTTGTAATGTTTGAGGAAAGCAGATGAAAATCTGTGTATTTTAAAGCTTACTATGAGGTTCCTACGTACTAAAATATTTGAAAATCTTAACATACTGACAGGAATCAACTTGTCTAAGAATCCTGAAGCCTTACACATTTGACATTTTTCATGTAAAGAAATTTATTTTTATAGCTATGAATATTTGAAAGGCTACTACATTGAAGATTAGCTATAATGAACTTTCCTTTTCTCCATTGACTGAGGTCAAAATTCTGATAAAAGTATACTCTAGATTCGTCATATACTATTATTGAGCTAGAAGGCTATTTGTGTTTGAGAAACATGCATGGTGCTGCTTTATTAGATAGCAAAAGTTATTTGTGGTAGCGCCTAGTGCCATTTTTCAGACCCTCCACTTGCTTTGCACCTGATTCTAAACTGCAGGCAATTTTTTGAATCCCGAAAACGGGAAGAAAAAGGTGTGTCTTAGATTTGGGTTAATATGGTAAAAAAATTCGCATCTACTTCACAAAATTCCTCATCTTCCAGGTTTTCACATTTTGTCGCCAGCCTGAGCATACACAAAATTGTGCTTATAATGCAATATTATGATAATTTGTCAGTAAGTGACAGAAGAATGAGTGAAGTGTTCTCATTTGCCTTTTCTTTAAGTGGGTTACTTACTAACTGCTGAATCTGCATTAGTTGGTTGAATGAGGGTTTAAAGGGTCTGAACAGCAAGGTCATCAGTCCCCTGTTCCAAACATAGACAGGTCAGCAAAGGTTGGTACACAATCTGTGCACCCAGAGAGTAAAATTTCTGGGTGTTCAGAGCAAGGGTGAACACAACTGTAAGAACAGATCTTAGTGAATATTTAAAAGTAGCAGAGGAAGTGGTTGACTACATTGAAAGATGACTGATAATGCGTGGATAGTTAAAACACACAGTCAAACAGAACTACAGATGGAGAGTTGGGTAAGGCATCAACACAACACATTGCGAAGGAAGACTGACAACACAGGTGTAGGTAGAAAATAATAAAAAACTGTAGGAGTGGGGGCCTGAAAAGTCAGACAAAAACACCCACCGTTAGTTCGAGTGATAAAACCCAGTTGTGCGGATAAAACGTAAAATGGAGTTAGCCGTGGAGGCATTGTCACCTAAAATTAAAAGCAGCACACCTGGTGTGGGCCTCAATGAAGATTTACATGTGATTGTGGACAACTTTATTGCAGAAAGCTTGTTTGGTTCACTAGAGGTACACCATTCGGAGCTCCAAGCTGCATGCATCTTCTGGTGTAGCACCAACAGGAGATCCGGTTCCGTGACACCAATCTGCAGAGGTCTTTAGGTAGTTGCCTGCTTGGTCAGCCGAGCGACGTATTCAGTCCATGGGATGCCAATGTGGCATGGAGTCCAGACAAAGACTAGGCCTACTGAACTGCCAGACCTGCTGAGAGTGGATACAGTGTCTTGAATAGCTTGTACCAGAGGATGTCTAGAGAAACTATGGTAGACTGCTTGCAAGCCACTCAGGGAGTTGCTAGATATGACAAATAACTCCCGAAGGCTAGAACAGAGGTGCTCAAGAGCACGATAAATAGCAACCAGCTCTTCAGAAAGAATACTGCTCCCACAAGACAGGGAATATTGTTCAACGTGATCACTATGGACAAAGGCAAACCCAGTTCGGCCATCCATTATGGAACCATCAGTGTAAATAAACTCTGCATCACAAAATGAGTTGATAAGAACCGCAAACTGGCGACAGTCTCTGGTAGTACTGAAGCTTTGAGGTCACGTGCCAAATCCATATAGAGCTACAGTGAGGGAAAGACCAAGGAGGCAATTGGGAAGGATAGTTTTAAGGTGGGAGGGAGGGAGGGGGGAGGTATTTGAGCATAGAAAGAAGGGGGGTGCCCGGGCCGCGATCGGGTGACCTGAGCTTGGTTGCCGTTGTGGATATGGGAGTGCATAAGATGGAAAAATGAACCTGCGGTTTGGGTGATCAGGTGAGGCAGGAACGTGGGTGACTTACGAAACCAGTAGCTGCTGCTGGCGGAATCTCAGGGTAGAAGGCTCATCACTGTAATAGTGCGAAAAGCACCCATTGCTAGCCTAACCCCACAAACGAGGATTGGGTTGAGGATCTGTAATGCTGAAGGCGCTGCTTAGTCATATATCAAGCTCACATAATCGAGATGGAATTGGATGAGGGCTTTGTAGAGCTGAAAAATAATTGTTTGTGCAGTTTCCAAAACAGTGTGGCTGAGGCAATGAAGGATATTGAGGTGTCGCCAGCACTGTTGTTGAAGTTAGCGATGGTGGGGAGTCCAAGTGAGCCGGCCATTGAGGAGCATGCTAAGTTAGCAATGTGTCTCCTCTAAGCGAAATAGTTTGTAGGTGAGATAAAGCTCTGGATGCAGGCCAACTGTCCAATGGCAACAGAGATGCATGACGTTAGTCTTAGATGTAGAAAATTGAAAACCATGGGCGAAAGACCTGGATTGTGCTTTGCGGATGGCTCCCTGCATGTGCCGTTCACCGACACTGATTCTGGTGGAGCTAAAGTATAAGTAAAAGTCATCAGCAAACTGGGAACAGGAGTCCGATGAGCTAAGTGCAGTTGCAAGACTGTTAATTACCACCTAAAAGTGGGGGACACTTAGGACACAGCCCTTTGGAACACCGTTAACCTGTATATGAGGGGAACTGAAACAAGTACCAACCCTAACACGAGAGATACTTGAAGGGGGTGAATTCTGAAGGAACATAGGGAGGGCACCATGTAAGCCCCCTTCATTCAATGTAGCCAGAATTTGATGGCACCAGTGGTGTCATATGCTTTCTGAAGATCGAAGAAGATGGTGACAAGATGCTGGCGAAAGCTGTTCCAGCGAGACGAGATTGTCAATTGCTGAATGGCCCTGACAGAAGTGCTGCCCCCCCCCCTCTCCATTGTGGGGCCAGGAGGCTCCAGTTTCAAAGATCCACATGACCACATGAGCCGCTGACTCATCATACGTTCAAGGAGTTTACACATTACATTGGTGAGGTTGATAGGGCGATAACTGTCACCTCCAGTGGGTCAGCACCAGGTTTGACCACTGGGATGGTAATTCTATCCCACCATTGGGATGGGAAAATGCCCTCTGCCCAGGTGCGGTTGAAGAGGGCAAGTAGCTGACCCTGAGAGTCCCCTCAGAGGTGGCACGCAAATAGGCTGTTGAATGCGAACCTGTCCTGGAGAGGTCTTGGGGCTAGGTGTAAGGGCACTTTGGAGCTCCCACATACTAAACGGAGTGTTATATGTTTCTTGACAGAGCATGCAAAACGATAACTGCTTATGTTCCACCTGCTCTTTAAGGGCAGAGAAATCCTCACTGTAGCCTGAAGATACAGAATTGTGGTTGTAGTAGTCTGCCAGGTGTTGTTCAGTGATGGCAGATGAGTCAGTACAAAGGGTACGTACAATAGACAGACAGGATACACCCACTGAAGGGCGAAAGCCAAAAAGGCACCAAACCTGCGACCACACCTGAGATGGGGAGGTGCGAGAACCAATGGTGGTGATGTACCATTCCCAACACTCCTGCAGGAGTGCAGGATGAGTCACTGGGCTCAGGCCCAGATCCGTTTGAAGACATTGAGATGCTCCATAGGAGGGTGGTGCCAATGTTTCTGCAGGGCTCACCGACGGTCCTTGATAGCCTCAACAATCTCTCGTGTCCACCAGGAAACTGACTTTCGCCAGATGGTATCTGAAGAGCAGGTAACAGTTGCTTCGGCTGTAGAAACAATAGCGACATTGACCTGGAACAGCAGTATCTGCATCAGCGGAAATTGGAGCAGTGACCATAGCAGCTGATGTGTAAGCTGACCAATCAACTCCATGAAGAAACCACCTGGGTAAGCAGTTTGGGAATTGAAACTGGAGAAGAGATACAAGAATAGGAAAGTGGTTGCTACCACAAAGATCGTTGGGTACCCTCCAACAGAGGTGAGTTAGGAGACCTGGGCTGCTGAGATAAAGGCCAAAGGCCGAGTATGTGTCACTGTAAAATGTGTGGAAGTGCCAGAGTTGAGGAGGCAAATGTCATCTTGTCAAGAGGACCTCAAATCCCTATTGTGGCCCGAGATCTGGGTTCCACCCCATAGAGCGTGGTGGTCATTAAAGTCCCCCAAGAGGAGGAATGGTGGGGGAAGTTGGGCGACCAAGGCTGCAAGGTCTGAAGGACACACTACCTCATCTGCAGAGAGTGATGTCCTGTCTTGCCCTGATTCTGACAGCCACTGCCTCGAGAGCTGTACAAAGTGTCACTGATGCTCTAGTAGCAAGGACATAGACACTCCACTTGACACACTATTATAGTCTGAACAAGTCTTGTAGTAACACCTATAGTCATGAAGGGCAGGGGTTCGCATATGACAAGGATGTGGCACATCAGTTGTCATAACTCGGCTAGGTGGAGAAAAGAACTGCCACAATTCCACTGAAGGATGACACTATCAGTGAACGTGGAGAACATAAAAGTACCCAGGTGGCAGTTCAGATCTTAGGAATGCTCGTCACCACCGGGAGAGAGGTAACCAAATCAATGTCCATCATATCTGAGAATCTGCCAAGATCTCAGTCTTGAGTGATATCCAAGGATTTTCTTTTTTAGGTCTTGCCTTCCTATCTATTTTGTTCTCTGCTGTCTTCACTGTTTCATCTCTTGCTGCCCATTCTTCTTCTACTGTTTTATTTCTTCCTTCCCCCAGGGGCCCCACAGCTCTTTTGTGGGTATGTGTGTGGCACACACGGGTCCCCAAGCCATTGCAGCCTTTCTTCTTACTTTCCTGGGCTGCATTACCTCCCCCAGTTCCTCTCCTCCTCCTCATCCTAATTCCTCCATGTCCCTCTCATCTCCCCCCTTCTCTTGGTGGTTTCCTTTAAAATGGCACGGCTATTCCTATGCTTCTGATGACGGTTGTAGCAATTTTGATCTTAGTCGTTTTCCTCTGTTTTCGGCACCCCTCAGGGTTTGACTTCCACAAAAATTTACCGTTACCAGTGTGAGCCATTTGGGGAAGAACTCCTGACCTAACCCCTATGGTGTGGATCCGAATCCTTTCCTTTCCCATTTCCTTCCTTGCCATAGCCCCCTCTCCCGCTAGGTCCCCGGCACGTGTAGCCAGTCCGTGTGGGGGGAGGGGGTTATGTACCCTTATGGGTGAGCCTCCTGACAATGCAGGGATCACACTACTGGTACTAGAGTTGCAACCTCCCCATGCAGGCCAAGGACTCGATACCCGTCCTCATGGGGTATCATGGCCCTGGCAATGGCCATCGTGCCAGGTGGCCATTGCTTTGGCTGGATGGTGCCCATGGGGAGAGCCCCAGATACAAGTGGGTGGTACCAGGGCAGATGTTTCACACAGTTAAACATGTGAAATTAGATAATGGTCATGATAGGGCCGTCTCAGAAGGCAGAAAGAAGTATAATGCTACTAGCTACGATAAGAGGACCTTCCCCTCTCTGTCTACCCCTGGGAGGAGGGGCAGGCACATCGGCTTGTGGTGAAACCCTTTCCATGTTACCTGGTCTGCACGAGGACGGATGGAGGGACGTTCACTGCCACTAAACCATTGTTCTTCGTTGATCATATTGAGGATAAGTTTGGGGAAATTGAAACAATGAGCAAGATGCGTTCTGGATCACTGTTAATTAAAACAGTCTCTGCTGCCCCATCTGCAGCTCTGTGTCCCTGTGACATCTTGGCAACGTTCCAGTGTCTATAACCCCTCATCAGTCACTGAACATGGTTCAGGCAGTAATTTTTCACCATGACCTCCTCCTTCAAACTGATGAGGAACTCCGGGCCAACCTCGAATGGCAAGGTGCTCATTTTGTTCGCTGTGTGCAGTGAGTCCTCAAGGATCATTGTGTGGATACCAGCGCATTTATCTTGGCCTTTGAGGTGGGATACTCTCTCAGAGAACATCTATTGTTGTGACATGAAGCCGTATGTTCCACCTCCCAAGCGATGTTCCGATGTATGTGGTTTAGCATATGTCTTCTCGTTGCACAGTGGTCACTGTATGTGGTGAATGTGGCCATCCACTCCATGAAGGGAACCCGTGTGTTCCACCTCCTGTATGCTTTAAATGTCATGAGCACCACTCTTCTCACTCCCCAGATTGCCCTGTATATAAAAAGGAGAAGAAGATTAAAGAGTAAAAGTCCCTTGACCCTTATATACCAGGAGGCCCGCCTACCAGTTAAGCCTCGGTTACATCCTTTACACCTTCCCCTTTCTCATTCCATTCCCACCCTATTCTTCCCCCTCCTCCTCCTGTGCTTCCCTTGTCCTCCTCTGTGTCCCCCTTCCTCCTTCCAGCTGGAGGCACTTGCCGGTGAAGGTACCCCCTCCCAGAGTTCCTCTTCCCAGTGTCCACCAGATAGGAGGTCCTCTGCCTCAAGCCGGCAGCCGGGCATCCAGTCTGATAATACCAAGCTCGCCCGGTCTTCATCGGTGCCAGACCGTACTGACTCCAGTTCTCTCTCTGGAACCTGTCCTCCTAGTCCTGCAAGAGAAGGAGAAGAGGAAAAAGAAGCAAATGTCGCAGTGCAAGGCCCCTCCGATAGTCCTGGAGGCAGCACCTTTGTCCTCACAGCCAAATAACCCCACTGAACCTGTGTTTGATCCGCTGTTTATGGATGTCGTTCCTCCCTCATCGGTGACAGACGTTGACCCAGCTTTGTGACATGCATCAGTACGTTCGCCTTCCATGTGGATCCTCGATTTGTTATCATCGAATGGAAGTGTAACGGCTACTACCGTCGCCTCCTGGAGTTGAAACATCTTATTGCCTCTTACTCAGCAGTTTGTGTTGTTTTGCGGGAATCGCAATTCACTGATAGCCATTCACCAACACTCTGTGGGTTCTGTTTTTTTCTGTCGGAACCTTGTTCGCCTCCCTACAAGCATCTGGTGGAGTCTGCCCTCTAGTTTGTACGGACGTTGTTAGTTCATGGATCCTTCTCTGTACCACACTGGAAGTGGTTGCTGTTATGATCCACGTACACTCGCCATAAGAATTTGTAATCTATATCTCCCTCCTGATATGCTACCTATGTCTGCTGCCTCACAGCACTCCTTCAGCATCTCCCTCCTCCTTTCCTCATTCTTGGGGACATCAATGCCCATCATCTTTCATGGGGCAGTGCTTATACAACTAGTCGGGGCCACCTCGTTGACCAATTCATTGCTGATCACGACCTGTGTCTCCTCAATGATGGCTCCCCAACCCATTTTAGTGCCGCTCATGGCACCTTTTCCTCCATAGACCTTTCACTCACTTCTCCCCCCCCCCTTTCCCTTTCCCCTTTCTTTTGCCGGTCACCGCATGACGACCTTTGCGACAGTGACCACTTTCCATTCATTCTTTCACTCCCCTCACATTGGACGAGGGACAGGATACCTTGTTGGGTTTTCCATCATGCTGATTGGCCTTTGTATACATCACAGGTGGTTTTTCACACCATCCCTGTCCGACTCTATAGATGAGGTCATCAGTGATGTGTCTAATGCGATTACTTGAGCTGCTGGCATTGCTGTCCCCTAGTCAACAGGTCCTCCTCGTCTTCGCCCAGTTCCATGGTGGAGCGCAACCATTGCTTCGACGATTTGTGAGTGCTGTCGAGCCTTGCAACATCTTAAGCGCCACCCATCCCGTGCTGCTTTTGTTAACTTTAAATGCCTTCGTGCCAAGGCTTGTTATATTATCACACAGAGCAAGCGGGTGTGCTGGGAGCGTTTTCTCTCCTCCTTGGGATCTTCTGTACCCTTGTCATGGGTGTGGGCTATGATCCACTCCATTAAAGGTTGCCAGTGGCAGTCTTCAATCCCTGGCCTCGCCTTACCAGAGGGTGTCTGTACTGATCCATTGGCTCGGGCAGAGCACCTTGCAGCTCACTTCATGAAGGCATCGGCAATGGCTTCCTACCCGGTGGCTTTTCGTCTCAAGAAACAACAGGCTGAAGTCTCAAATTTGTTTCACCACTCACTGGGAGGAACCCTATAACAAACCCTTCACAGAATGGGAACTATGTCTGACCCTTTCTTCTTCTCATGATTCTGCACCTGGGCCTGATTCCATCCATAATCAACTTCTCAAACATCCCAGGCTCCCACAATGGCAATATTTACTGTTATTAAGCCTGGTAAGGAACTGTCACATCTGGACAGTCCCGATTAGCCTGACAAATGTGCCATGTAAACTGCTCGAGCGGATGGTTGTCTGCAGACTATGTTGGGTACTTGAGTCACAAGGACTTCTGTCACCTTATCAGTGTGGGTTCTGGGAGAGCAGGTCTACTATTGACTATCTACTTCAACTAGAAACAGCAATCGGAAAGGCGTTTTCAAAACATCAACATCTTTTTGCTGTTTTCTTTGATTTATGTAAGCCATATGACACTGCTTGGCATCATCATATTTTATATATCCTCCATGACTGGGGCCTACGAGGCTCCGTACCAATTTTTATCGGTCAGTTTTTATCCCGCTGCATGTTCCTTGTGAGGGTGGGCTCTTTCTTCAGCTTCCCACAGATCCAGAACAACAGCGTTCCACAGGGTTCAGTGTTAAGTGTTACACTCTTCTTAATTGCCATTAATGGGTTGGTGAGCTCTGTTGGTTCACTTGTCACCCCTGCTTTGAACATAGACAACTTTTGCATATGGTACAGCTCCCACTCGGTAGCCTCAGCTGAACGCCAGCTCCAAGGTTCCATTCGGCAGGTTTCCTCATGGTCTCTCTCACATCGTTTACAGTTTTCCCCTTCTAAAATGCGAGTAATGAATTTCTGCCGCTGTACTACAGTCCACCCTGACCCAGAACTCTTCTTGGGTACTCAACGCCTAGAAGTTGTGGCACAGCACCGTTTCTTGGGCCTCCTTTTTGATAAAAAACTGACTTGGCTGCTCCATATTCGGCAGCTGAAGATAAGCTGCATGTGGAAACTCAATGCCCTCCGTTTCCTAGCTCTCTCCTCCTGGGGTGCAGATTGAACAACACTAATTCATATCTACTGGACTCTGATTCAGTCCTGATTAGATTATGGGTGTCAGGTTTATGGCTCGGCAGCTCCTTCTGCCCTGAAACTGTTGGACCCCATTCACCATTGTAGCATCCTCTTGGCTACGGGTGCCTTCCAGAACAGCCCTGTAGAGTCTCCTTGCTGAAGCGGGAATTCCCCCTCTTCAGACTAGGTGCCATCAGATTTTGGTGTCCTATGCCATTGCCATTCGTAAATTCCCTGGTTGTCCCACATATAATGTTCTCTTTGAGGGCGACGGTTTTAGAACTCCTGATACTTGCTCTCGGATGGGTTTACCTGTTGGATTGTGATTAGCCTGCCTTTGTAGGACTTCAACCTCCATTCCCTTGACTGTTTGCGTCATACTATACCGCGCACCGCTCCTTGGTTGGTGCCTCGGCCACAAATCCGACTGGATCTCTACCACACCCCAAAAGCTTCAGTCTCCTCCCCCATAATCTTCCGGCATTTGTTGTACACTGTCCTTGAAGAATTTCAGGGTGCCATGATTTTCTGCACTGATGGCTCTAAATTTGCTGGTCATACAGGATATGCGTTTGCATCTCCTATTGGTGTGGAATGCCATTCTCTGCCAGAATCATGCACTGTGTTTATGGCACAACTAATCGCTATTAGTAGAGCACTTCATTTTATGAAACAGGTAGCCATGGACCGTGTTTTAATCAGTTCTGACTCAATGAGCAGCCTGCAGACTTCGCTGATCTTTGTAACATCGATTACTCTGTTTCTTTTCTCTGGGTTCCCAGTCATGTGTGTATCCTAGGAAATGAACAGGCTGACCAGTTGGCTACAGTAGCTGTAAATCCCTGACCCTTCTCCTGGGTTATCCCAGGCGCAGATTTGTGGGTGCAGATGAGATTGCTACTCATACAGGACTGGAACACCAACTGGCAGGCTACTGCTCCTTCAAGTCGACCACTGCAGCATGGAGTTCTTCCATACACCCTTATCGAAGGGAATCCACTGCCCTTGGCTGTCTCCGCATCGATCACTCCAGGCTGACCCATGGTCTTCTTTTGGTCCTGCGAGCAGCAGGGTTTTGGAGCTCTCCCCTCCCCTCGCCCTGATGACTTCCATTTTTCCTTATAACTTGGTTTTAATTCTTGTTGTTTCCCTTTTTACATTTGTAGGCTTCTCATTTAGGAGCATAAGATGTTCTCTCTTGTATCTATTTGTCGTTAATTAATGGGGATTCTAGATCTGTTGCAACTTTCCTTGCAGAATCCTGCTTTTTCTATTGGTTTTAGTCCTGTTCTACTTGATTTTAACCCCCTTTTAGTTCCTCTATTTTATTCTTGTTACGGTCTTAACCGACCACACACTAGCTTGCACTCCATACAGAGGTCATGGGACTGAGAACTATCTGTCTGGTCCCATCCACCCATCAACCAACCAACCAATCTTATTTCTCCCTGTTTCTGTCAGTTGTTGCCTAAAGCTGCCTTTGAAATTTTCTAGAACTTCAGGTTCCTTGCATTTATCCAGGTTCCATTTCCTTATTTTCCTACCTTTCTGCAGTTTTTTTTTTTCTATTTCAGTGTACAATTCATGACCAATAAGATATGCTCAGTCTTTATCTGCCCATGGGTATGTCTTACATTTTAAAACCTGGTTCCAAAATCTATGTCTTACCATTATTAAATCTATCTGGTACCTCCCCATGTTTCCTGGTCTCTTCCACGTTTACAACCTTCTTTTGTGATTCTTAAACCAGGTGTTTGTTATAACTAAATTATGTTCTGTGCAAAATTCTACCAGGCGGGTTCCTCTTTCATTCCTTTTGCCCAGACCATATTCACCTACTATCTTCCCTTCCCTTCCCTTCCCTTCCCTTCCCTTCCCTTCCCTTCCCTTCCCTTCCCTTCCCTTCCCTTCCCTTCCCTTCCCTTCCCTTCCCTTCCCTTCCCTTCCCTTCCCTTCCCTTCCCTTCCCTTCCCTTCCCTTCCCTTCCCTTCCCTTCCCTTCCCTTCCCTGTCCTACTACCAAATTACAGTCTCCCATAACAATTAAGTTTTCCTCTCCCTTAATTGTCTGAATAATTTCCTTTAGCTCCTCATATATTTCTTTGAACTTCTCTTCATCGGCAGAGCTAGTTGGCATATAAACTTGTACTACTGTGGCCGGTGTTGGCTTCATATTTACCTTGACTAAGATAATGCAATCACTGTTGCGCTCATAGTAGTTTACCCGCATTCCTATATTTCTTATTCATTATCAGACATACTCCTGTAATACCCCCAACTGACTTTGTATGTATAATTCTGTACTCACCTGACCAGAAATCCTGTTCGTCTTTCCACCGAACTTCACTAATCCCCCCTGTCTAACTTCAAGTTACCCATTTCTCTTTTTAAATTTTCCCGATTAATGGATCTAACATTCCACGCTCCGATCCATAGAATGCCAGTGTTGTCTTTCCTGATGACAACATCTTCCTGAGTAGTCCCTGCCAGGAGAACTGAATGGGGCCTATTTTGCCTCTGGAATATTTTACCCGAGAGGATGGCATCATCTTATTTTCATACTGTAGAGCTGCATGACCTCGGGAATAGTAACAGCTGTAGTTTCCCCATACTTTCAGCCGTTTACAATAACTTTATCGCAAAGCCACATTAGCTGATGTTACAAGGCCAGCTCAGTCAATCATCCAGACTGTTGCCCCTGCAACTACTGAAAAGGCTGTTGCCCCTCTTCAGGAACCAGACATTGTAGTGTAACAAGTGGCACTACAACCCAATGAACTGACATAAGAATGTCAAATAGTTTATTTAAATACCATTTATGAAGAAATATGTTCTTTTGATTTTTTGTTTCTATTTTTCCAGATTACTTACCAATTATTTTTAATGAAAAGTATTATGTAAAGTGAATTTGAATGTAAATGAACTTAGGAATAAGTATGTAATTTGTATGCTCTGTGAACCTTGTTTGTTTTGTTTGAGGAGGTGATGAGATTTTGTTAGATTATTGTTGGAGACTGATATGAGATGAGTGTTGGTCTCAATGTATTCTTTAGAAGAATAAATAATTGTATTCTACCATAAACTTCTACAAAGTTATGCTCAGTAAATGCTCATTATAATTATTCTCTCTGATCTGTCAAAAAAGTAATCTCTGGAATTATTAAGATTTCGAGTATACTTAGGAGATGGGAACTTGCCCTTCAGCATATTCTCTCTTCCCATTGCTCACCTGGTCTCAACCTCTGCTAAATGAAATTCCCGCCCACCATCTTCAACATCTTTGCTTCGGTTCTCTGGACAGAGCCTCTGTCTCAAGTGGTATCTCTGTTCAACTTCTTTGCTTTCTACAGTATGTCTGCTTAGGTGTGTTTGAGTTTGTTTATATGTGTGGGTGTGTGTGTATTTGCTTACCCTCCTTTTTTCCCCCCCAAGGTAATTCTTTCCTCTCCCGGGATTGGAATGGCTTCTTACCCACTCCCTTAAAACCCTCATCATTTCCTTTTCTCTCTCCTCTCCTTCTGCGTGAAGCAGCAGCTAGGCTGTGAATTCTAGCATTTGTGTGTGTGTGTGTGTGTGTGTGTGTGTGTGTGTGTGTGTGTGTGTGTGTGTGTTTGTTTGTTACTATCACTACCTGTGCTCCTTTGCCTGGTAAGTAATCTTCATCTACTTTTTATATATATACAAAGAACAAAGCAAACGAGGAACAGAGTAGCTGGGCCTCGCATTGCATCATCTTAATTGTAGAGAAGAATCAAGCCAGAAGACTAAATCTTACTTAAATTACAACAAAATAAGAGTTCTTGTAGTGACGGTGCTATACCAATTTACCATACACGATCCTATAGAATTTAAAGTTCTGCAGAGGTAACACTGCAACGTTTGTCTGGCCTCTCCACAGATACCCCTCTGCTGTGGTTGCACCTACGGTCTGTATCGTTGAGGCATGCAAGCCACCACACCTTAGGAATGTTCATGGGGATAGATTGAGAGATTTATACCAAACAAAATAACAAAAGTGGGGGCTGACCTGCCGTGGTACACAAAAAAGGTTAGATCACTCTTGCAAAAGCAAAGAAAAATGATTGCCAAATTTAAATGGACACAAAATACTTTTTTACAGAAACACAAAATTTAGCT
This sequence comes from Locusta migratoria, assembly GCA_026315105.1. NCBI lineage: Eukaryota > Metazoa > Arthropoda > Insecta > Orthoptera > Acrididae > Locusta > Locusta migratoria. The sequence continues at coordinate 242,715,511 of CM048746.1, forward strand.
CGAACTTCAATGTGAGAAGCTTATAATGTCACTGCCTACCCACATTCCCTTAGTTAGTCTGTACAAGTCGGCAGAGCAGCACACCACGCCCGCCCACTGCCCGTTAGTGCAATTGTAAACATGGGCTTATCTTGTATCACCAGAGACCACCGCTTCTATTAAGGAAATCTTAAAAATTGGTTTTATGTTTCTCACATCTTTACCGAGTATGTTCCAACTGTAATTCGTTGTTACTCGAACATTTGTAGGGCGACAAGGAAATCCAAAAATCCAGCAAAATAGAAACACCGTAATAACAACTTATGGTGTCACACCACGGAGAGCGCATTGTAAGCTTTGTTTACCATTTATACCATCTTCTTAACACAAAATAAGCCCATGTACCATTATACCCGTTTGTAATTCCGCCTTGTAATTTTGTGTAACTTCTGTCATGCATATAATCTGAAGATGCCCTGCTAAAGGGCAAAATCAAGATAGTTTGAAGGAATATTTATTTACTATTCTTCCCGAAACACCTTTTATAACCAAGTGAAAAATATCAAACATGTTAAAATTTAAAAGAAAGAGGTTTCAGTTAATTTGATCGTTAAATAGCATGTGGAAAAAATACTATTGAAAATCCATAAATAAGCTGTGGTGGTGGTGATCACAATGTGAAATCTCTAAAATAGGTTTGCTTCTAAATTCGATTGGAATGTCTATAATGGAGGATAGATAACAAGTCGCCATAAAGAGGCTTGCTGAGCTGTTGACAGGCATAAAAAATAGACAATCACATTCACACAACTTAAATTTTTGGGCATGGCTTTCAACAGAAAAAGAAACTCATACATTCGTGCAAACACTTAAACAACTATACACACACAGCCACCATCTCTGGCCACTCCAGTTAGGCGGGACTTTGAATTGCGGCATTGAGTACAGTGAAGGAAGGTTTAGGAAAGGATAAGAGGTAGGTGTAGAGGAGTGTGGGCAGGGAGTGAGGGGGTTTGAAACAAATGATGATGATGATTATGATGATGATGATGATGATGATGATAATATGGAAAAATAGAAAAAAAAGTTAAGAAGGTAATTAAGGTGATATTGTAAGGGATGACACACAGATGCTAGGAAGACATGAATTGGGCAGATACAGGATAAAGAGTGGGGAAGAAGGGGGTGGGCAGATGTAAGCCATGTGATTTACTAACTCTGCTGCAGTCATTGCACAGCACTTTATATTGGTATGACGACGAACCAGCTATGCATCAGGATGAATGGCCAATGTCAAACTGTGGTGAAAAGCAAGGTGGACCACCCTGTGGCACAGCAAGACATGGCACTCTAGATTTCAATGGCTGCTTCACTACCCAAGCCATCTGGATCCTTTCCTCCACCACCAGGTCTTCTGAACTGTGCAGATGGGAGTTGTCCCTTCAACACATTCTACAGTCCTGCAACCATCCTGGCCTCCACCTATAACAACTTCCACCCCTAAGCCCTATGCCTATCATCTCTCTCCTTCCATCCATCCATCCTCACTCATTTTCCTCCCCCTCTCACCTCCTCTCCAATTCATGTCTTCCATGCAACTGTGTGTTGTCCCTTAAAATATTACCTTAATTACTTTTTTATTTTTATATTTTTACTTTTCCTTATTATTTTTATCATTTCAAATACTCCCACTCCCTCCCCACACTCATCTACACCTCTCTTTCATCCCCCCTTCCCTTCACTATATTCAATGCCGCAATTCAAGTTCCAAAGTAAGAAAGCCTTTACAATCCATCATGCTATGCAGAACTTTCCATCCCCACCCTTACACGGCATCCTTCCACTCTATTCCCCAACTCTCACAGTCTAGATGCTTGTGCTGCTGGAGTGGTCGGACATGTTGGTTGTAAGTGAATAGTTGTCAGAGTGATTGTGTTAATGTATGTGTTTCTTTTTCCGATGAAGGCCATAGCTGAAAATTTAAATTGTGTGAATGTGATTGTATATTTTTCGTGCCTGCCAGCAGCTCAGCGAGCCTTTTTACAGTGAGTTATGTATCCTCCATATGTTTATTTTGGTGATTAATAGTAGTGAATTTTTACCTTCTTATAAACAGGGACTCATTAATTCTTTCTCTTTCCATTAGGCTGGGACCTGTCAACAGCAGATGACCCTGATTGCCTTGGAGTCTTCTATGGAATCATTGGAAAAATTGAATTGCATTCTGTTGTTGAAAGTCGTTTGATTCTTATAAAAGATTATGCAACAGTTGGTGATCTACCAGGTGGTAAAACTGTTTACAAAATAAAATCCATAACTTTCCTGCAACTTAGTCCCTCCAGTGAAAATGTTGACTTAGGTCTTCATCCCTGCAAGAAACATCAGAATGGAATGTCTGTCAAGAAGACTGGAGGTGCTGTGGGAATTTTTGAAATGCATCAAAAGGCAGCATTAGCAAAAACATGGGGTACAATGAAGTCTGCAGCAAACACCATAAAGACAACAACACAACAGGCAGCTGCTCTTGCAACATCCCAGGTTGAGTTTTGGTATGTCACAATCTATCAGTTATGTTTGAAAGTTTCCGAATAAAAAAAAAATTAAATTTTTTCAGGTAAAAACTGGTAAACGGCGAGACAGTAAAGATAAAGAAAAATTTGAACGTCGAATATTAGATGAGTTGCAAAGAGTTTTTACCGACACAGATTCATTCTATTTCTCTCTGTCAACTGATTTGACAAATTCCTTGCAGCGACAAGCAAATTTAAATGTCAGTAATGACAAGAATAAATTAGCATTCTGGAAAACAGTGGATGATCGGTTTTTCTGGAATAAACATATGCTAAGTGACATCTTGGCACTGGGGGTGAGTAATTTAATATATTGTTGTGTATAATATATTTTATGTTAAGTTTTAGCTATTTTGCTGTAGGTTTAATACATACTAGCTCTGAAACCTACCTTATATTAGAAACAAAACTACAAATTAGGGAAAGATTTCATCTGCAGGTATTCATGAAACCTTCAAAATTATGAAGCAAAGAAATACACATAATTTACTGGAATGCAGGCATTTTGTAGAAGTAAATACGAAACATATTAAAACATTATGATTGATTTGACAGGTGTTTACCCATAATGGTGTTTGTCATATTTATTGATTTCTGTGTTGTACAATGATATATTGTGCAGGTATATGTTCATTGGTGTAAGTGGTTTATCTCTATAATCTGTTGTGAATGCAGTCATTAGTAAAGAGAGAGAGGAGAGAGGAGAGAGGAGAGAGAGAGAGAGAGAGAGAGAGAGAGAGAGAGAGAGAGAGAGAGAGAGAGAGATTAAAACCTGATGCTTAATGGAATGGGTTTTTTATGGACCTAATTTTTAATGTCCTCACATATCGTGAACTGCGTGTTGTATTGTGATATAGTTCCAAAAGTACATAAAGTTGTATGTGTGTAGGGGGCTGTTCAAAACTTAAGGTGACATTCTAAATTGTCTGGGCAATTCATTTGCTTATCAATCATTTTTTTAAATCTTGGTACACATGTCCCAAACATATGTTAACAGTTTTAGTTGTACAGCATACATTGTTTTGGACAGTAGAAAGTTAGACGTGTTTTAGTGTGTTGACGGTTTTGTGTTATAAAAAAAAGAAGCAAAAATTTGCATCAAATTTTGCATGAAAAATGGGATCAGGTGTTCTAAAACACTTGAAATGTGGACAGTGGCATACAGTGAGTCTGCCTCAATTTGTGATGACGATGATGACGATGATGATGATGATGATGATATTATTACAAGTGGTACAAGCTGTTCCAAGATAGCCGAAAATGTCAGTTGTGAACCTCGCGCTGGATGCCCCAGCATCTCAACAACAGGTGATAATGTCAGAGCTGTGACAAAAATTGGTTTTGAAAATAATCAAATTACTGTAAAAGAAGTAGGTGAGGATGTTGGCATATCAGTCGGCCCATGTCATGCAATTTTTCCAGATGTTTTGGGCATGAGACATGTCATCAAAGTTAATACAAAACTTCTCAATTTCGATCAGAACAACTATCGCATGAGTTTCATTCAGGAAGTCTTGAGTGATGTCAATGATGATCCTGATTTTCTCAAAAGGGTCATAACTGGTGACAAAACATGACTTTAAGTTTATGATGTTGAAACCAAAGCCCAATTATCCCAATGAAAGCATCCCACAGAACCAAGAGTGAATAAGCACATAAAGTTCAATCAAATGCTAGTTTTGCACATTGGTTTTTAATTACCATGGCATAGTGCATCATGAATTTTTGCCTCAAGATCATAAGGTCAATAAGGAATATTACCGTGATGTTATGCACCATTTGCAAGAAGTAATTCTAAAAAAGGTACAGAATTGTGGAAAAACAATTCATGGGGTTTGCATAATAACAATGCACCTGATCATTCGTTATTGCTTGTGTGAGATTTTTTTGAGCAAAAACAACATGATAATCAATCCTCAGCCACTATATCCACTAGATTTTGCCCCCTGCAACATTTACCTTTTCTCAAAAGTGAAGAGACCTTTGAAAGGACAAAGATTTAAGTTGAGAAAATGAACTGCATTGCTGGAAGTATCAAGGCTGTACCAAAAGGTGCTTATGAGAAGTGCTTAGAGGATTGGAAGACGTTTTGGCACAAGTGTATTGATCTGAGGGGGATTACCTACTTTAAAGGAGACAACAAGAATATTTTTGTATAAATGAATATTTTTAATAAGAATATAAAGTCACCTTTTATACTGCCAGTAAAATTTTTCGTGAATGCAATTAGTAGTATAGAAGTTATAAAATGTAATATCATACCGAATGCTGTAATTTTACTGCATGAACAGTGGAAAAGCAGTAAGTGAGAATTTTTTTGTCCCTTCATCAGTTTGGTGTGGATGTCAGCTAGGAAAAGTATCATAAAGGTTTGAAATTATATTTCATGTTTGTTGCAAGTTGCTACATACTCTTGTTCTCATATAGTATATGAATAAGTCTTGTTGCATGATGAGAGTTCTTTGTGCCTCATACTGTTTGATGCCATATCTCTTAAACGATGTTCAATAGTTGATGCTTCTAACTATGGTACATGTACTGCACACATTTCCTTCTGTACACCTCCTGTTCCCATCTGTTTCTGTCCCTCTCTTCCTTCTCTTTTCTGTATGTTGATTCTCTGCGACACTTTTCCTTCTTCCACTTTCTCTGTCAACATAAACCTTCTCCCTATCCCGCCCTCCATTTCCTCCCCCTACCCTCTTTACGTTCAGCCATATCCCTCTGCACATGTTACTCAAAGATGTATTCTATAAACTTGTTGCAATACAATAAGGATAGTTTGCCACTCACTGCACAGACGTAATGACAAGCTGCAACAGGTACATAAAAAAGACTTGCACATAAAAAGAAGACACACGTACAACACTTTAGTCATCGGCCATGGCTTTCTTCATAATAAAGAATATTGCAATAGCACAGGCACACTTCACAATCGCACAACCATCATCACCGACTGTCGCCCTCTGAATCATGCTCTGTGGTGAGGAAATAAGGGGGCAGAGTAGGGTGGATAGGAAGGTTGTGTCATGGTTGTGGTGATGGGTATTCGTATTAGATGCGTGGAATCAGATTCAGCTTAGGAATGGAATAGAGTGGGGAGGTAGGTGAGGGGAGGAAAGCACGCAAAAAAAAAACAACAAAAAACTATGCATTTCTTCTTCCCAATCTCTTCATCCATCTCATCATCCATTACTCTGACCACCACATCCACACCCCCTGTCTATCTTCTCCCCATCTCTCTCTCTCTCTCTCTCTCTCTCTCTCTAATCCTTGCTCTCCCCCCTCTCCCCCCCTTCTCTCTGACCATCCTCTCCTTCACCCCGACTTCTCAGACCAATTCCCCTCGGCTCCTCTTCTGTCTGTCTCCTCCCCTCACCTGTCTCTGACCATTTACTCATATCCCCTCTGAGACCCTTCAAATGTGTTACATAGCCCAGAAGTTGGGTGTAGGATGTTTCAAGTAAGGCTATGTGCATGTGGGATGTTGGTGTATAAGTAGGTGGCTTCAACTGTGAAAAGAATGGATCCAGAGGTAAAATATTGTGGATGGCAGTGGTTGGTATCCAAGATTTTGGACAATTCGTTGAGTGAAATTCCTTCAGTAGGAGCTCAGTAACCAGCTACAAATGGACACTGACAATTATTTGGTTTGTGTGTAATTTGGGGAGCATGTAGAAGGTGTGTGTGTGTGTGTGGTGTGCTGTTGGATGAGGAGAGAGATGGATTCAGGGAGGAGTTTCTGTGAGGGACCTTATGCTGGCGGTGCTGGCCTGGAACAGTTGCAGCAACTTCCAGTTCAAACTGCTGCATGGTTGTTCCCATTCTGGTCACTCTGTTTCTAATTCAACTCGCTGCTTGGTATTGAGCTGTCATCTGTTTTCTTCATTGTGCTCCCCCATTCTCATTGCGTTTGAGATTTTTTTGAACTGTGACTACTGGGTCTACACCTATTCTGTTTAGCATCCATCTCCATTTATTTACTTTTTACAGGTATTTCATAATTTTGTAATTTAATGCACATTATGTGTAATACATAGATTTTACAGAGACTATAAAGGCAAATCTGTTTATTTCTTTGTAGTTTTTATCAATAGCAGAAGGCATAATTCTCAAGAGTGTTTTATTATTATTATCTGTAAATTTTTATATTCCTTCTGCTTTATTTGACATTAGCTTTTAATATAACTTTCTTCATTTCCGTAAAATGTTTGTGTGTTCATCAAATAAATAATTTTTCCCTTTCCTCCCTCTTTCCTTCCCTGGCTTCTTTGGGCTACCTCCGTGTTAGTTTTTTACATAAAAAAATAGAAGGGAGAAAAATAGTTGTGCATGATATCAGCTTAGTAGGAAAACGGATTTAGATTTTGAAAGATGCAGACTGCAATAATATCAAATTTACTTTTTATCCCAGAAATTATTGTTCACCTTTTATAAACTAACTACATTGTTTATAACTGTTTTATCTGATATTGGATAGTTATTGGATAAAAAAGGAATGGTGAATGAATAAAAAGGAACAGTTCTTAAAAAGTAACTAGTTTCCCCATGTGTACTCTCCAACACATGGCCAATATTTTGCAGACATTCTAAAGTTTGTGCACTTCCAACCTGCCTTAATTTCTCGGAAACTGGTGGCTGAGTTGATGTTGATACCTTTCTCTTTTTCAGAATTGTGAATGATACCATGTCCCTTTTACTATGAAGCAGCTTCAACATATTCTCACTTCGCCACTGTCTTTCACACCAGAATGTGATGGTGTCAACATTTAAATGCTGAAGCACATATCTATTGCATTTTCTTCACAATACACCAGTGCAACTGTTAATAATTCTTTATTCAGAACACTGACTGGTTTTGCAACATGAATTTGCATCCTCAGGAGCTTATTTCCTGTACATAAGATAAAGAAAATACAGAAATCAGAACTTAAACTTATCAACCCTGTAAAGCACATACCAGTTGCATTATATGGGTTAATGTATTCTTACATTCAAAGTCATGAAAATATATTTCATAGAGTTGGAACTATGTGATCCCCATCATATATCTCCAGGTGTAACCAACTTTGCATTTGAAACTTCTGTAAAACGCCTTTTGTTCGAAAAGTGGGGCTCTGTCAACTATGAATTAAAAACTGCATAAAATCCATCCCATACCCAAAACAGAAACTTTTCATATCCTTAACTGCCAAGTAGAATTACGCCATGGTAACCTATTGGCTAATTTTGCTTATCTAAAGAGGTGATGTATTTTAACTTTTCTAGGTTTTTATCGAGCAATTATTATTTATTATGCATAGAATTTTAGGACTTTAGACTTTGAGATGCAAACTGCTCAGTATGAATTCTAGTACTTGTGGATTGTATTAACATGATATACAGCTAGTCCCCACCATTTAAATCAAGGCACTAGTCAACTGAGGCACTTTTTGGGTGCAAATGCATGTCTCTTCGCGTTCGGATCAGCTGCGACTCGTGTCCAGTCTGATGCCGGTGTGGGATGGATTTTATTCAGTTCTTAATTCGTAGTTGATGGAGCCCCACTTTTTGAACAAAAGGGACTTTACAGATGTTTTAAATGCAAAGTTGGTTACACCTGGAGGTAAATGATGGGGGGATCAGCTGGTTCCAACTCCATGTAATATATTGTTATGACTTGAATGTAAGTAGATAATGACCCATTTTGCAATTGGTATGTGCTTTACAAGGTTGATAAGGTTAAGTTCTGATTTCTGTATCTTTACCTTATATGCAGGAAATAAGCACTTGAGAATGAAAATTCATTTTGTGAAACCGGTCGTGTGTTCTGAAAAAGTTGCAGAGGTATATTGTGAAGAAAATAAATCATTTCAACTGTGGTTGCCCGATGAATAAATATGTCACAGGTTAACATTTTCTCCTTCCCACATACAACTACATTTAGAAAGAAGCTGTTTCCCACATACTCACAGCTGTCCCACCTGTATCTAAGCCTGATAAGGGCAAACAAATATAACAAGACTATCAAGAAGCTCACTACTGATACTGTATTCAAACATTATAGGATTGTTTTTTGTACTCATGTCCATCACCGTACATTTTTCTAGATTTAGAACTATCTGCCATTCTTCACCAACTAGAAATTTTGTCAAAGTCATCCTGTATCCCATTACAATCAATTAATGACGACACCCTCCCATACACCACAGCATCATCAGCAAACAGCTGCAAATTAAAAGTTACTCTATCCATCAAATCATTTCTATACATAGAAAATAATTGCGGTCCTATTACACTTCTTTCGGGCATGCCCAACAACACCCTAGCTCTGATGAAAACTCGCCAACAAGAACAACATACTGTGTTCTACCACTCTTCCAGCCAGTCACAGATCAATGAACCTATTCCATATGCTCGCATCTTCATTAGCAGCCTGCAGTGTGTCACCACTTCAATTGCATTTTTGAAAACTAGTAAAACACAATCTGCCTGCTGCCCTTCATCCATGGTTCGCAAGATGTCATGTAATAAAAGGGCAAGCTGAGTTTCACACGAACAATGTTTCCTAAACCCATGCTGATTCATAGAAAGAAGCTTATCTGTCTCAAGGAAATTGGCTGTCTTTGAGCTGAGAATATGCTCCAATATCCTGCAGGAAACTGATGTCAACGATATTGGCGTGTAGTTATGTGGGTCATTTCTATTACCTTTCTTATAAACGGGAGTCACCTGCACTTTTTTTACATTCACTAGCAACTTTGTTCTGAATTAAAGATTCACAATAAATGCAAGCTAAGTAATGGGCCAGTGCTGCAGAATACTTGAAAGCCGAACTGCTATTTCATCCGGACCAGGAGACTTTCTTGTATTCAGCTCTCTCAGGTGTTTCTCTACAACAGAATTACCTATTACTGTAAAACCCCATTTTTATGTTTCCGGATTTTACGTTTTCCCACCATTTACACAATTCTTTGTCGGTCCTGTCAAATTTGCTATGTTCACAATGTTAATTCGCTCTGTTTTTGCATTAACATATTTACCCTTTTCCTGCATTTTACACTTTTGAAACCATGTTGTTGAAGAAAAAAAATGATGTAATTGACATTTTTTGATGCTGGTGTGGCTTTCGCCTTAAAGTGTAGTGTTTATAAATGTTACACAGTCAAGTTTCTGGACACTCTGCATTTATTCAAACGTATATTTCATGTTTCGTTGTTTGCAGTATGCACTAGTAGTTTAATCACGATGCAGTGGCTGATGGGATTCCATCAGCCACCACGTTGATTGTCGGCTTAGCTTTGTTTACGACTTATGCAACTGGTTTCTCATGCTTTGCATGATACGTTTTGAGAATTTATTCCTATTGTTTGATGCAAATATGTATGAAGTTTTATAAACAATAAGACTGATGGTTTGCTTGTGTTCTGTATGTTTTTCTGCACATTGAAGGGGTATGGTACGCCTATATTATAATCTCAAAAATGTGTGAGATGCCGATACTGTGCTAATGTCACTAAAATACTTATGCATTTATTTGCACCTGAGAACGCGAATAAATTCTCGAATATTGTTGTGCGAAACATTGAATAATACAAAAAGTATGGAACTTGTGCAGTTTCAATTATCATCAATTATGATGAATGAAATACCCTAAAAATTATCATCAATTATGATGAATGAAATTACCTAAAAATTTGTACTTCCTATAAAGTTACCAGTTACAGTTCTGCTTGGTGCTTAAAATAGTACAAAATTCAGATAACCTTTATTACATAATAAATAAACTTCCTTGTTAGTATTTTGATGCTTATTTGTAGATGTATCACAAATAAACTATGAAAATGCAAGGGTGATCCAGTAAGCATACTTTACCGTTTAAAACATTATTTTCCTCATTTTATGTTTTCCCGAATTTTACACCGTTTTCATTAAGTCACTTGAAAAGTGTAAAAACTTGGTGCTACTGTACTATGTCCTCCATTTGGGAATTAAGTTTGTGTGGTCCTTTTGCTTGAATAATTTCTTAAAGGTTAAATTTAGAACTTCAGCTTTTTGTTTACTTTCTTATATTACTGTCCTGGAATGATCGAGTGACTGGATTGTGGCCTTTGACCCACTTATTGATTTTACATAGGACCAGAATTTCTTCAGGTTCTTGGAAAGTTCTTTTGTTAAGGCATGGTTGTGATAATTGTTGTATGCATTGCACATCGATCTTTCATAGACTCACAAATCTCTACTAACTTTTGCCTGTCTTGGTTTGCATTTTCTTTTTTCAACCGAATGGTTGGATGATCTTCGTATAGTTTGTTGGCAAGTAGTATCACTTTAGAATGTGCATTGGTCTTTTCTCATTGGCATCAGGGAAATTAAACCTCATTGTGAAGTAGTCAGTTTAGCTTATCTTTGTATAAGACACTGTTGTTTTAGACACTGCCGTGAATTAAGTGTTGACCCTGATCAACTCTTTGGCCACTGCTTTCAACCTTAGAGGACGTGTGCCGCTTTGTGATCCGGTACGCACTTTTTGATTCAGCGCCCATTTTTCTTTTTGATTTGGTGTTTTTTTTTTTTTTGCGTCCTTTTTTTATTCATTTATTTGCCACCCATATATTATCAGCCTCTAATTATGCACTCTGGAATATTTGTCTTGTATAGTAGCACACACTTCTCTTACACAGAAAACGTGTAGGAATCGTGTTTAGTGAAAAGGGAGGAAAAGAAAATGGAGGAAGAAGAAGAAGAAGAAGAAGAAGAGTGTGGAAAACTAATTTCAAAGTTTTTGAAGTTTAAAATTTATTTGTAATGACAGGGTAAATTTCTTAAAGAAATAATTTTGTTGGCAAATTGAAACTCATTTGTGCTGAGTGTATGAATGAAATAGCATCTGGTAAATTATCTAAAATAGAGGAGGAAGTCAAAAATATTAATGCTTCAAATGATCAATTTTTAACTTTTGTGGCAAGAAACTCCACTGAAGAACATTTTCCAGTACTGCTACACTGTTGGTGAAAAGTAATCCATAAAGTGAAGCATTTAAAGTTTTTTTTTTTTTTTTTCACACTTAGTAGTTTAAGTCTGTGGTACGTTGAAAAGCAGCTGTAAATGTTTTTGCTGCTGTGATTGTTTGTTTCTTCCTTTCCAACGATCTGAACTGTACTCGTACTATTTACATTAGTTCCTCTATGCTGGTTTTCAGTAGTTTCTATTGTGAATTGTTTAAAACTGTATTGATGGACAAATTTTTATGGGTGTAGTGCTAGTGTGTTTTTAAATTTGGATTAATAAAATTTTTTCTGTATGCAGATGAATATTGTTCTGGTGACTAATACTTGAAATACAATGCATTTACGGAGTGTTTCATTATATTTACATTAATGTTTAAAATTTCAGACTCCATTAGCTGATCTCTGGGTTATTCCAGTAATACAAGGTTTCATACAGATTGAACATTGCAGTGTAGAACTTGGAAGTGATAGTGGAGTTTCTGTTGGAAGCGAAAAAAGATATGAGGTATGTTGATAAAAGAAGTAATCAAAAAGCATTTTTAAAGTAGGTAGCTGTAAAGAGTACAGTTTTTAAATAAAAATATTCATTGGTGTGATTACCAAACATCCTTTGTAGACCATCAGTTTCTTTTTTCTTTTTGATAGCAGTATTTCAACGAGAGATGAAAAATATGTCTGTTAGTTACAAAATAGTGTAGGGGTTGTTTCTTTTATGGTTGGTTGGTTTTTTTTTTTCTTTAGAGTTTCCATTTGGTATGCTAAACAAATTCTCTGATCAGTGAATGTTTCTGTTAAACTATCCGAAACCAAATATGTAATATGGAATGTCAACTTACATTCATATAAAATTTTTATGGTGTGTGCATTTCAAATGTTTGCCATTACTTAAATGAAAGATACTGGATCTGTGTTCTACAAATGTAGGGCTTGAACTCAGTGTTTTAACTGAAAGTAAATTAAAAAAGATACAGCAAGACACAGCAAGTTCCATTGCAAATGATCAGTGTTTCAAGTTTGAATTGAAAAGTAGTCTCTGTTTCAAATTACAATATTTCTTTCTTTTTAATGTGTTTTGCACTTTTGGCACATCATCAGAACACCCAGAAGCAGCTGGACAGCACAGTTGGTGTAAAAGCACACAATGCTCAGCATTTTGGACTGGATAAAATCACATCACCAGCGTTGTGATGGATAAGTCCGCATTCACAGAACGAGTATCAATACATGACACGAGCAAACTTTACTGTGTGTATAGCTTGACTATCAGCTGCTCCCACTGTAACGTTTGCTCATGTGATGTATCAATATTCATTCTGTGAACATGGACCTATCCATCACAATGCTGCTAATGTAATTTTATGCAGTCTAAAATGCTGAGCATCATGTGCTTTTACACCAACTAATGCCATACAGTTGTTTCTGAGTGTTCTGTTGATGCACCAAAAGCGTGAAATGTGTTAAAAAGAAATAAATATTATAATTTGCAACAGAGACTACTTTTCAATTCAAATATGGATTAACTGTTGCTACACCAGGCCAACGAACTTTTGAGTGTATCAAGTGTTCCATGTTTTTAATTAAATTGTTGGGCTCAGTAGATGGATAGATGGGTTGAAATACATTACAACTACTGCCCAATTAAAACATTTTTTCAAGAAAAGAATAATTTGTTTTCATGGGAACTTTTCCAAAGTAATGTTGTACTGAATTCTTGCTATTTTAATGTTTCTTCTGAAATTTACTTTGAAATAGCATTTCAGGTTCCACAAATCCAATAATGTTGTACTTTCAATTTTGAGGACAGTTTACAACTCACCGCAAAGACGTGGCGACAAGCTGCGACAGGCACATACAAAAGACACACACATACAACACATTCAGCTATCGGCCAAGGCCTTCTTCAGAAAATAGAACACCACGCAATCACACAGGCACACAACACAGTCATACAACCATCACCTCCGACTGCCGCACTTCGAATCACACTCTGCAGCCAATCGGGGATGGGAGGGGAGGGGAAGGGAGGGGAGAGGGGATAGGATAGGAAGGTTACGTCATGGTGGTGGGGATGGGTTAGATGGGAATAACGAGATGCAGCTTAGGAATGGAGTGGGGAGGCGGGTGAGGGGAGAAAATAAAATAAATATATATGGAAAATGCATGCACACTGCAAGTACACAAGACCACACACACACACACACACACACACACACACACACACACACACACACAAACAGGAACTACCCCACAGACCTAGTCCACAAACAAATATCCTCACACACCCCGATTCCTACTCCTAACACTAGTAACCATCCCCGCGCTCCCCTTGTCACCCAGTATTACCCTGGTCTCGAACAACTAAATTCCATCCTTTGCCAAGGTTTTGATTTTCTATCCTCGTGCCCAGAAATGAGACATCCTGCCCAAGATCCTTCCCACCCCTCCTAAAGTGGTGTTCCGTCGCCCTCCCAACCTTCACAACATCCTAGTTCATTTTTATGCCACCCCAAAACCCAGCTCACTGCCACAGGGATCATATCATTGTGGAAGACCCACCCAGCACTTCATATTCCAGACCTGTCACAGGCTTATCCTACCCTATCAGAGGCCGGGCCACTTGTGAAAGTAGCCATGTAATTTACCAACTGTGCTGCAAACACTGTACAGCTTTCTATATTGGCATGACCACCAACCAGCTGTCCATTAGGATGAATGGCCACCGCCAAACTGTGGCCAAAAACAAGGTGGACCACCCTGTGGCACAGCATGCAGCGGAGCACATGCTTGATTTCAATGGCTACTTCACAACCCGGGCCATCTGGATCCTCCCGTCCACCACCAGCTTTTCTGAACTGCACAGATGGGAGTTATCCCTACAATACATTCTCCGATCCTGAAATCAACCAGGCCTCAACCTACAATAACTTCCCCATATTTTATTTATTTATTTATTTTTTTACTCCATACCTTACAGTTCCTACCTCTCTATCCCAAACCCCACCTATTTTGAGTGGTGTGTGAATGTGCGATCGTGTGCGCGCACGTGTGCGTGTGCACGCGTGCGCGTCCCCACACCATTCCTAAGCTGCATCTCGTTATTCCCATCTAACCCATCCCGACCACCGTGACGTAACCTTCCTATCCCCTCTCCCCTCCCTTCCCCTCCCCTCCTGTCCCCGATTCGCTGCAGAGCGTGATTCGAAGTGCGGCAGTCGGAGGTGATGGTTGTATGACTGTGTTGTGTGCCTGTGTGATTGCGTGAGTGTTCTATTTTCTGAAGAAGGCCATGGCCGGTAGCTGAATGTGTTGTATGTGTGTGTCTTTTGTATGTGCCTGTCGCAGCTCGTCACCACGTCTTTGTGGTGAGTTGTAAACTGTCCTCACTATATTATTAATTCCAACCTGGACTTTCCATTATTGTACTTTCAATTTTATTACTTTCAAGTTTCACATCCAAAATTAGTCTTCTTGTTATGTCAATCTCAAACCAGGCCACTTTACAACTCCGTAGTACAACTCACAACAGACTTTTACCAACCCATAACAAATCAAAACTTCCCTGGTGGTAACAGATTAGAACTAGAACTGAACTTCCTGCACTGCCTGTGCACCAGCTTATACGTACTGTGAGAAATGGCAGTCTATATCATGTGATTACTTACAACATGTGAACTTATTATGTGTATTATTAATTTAAATAAAACTTGTTTAATACAATAAAGAATTTCAATAGCATTCTGAGTCATTATACTGTTTTAGATTTTAACATACCATTTTATGTTAGCAACAAATAATATTACTACAAATTTTCATTTAATTTACAAGGTTTTAATATAAGTACATTATTTTATATTGAATAATAATTCAGATCATTTACATAGAATAAGCATTTAGATCATTTAAATCTTTAACTGGCATATCTTTTCTTGAAGATCTTTGACCCTATGTCTAGTAAACAACATGGCTTTCTCGCCTGTGAACTGTCAAAATACATACATTAATTTGAACATACATGTTTTGGTGTTATAAACACAAAAAGAGATCATGATGTATAGCTTTAAATACAGATTTTGAGGTAAGTTTAAGAAAAAGTTAAGCAAATAATATGCTTAGCTAATTTTGTGGCCAAAAAGGAAACTTCAAATTCATTATGTTTGTATCATTGAGACAGTAGATATTTAACAGGAATATATATCATATATACGACTTTAAAGGTGAAAAATTTCGTGATTTTTTCCTTGCATCGTCACTGGGTGAACATCTTGCTTGTGGCGTAGTGGCAATCTAGGTGTGCTATGGAAGTATCACTAATATTTAGCCTGATCAGTCACTTGTATCATTTATTATAGCTGAAACTCTTCTTCTGTGAGAAACTGCTGATACTGAGGAGACACTTCATTAGAACTGTGAGTAATGCACATCTGTTCAAACAACAGAGGAGATTTATTTCAAAACAACAATGGCAGCATAATACAGTGGTAATAACAGCCAGAAACTGCATTTAATTCTGCCATATTTTCCCCATTTACATGGCTCCCAAAACTGGATTTCTTAAACAGATTTCCCAATTCCACTTTTGGTTGGATTTGTAAGCACTCCAAAATGGATTCTGGAAATCCACTTCTGTAAAGCAGTTTTCCTGTTACAAAATCAATTTTCATGCCCCTGTAAATGCAACCGTTTTTGAAGTGTTCTTGGCTTGTCAGATTGTGTTTTCTTGTTCAGAATTTTTGGCACATACTGACAGAGGAATATTTTCTTCCATGAAATAAAATAAAAATATTAGAGTGAGCATGAATCTGTGTATTTAAGTAAAGGATAATAGTGATTGTGCTGACTAAATCAGGAACTGAATCAGCTGTTTTTCAGCCGCCACATTAAGAGGCCTAGGACAAGGATACATATGATAACTTATATGTCATAAAGCAGGAATAGAATTATTTACAATGCAGCTTGATTTTACAATGTAGCTTGTCCAAAAATAATTTCTCAATACATCCAGAGTAGCACTGAAACAATTAGAGCATATTTACGTATGGAGTAGTGAAAGGGTTAATAATGATTGAGCTATATGCAAAAATTGCAGCTTCCTTCAAAGTCCTTTATCTTCTGTTCTCGGGCAATTTGTGTGTTTTCACTCTCATAATTAATATGTGCATCAGCGAAATTATATGTTGTCTCAGCGAAAGAAACTACTATTCTTTTTTTTTTTTTTTTTTTTTTTTTTTTTTTTTTTTTTTTTTTTAACTTCTCTGTTCAACGTATCACTACACGCATGAAAGTTCAAAAGCAGACCGCAAACACTGCAACATAGGGTGAAATCCAAGTTTACTGATCACGAAAACTACTTATGGTGACTTCTAACGTCATTTTTCAGAACTTCCTGAAGCTTTGCCTGAGTCTAATTCACAGGTGTATTTTCAGATCCCAAAAACTGGAAAAAAATGGTGGCATGAATTCGGGTAAATACGGTAACTTGGGGGTCATCTTATAGCGCAGATATATGTTTAAACTATAAAATTTTGATGAAAATTTGTACCTCGTCTTATCTGAAGGTTGTCGTATCTGCAGAAATATACGGTACGTTAGATATTTTTCTACAACTACCTTCAACAACTCTTGCTTCTTCACTTTGACCAATAGATATTTTACGCAAATAATACATACTGCAGGCAATTTTTGCCTCCCCCCCTACCTGCACCCCTCAATGGTGCTAGGATTAATAATAACTATACTACTTCCTTTATCAGAGTTTGCTGCTGTTGAATTTATGTTGTTGAGGGTTTGGCATTCTGTTTTTTTCTTATGGTTCTTTCTGTGTTGTGATTCTCTCTCTCTAATTTTTGCTACTTTTAATGTTAGTACATTCTGTTTTCTTACAGGTAGGTTGGCCATATCAATGACAACTTTTGCTGTTGCTATCAGTTGTTTGACATATGTTGTACCTGCGGCTGTAGATTGTACTTTAGCCCTTTATTAAAACATTTTCTTCAGAAATACTATGTTTGTTACATTTTTTCCCTTGTATAAAATTCAAAGGTGATGTAATTACTTGTTTTGGTTGTTCTCTATGATATTTGATAGTCATTAACGTATTAAATTTTCTCTTGTGTGTTTTATGAATGTTTCCACGTGTGTGCATGACATATTGATTTATGTATTTTAATATGTAATCAAAAATGAGTGGTGTTAAAGTTCTTGGTTCAGCACATTTTACATTGAATTTTGTTCATAATATCTACTTGAATCCATATTTTTTGCACCTTTGTAGTTAAGGTCTTGTATTATGATTTTGCTTTCAGTTTGATGGCCGGCCGCAGTGGCCGAGCGGTCTGCGGAGTACCAGTCACAGTCTGCATGGCCGCTGCGGTTGGGGGGTTCGAATCCCCCCTTGGGCATGGATGTTTGTGCCGTCTTTAGTATAAGCTAGTTCATAAGCAGTTTGTAAGTTTAGGGACTGATGACCCCTTAGTTAAGTCCCATAAGCTCTCAATTTGATGCTCATATAGAGGGGATGATTTTGTTTTATCCATAATCTATCTAAAAGTGTACTTTCTATTGACTTCAACACCTTAATTTACCCATATCTTTTTCTGATGATAACATCAATAGTTTTTTGTTGGTAGGGCCAGCAGCATTTTATGACATCAAAATGCTACATTTTATATAAAATTACTCATAACTGCAATTATTCTTCATTTGCTTGTGTTTCAATAATTGCAACAGTGTTGACTAATTTCAAATAACACTTAATTTACTCATCTTAGGGAGCGATTGTATTGTATGAATAGAATAGATGCCAAGATTGCAATTTTTATCTTCTATTTATTAAAGACAACCGGTTTCGACACTCTATGGTGTCATCATCTGGTCTGTGGGAAACATGCAAAAAAAAAAAAAAAAAAAAAAAAAAAGTTGTTACATGCAATAATTGCAAAGTAGTAAAATTTGTGTAGTAGATAATACAAAACGTAATCTCAAAATTTCTAAAAAAACTAGTTACATGCCTCATTTACATTAAACTGCTTATTATGGTGCCCCACATAAAATCTGGTAGGTGGAGAGTCAGATATAAAATGGATGGCTGGTTAAAATTAAAACAGCAAAATATTCATAAAATAATAACCACCATAGTGCACATGTCTGGTTGAGCACATCCATAAAACTGATAGCATTGTCACAAAATACTAACAAAGGTTTCTGTGAATTCTGCTAGTGAGTGCTACTATAAGTGAACTTGTTTCTATTTATATGTCTCAATTTGTGATTATTGAATAAGGCACAATTTTAGAAGGATGTCATTTTATCGATTATCTATTATGTTATTTATAATTAGTAAGAAGTTAAAATCTATTAATAAAAATTTTATTATTGTAAATGAACAACTACAGCTGTATGTAAAGTACTTGAACATTAGTGTGTTCATGTACACAGTAACATGGGTGGCTCAGGGTCTAAGTAATTTGCCTTAACAACTATAATGTAGCCTGATATATTAAGTTTTTCACAATGTAATAAGTGAAAAAAAAGTTACTGTTCACATACATATCTTTACATCCACTATAAGTACGTTAAGGTCGAGCAGAAAATTCGTATGAATAATTACAGTGGTTACCATCTATGTAGCATTAGATGTGAAATCATCAAATTCAAATGTTTGTTAAGCTTAAGGGACTTAATTGCAGTGTCATCAGTCCCTAAACTTACAAACTACTTATGAACTACCTTATACTAAAGATGACACAAACATCCATGCCCGAGGGGGATTCGAATGCCCGACTGTAGCAGCCGTGCAAACTGTGACTGGCGCGCCACAGACCGCTCGGCCACTGCAGCTGGCGTGAAATCATTCAAATGATAGTACCATAATATAATATAGCAGAAGTATATGTACCAGCTGACATCAGATTATCTACTACACAAATTATACTTATGTAACTTGTAATTATTGCATGTAATCACACTTTTTGTACAGACCAGATGGTGACACAATAGTATCGAAACCGTCTTGAATAAATAAAAGATAAAAGTTGTGATTTTGCATCTATACTTCTGTTTAATTTAAAATGTCTATTTCAACATCATAAATGCTGCTGGTCCTATGAACAAGAATGTTACATAATGAATTGTCTCAGTGATTTGACTGAAAGTGTGTGAGAAGAAGCAGGCTGATCAACCTTTCAAATTGCTAAAATATCTCCCCGAAGCAGGTTATAATGAGAATGATAACTCTTGTGACCGATTGTATACATGCAGTATAAGCAACTTTGAGTAACATCCTAAAGTTGTTGTAATGCAGTGGATAAGGTGTTAGACTGTTAATTTTACAGCCATTGTTCGATCTCTGCCAGATCCTTCCTTTTTCTTTTTTAAATTTCATATAATTCCTTACAGTGTAAAACTTTTAATCATGAGTTGAAATTTAAGGAATCACTTCAGTTGATATACCGTCCAAAGGGGTGATTTTGGTCATTTTGAGATTATTTTCACTATAATTTTCATAGGTTTTGTCAGATTTCATTGTTTCTTTACATAAGTGGTGGGGTATATGAATAACCAATAAAATATCCTAGAAACTGGAATCATGTTTGTTTTCAATCTCTGTCCAGTGTTTCGAAGTATATGGGGTGATTTCGGACACAAATTGACTTTTGTTATTCTACTTTGTTTCTGTTTGATTTTAGTGACTTTTAACATATTTTAAGGACGTCCATAATTAAAATCAGGGATAGGGACTGAGATAAGGAATTTTATTTATTAAAGGCTTTTCTATAAGTTAATTTGCCTCACTGAATATCTTGAAATGCTTTCTTTAAAATTTCTGGGTCATAATTACACTGATCTTGAACACCTTTCTTACTTTTATATGTTCTCGGCATTGTCCAAAATCACCCCAAAAAGTACACAATTTCGAAAAAATCTCTGTGACGATCTGGTACAAAACTTCTCACAGTGCCACAGCCTAATGATCTCATTGCCTACTGACACTACAATACTTTTCTGCCATTCGCAACAACATTGTTTCCGAACTTTTGACAATGAGACTATCCGACTGATTGTTTACCGATGCAATAATCGATCTAAACACAGGATTGTGGATCGCAGAAATTAGTCTCACACATAAAATAAGCAGTGTGAGAAGGTGGAAATTAATGCTAATTCATTGGTATGTAGCAGGAAAGAGAAGATAAACCATAACATCCGAAATCATCCTGGTGTCCAAAATCACCCCGTTTGACGGTATATAAAATTAATATATTTGTTTCAGTTAAAAGTTCTTTAGTCAATTTATTTTTTTAACAAAAATATTTTTGTAAAGTTTCAAAGGAAAATGGTATTTTTAAAACTTCAAGCAGTTTGCTGCGAAAGTTACATTTATTTTGGGTGATAATCATTAAGAAAGGCTTAACACCATTCACATTTAATTAAAACATTTCTTGGCAAGAACATTTTTTCAAAAAGTGTTTCAATGCACAGCATACATCATTCAAGATTTTAATGGCTTTTCTTTGATGCATACCAAGTTTTGCCGAATGCATACCAAGTTTTCCTGAATCATTGGGGTGAAAACAGGAGTAATGAAAATTGATGCTCTGTGATTGATGAGTGTTATTTGTATCTTCTTTTATCATTAACTCTCATTGTTAGTGAAGGGTGATATGTGGAAGTCAGACACATTGCATCTGAAGTACTGAGCCAAGCCTATAGCAAAACAAAGAGGGTAGATCAAGAAGTAAAGAGTAATACTATGGGCAGAATAGGGGTGGGTGGGGGGGAGGGGAGAGGAGGGGAGGGGGAGGGATAGTGTTAAAAAATTGGTGGTACTTTGCTGAGGTTAGAACTGGTCAGCCACACTCTCTCTTCTGGATCAATTAACAGTATAGTACATTACTTACTGCACTACACTGACTTTATTTGATGTATTATCCAAACTTGCATATACTTTGTTTATCCTGCAATTGGAAGTCTTTTTATACTCCACTCTGGTGAGATTGTTTAGGAATTTAAAAGGCTGATCTAACTGCTTCGTCTCGCACTTTTCGAGGCTAATAGGTCAGAACAATCCTCTGACCTCCAATTCAGTTAAATTTTACTTATAGCCGTGATGGTTTAGTGTTCTAATATTTAAGATAATTTTTTACTGACTGAACAAGGGTACATGCAAGATCCTGTCAACAATAAATCAGGTGCAGCATTAATTATTTATTACATTGTTAACACAAAAGATTATTCCCTTCATTATATGTAATTGGGTTTTCAAAGAGTATTCAATGATTGTTGCCAATATTGGTGGTACACTAGACTGCCACTGCCATTAATAAAATTTTACCAGATATATGGACTTTTTCACAAAGACATTCACACAATCACACAGGCATACAACACATACAACCATACCTCTGGCTGCCTCCCCCCCTCCCCCCCCTCTTTCTCTCTCTCTCCCTCCCTCTCTCTCTCTCTCTCTTTCTCTCTCTCCCTCCCTCCCTCTCTCTCTCTCTCTCTCTCTCTCTCTCTCTCTCTCTCTCTCTCTCTCTCTCTCTCTCTCTCTCACACACACACACACAATCACCTTACCACCCTGCCCAGTTGCATCATGTTATTAAACCATTTTCACATTCACTAACACATCACATCAGTAAACTTCAGTTCCTTTTCATTACAATTTAAGAGAAAAAAATTACAAAAACTAGACAGCGGTTATTAGAGGCGAAGGGCAAGAAAGGGAGCCGACCGCGGTGGCCGAGGGGACTTAGGCGCTCCAGTCACGGTCTGCACGGCCACTACGGTCGGGGGTTCGAATCCCCCCTCGGTCATGGATATTTGTGCCGTCCTTAGGATAAGGTAGTCCATAAGTAGTTTGTAACTTTAGGGACTGATGACCCCCGTAGTTAAGTGCCATAAGCTCTACAAACATTTGAACATTTGATTTGAGCAAGAAAGGGACGCAGAGGTTGGTAAGGGAGTAAGACAGGTTTGTAGCCTTTCCCCGATGTTGTTCAATCTGTACATTGAGCAAGCAGTGAAGGAATTGAAGGAGAAATTAGGAGAGGGAATTAAAGTTCAGGGAGAAGAAATAAAAAGTTTGTGGTTTGCCAATGTCATAGTAATTTTGTCAGACGGCAAAGGATCTGGAAGAGCAGTTGAATGGAATGGACAGTGTCTTGAAAGGAAGATATAAGATGAACATTAACAAGAATAAAATGTAGGTAATGGAATGTAATGTCACAAAATCGGGTGATGCTGAAGGAATTATGAGGTAATGAGACAATAAAAGTAGTAGGTGTGTTTTGTTATTTGGTTAGCAAGATAACTTCTGACGGCCGAAGTAAAGAAGATATAAAATGCTGAATGGGTATGGGTATGGGAAGAAAAACGTTTCTAAAGAAGCGAAACTTGTGAACATCCAATATTAATTTAAATGTTAGGAAGTCCTTTCTGAAAGCATTTGTCTGGAGTGTAGCATTGTATGGGAGTGAAACATGGACGATAAGGAGTTCAGACAAAAAGATGATAGAAGGTTTTGAAATGTGGTGTTACAGAGGGATGATGAAGATTAGATGGGTAGATCACATGACTAATGAGATCATGTGCTTAACCAAATAGGGGAGAAAGGGAGTTTCTGGCATATCCTGACTAAGAGAAGAGATAGATTGGTAGGACACATTCTTAGACATCAAGGAATTGTCAACTTAGCATTAGAAGGAAGTGTGTGGGGTAAAAATCGTAGAGGGAGACTGAGGGGTCAATACAGTAAGCAGATTCAAAAGGATGTATGTTGCCGAACATATTCTCAGATGAAGAGACTTGCATAGGACAGGGTAGCATGGAGAGCTACAGCAAACCAATCTGCAGACTGAATACGACGACGACGACGACGACAACAGTATTTTATATCTCCTGTGTGAACTTGTTCCAGTGAGTTTAAATAAATCCCCTGCAAAGTGCCAGAATGCAGTTCTGGCTGATGTTAAGCCATGTGCAATGCACATGTGAAAACAATTATGTAAAATAGTTCCATAGGCTGGCTGCTCCAGCTGCATGCGCTGGCTGCATGGCACCACAGCCGTTTGCAATAGTCATGTAACTTGTCTATAATTTGCTGGCGTGAGGAGATGTGGCAACATGTTACTGTCCCACATCGTTAGCTCAGAAGACATTCTGGTTGGTTACCAAACTGCTTGTAGAATTGCATTGTAGCTAAGTTGCAGTAACTCTAGGCACAATGCGCTCATTTATGGAACCAATTGGCAAAGCAACCAAAAGATACAGAATAGATCTCCAGGTTATGGAAATATTTTCGGTTTTTATGTTATTTGGGTTAGTGTTTTAGTTGTCAATAATTAAAGTGGCATACAGTGTGCACCATTTAAGGGTAAAAAAAAATTTTAATTTATGATACTGACTGGAAATGTTTCTAAACACAGAATGCAGTGGAAATTAGAAATAGCTTTAGTAATGTTACTCATACTATTTCAGTGTTGTTGCAGGTAAAAAAGATTTTGTAGTACTGTTGCTTGAACCTGTGCCTTTTGTGAACGTTCTATATGTCTCTTTGATTACTGAAAGTTATTACACAATTTCTCATTATTATATATAATTTGCAGTGCTATTAATTTAATTATGCAATACCCTATGAAAAATTAACCAATGATTTAGCTTAAACAGTTTTTGAAAGCCTTTGATTAAAAGTATGTATTTGTCAAACTATTTACAAAATGTGTAACTTAGTAATAACATTATTGCTTACAGACATTCACATTATGCTTAATATCTCGCCGAAGCCGGTTCAGAGCTGGTACCCGTTACAAACGCCGTGGTGTAGATGAAAATGGAAAATGTGCAAATTATGTGGAAACGGAGCAAATTATTTCTTATCATCATCATCAGGTGTCATTTGTTCAAGTAAGAGGCTCGGTGCCTGTGTTTTGGTCACAACCAGGATACAAGTATAGACCACCTCCACAACTTGACAAAGGTGAATATGCAATATGTCATGGTTAAATGAAAAGTAGAATAGAATCACGTGGGCAAGTACCAATGCAGCTGCATCGGAACTAACTTTATCACATGACAAGATAGAGCCATGCATTGATTAAGTGGTGTGGGTAAGTGTACTGGTTATGTCATAGTGTGAGAATGAAAGATCATTGTACAGGCATCTGTGGCCATCTCTGGAGAAAGAAATGGAACTTTTAATGTGTTTACTTCAGATAAGAGGACGTTCCCCTCCCTAGCTACCCCTTGAGAGGTATGCCAGACACGTCGGCTTGGGGTGAAACGCTTTCTACACCATCTGGTTTGCACTAGGACAGACAGAGATACATTCACCTCCACAAAGCCACTGTTTTTTCTTTTTTTTTTTTTTTTTTTTTTTTTTGTAGAACAGATTGAGGACAAGTTTGGTGAAGTTGACTTGAAGAGTAAGACGTGTTCTGGCTCCCTACTCTTCGAAACTGTCTCCTGCCCAATCTGTTGCTATGTGCATCTGCGACCATCTTTGTGATCTTCCGGTATCTGTAACTCCTTACCAGATTCTAAATATGGTTCAGGGAGTTATTTTTCATTGGGACCTACTGCTACAACTGATGAAGAATTTTGGGCCAATCAGGAATGGCGAGATGTCCACTTTTCCGCCACATTCTGAGAGTCCCCAAGGATAATCATGTTGATACTGGCGCCTTTGTCTTGGCTTTCGAGGGGGATACACACCTGGAGAACGTCAAGGTAATGAATTATAGATGCAAAGAGAAGCCAGACATTCCACCTTCCATGTGATGTTTTCGATGTATGCAGTTTGGGCACATGGTTCCTTGATGTACAGCAGCCACTGTATGGGGTGAATGCAGACACCCACTCCATGAGGGGAGCTCCTGTGTTCAACCTCCTGTGTGTGTGTGTGTGTGTGTGTGTGTGTGTGTGTGTGTGTGTGTGTGTGTCAACTGTCATAACACAACTCTTCTCGCACCCAGATTGCCTAATGTATAAAAATGAGAAGATACGAGGTCAGGTTCCTTGGGACACTTAATGTTCCCTGTGGCATGCCAAAAATTTGAGTGTCTGCATCTGTACTAATCTACTAATCTATCTACTTTTGCCTCTGTTACATCCTCTACCCCTTCCCTCCTCCTCCTCCTCCTCCTCCTCCTCCTCATCATCATCATCATCATCATCATCATCATCATCACATTCCCACCCTGCTCTTCCCACTCCCTCTCTTGCACCTCCCTCCCAACCGGAGAAGTGCTCCCCCTTCTCTGGAACTTGCCAGTGAAAGTGCCCTCCTCAGGTCTCCTCTTCCCAGCATTCACCAGGTTGGAGGTCTTTTTCCTCAAGTCGGCGGCTAGATATTCAGTCTGTGTATTAGGGTTGCTCAATCTTCATCAGTGCCAGATTTCACTGATGACAGTTCTCTCTGAGATCAGTCCTTCCTGTCCTGTGAGAGGAGGATAAGACGACGAAGAAGAAGAAGAAGAAGAAGAAGAAGAAGAAGAAAATTCACAAGTTACAGGAAAGGCTAACTTTATCACAACCAACTAATTCAACTGAACTTGTCTGATTTGCTGTTCATTGATGTCGTCCCTTCCTTATCATGACGAACGCTGACCCAGTGGCATGATACACTTCAGTCAGTTCACTTCCTATCTGGATCCTCATTCTGTTTTCATCCAATGGAACTGCAATGGCATTTACTTACAGACACCTCATGGAGTTAACATATAATTTCCTTTTACTTCACAGTTTGTTTCCTAAAATTAGTAAAACCTTCCGGGCTATTATGTTGTGGGCTTGTGGATTTATTATGGAAACCCAATGTTTCGTCCCCAACTGCGGAGGACATTTTCAAGGGGGATCAAGGGGTATCCGATGCACACCCTGACTTGCTACTGGTGTGCATCGGACATTCAAAAGTGCCACCATCCCCCTTGAAAATGTCCTCCACAGTCGGGGACGAAACGTTGGGTTTCCATAATAAATCAATAAGACCACGGCATAATAGCCTGGAAATTTTTAGTAATTTTCACCATTCCAGCCGTGAAAGTTTACATTTTACAATAGTTTGTGTTCTGGAAGAATCACATTTTATTGATGGACATTCACTGATCCTCCATGGATTTCATGCTTTATCGGAACCAGGTTGCCCCCCCCCCCCCCCCTACAAGCATCTTGAGGAGGTTGCATATTAGATCGTATGGACATTGTTAGTACATTGATCCGTCTTCATACTACATCGGAAGTGTTTGCTGATGACTCCATTAAAAATTTGTAATCTCTACCTCCCACCTGACAGGCCATGTACATCTGCTGCCCTAATGGCGCTCCTTCAGTAATTGCCCCCACCCTTCCTCGTACTTGGGGACTTCAATGCCCATCATCCTTCATGGGGCAGTGCTCGTGCATCTAGTTGAAGCCGCCTCACAGACCATTTTCTTGCACACCACAACCTGAGCCTTCTCAATGATGGTTCCCCAACACTTCTTAGCACTTGCTCCTCTCATAGATTTGTCACTTCTCCAACTCTATTTCCCTCATTTCACTGGTCACCGCACAATGATCTGTGACAGTGACCACTTTGCATTGATTCTTTCCCTCCCCCCCCCCCCTTCCCATCCCCCATCCCTCCCACTTGACGGAGGACAGGCTACCCCATTGGGTTTGATATCTTACTAATTAGCCTCTGTATACATCCTCATCTGACTGTATTGAAGATGTCATCCATGATATATGTATCAATTTCTTGAGCTGCTAGCATTGCTGTTTCCTGGTCAACAGGCCCTCCTAGCTGCCGCTCAGTTCTGTGGTGGAATGCAACTATTGCTGCAGCAATAGTTGCCATGAAAATTCGAGCGTGCCATTGAGATTTGAATCATCTTAAGTTGCACCCGTCCCATACTTGACTTGTCAACTTTAAATGCCTTCATGCTAAAGCTCATTATATAATAAAAAAAGGGCAAGCAGGCTTGCTGGGAGTGTTTTGTCTCTTCCTTGGGCATTTCTTTTACTTTGTCTTGAGTGTGGGCTATGCTCCACTCCATCCAAGGTTTCCAGCAGCCATCATCAATCCCTGGCCTTGTCCTACAGGTCTGGGTCTGTACAGATCCATTTTTTCTCGCAATGGATATTGCGACCCACTTTGCGAAGGCATTGGTGATGGTTTCCTACCAGGTAGTCTTTCTTCCCAAGAAACAAGAAGCTTAAGCCTCCAACTTATTTTTTACCTCTCATCAGGAGGAATCTTATAACAAACCCTTTACTCAATGGGAACTACTTCTGACCCTTTCTTTTTCTCACAATTCAGCACCTGGCCCTGACACCATCCACAACAAACTGCTCCAATACCTCAAGTCTCACTGATGACAGTATTTCCTCGAGGTATTTAACCACATTTGGCTCCAAGGGGTTTTCCCCTATTGGTGGAGGGACAGTATTGTGGTTCCTGTACTTAAGCCTGGCAATAATCCATTATCCCTGGACTGTTACCAGCCAATTACCCTGACAAATGTACAATATAAATTGCTTGAAAGAATGGTTGCCAACAGATTATGCTGGGTTCTCGAATCATCGGAACTTGCCTCCTTATCAGTGTGGGTACAGGGATGGACGATTTACAGTAGAGCATCTACTTAGTCTGGAAATAGCAATTAGACAGGCATTCTCTAAATGTAAACATCTTGTTGCAGTAATTTTTTTTATCTATGTAAGTCATAGTACACTGCTTGGTGTTGTCATATTTTAATTCCCTTCTTGAATGGAGCCTAAGAGGCTCCCTACTGTTTTTTATTAGTCAGTTTTTATCCCACCCTCTTTTCAGTGTTAGTCAGATCTTCAGTTAGCTCCCCATGAATCCAGGAGAATGGCATGCCACAAGGTTCTGTGTTAAGCGTTATACTCTTCCTAAATGCCATAAATTGGCTGGTAAGATCTGTTGGGCTGCTGGTCACTCCTGCACTCTGTCGATGACTTTTGCATATGTTACAGCTCCCATTTGGTAGCCTCAGCTGAACATCAGCTCCAAGGTGCCATTCGGCAGGTTTCTATATGCTCCCATGGTTTTCAGTTCTCCTGATAACCTGTACAGTGTTCATTGTTTGTGGACGACTTCATCTTCTGTTGGTCCTCTTCCGTTGCAGTGGCTGCTCATCAATTGCATTGAATGATCAGGCATCTAGAGCAATGGTCTAGCACCACTAGTTTTAAATTCTTTTTGGAAAAAAGTTTGTGTTGATCCCATTCTCATTTTAATTTACCTGTTTTAAAACTAGGACACACTAGTCCTTCGTTTACGAACAAGGTGAAATATCTTGGCATCATAATTATAAATTTATATACTAAGAGACTGTTTTGTGTTTCGAAAATGTCAAAGACATTAAAGTTAAAGGTGAAGCATTGAATTAAAATTTGTGCTGCAGCCAGGAATCGAATCTGGACCTCCATGCTCACAAGGCAGATGTCTTAACCACTAGACCACCACAACACTGCAAACTGGCCAGTGGTGGCAATATTTCATGGAACACAGTAGCTGAATTAGGATTTGTGATGTGGAGGGAAGTCATACTTAGACTATTCCAAGGTGCCTTAATTACTAGTGTTGTGGTGGTCTAGTGGTTAAGATGTCTGTCTACTGAGCATGAGGGTCTGGGTTTGATTCCTGGCTGCAGCACAAATTTTAATTTAATGCTTCACCTTTCACTTTAATATCTTGGTATCACTTATGATGAAAGGCTAATGTGATTGCCGCATGTTAAAGAAGTGAAACTGAGATGACTGAAGGCTTTAAATATCCTCAAATGCGTCAGTCATAGGTTGTGGGGAGTTGACAGGGCACATCTGCTCCAGTTTTATAAGGCTGTGGTGCGACCCAGCCTTAAATATGGCTGCCAGGTCTATGGATCAGACAGGCCCTCTTACCTGAAAATACTGAATGAAGTACACAACAAGGGTATCAGGCTGGCAACTGGTGCGTATCTCAGAAGTCCATTGTTTAGCCTACGTATAGATGCTGGTGAGCCCCGGCTTTCTATTCACTGACATCTCGTGTTATATCAGGCATTCAGTTCTATGTCTGTTCCTAACTTCTTAGTGTCCTTTAGTGTTGAACAGCAGCCATTGGAACATCCATTTGGGGTCTGAGCAAAGGAACCCCTTGATTTGTTACAGGTGCAGGGCATTAACGTCCAATGCCAGGCCTGTAGTAGGGGATCTCCCTGGATACTTCATAGTCCCAGATTGTTGTGTTCCCTGATGTTGTCCTTCAGATGGGGCTCCCAGAACAGTTTTTCGTTTATTATGCACAGCTGTTTGCTATCCTGAGGGCACTAAAGCTGGCGTCATATAAGAAGGCGCTTCCACGTGTAGAGGTGGAGTAATAGAAGCGTGGAGGGCAGGAGCTACTGATGAGTGCCAACAGTTACACCTGCAGGAGAAACATTGCGTAACTTGTGCCCCTACAGAATGAACATTATTGGCTGTCATTGTGGTAATGGAGGGGATGAGCAGAACGGCTGAAAACCGGGCCACCTTCATAGGTAACACCGACTATAGAACGGATAAAATGGCATCAAGGTGTGAAGTTCCTGATTTGTTGAAATTCCCAGAGCACTATTCTCATTCTTGCTGAAATTTATCTAGCAGATCAGATGATGCAGGAAATATGGGACGCTCTTCTTGCACTGCAACAACAAGCAAATAACTTTCTGTTGGGTTCCTGGTCACATAGGGATCCAGGGAAACGAGCTGGCCAATGCGACTGCTAATGAGTTTTGCTCCCTTCCACCTGCCATACACTGTGCTGTCCCCATAGTCTGTTACCTCATTTGTGACACAAAAAGGTCTTTGTGGGAGACTCGGTGACTGAATGTGGTGGACAATAAATTGGGTGTGGTAAAATCTTCAGTGCACCCATGGCGTACTTCCTTTCATCCTCGACCAGCTGATGAAGTCCTTCTAACTCATCTTGGAATTGGACATTACCCACTAACACATGGTTTTCTTTACATCACGAAGAACTACCAGTGTGTGAAAGATGTAAAACAAAACAGTCAATACAGCATATTTTAACGGAATGCATTTTATATGATGGTCTGAGAGTAAATATGGGTCTCTCACAGGACCTGAAATCTGTTTTAACTGATGATCAGGCATCTGTGGATTTATATTGTGTGACAGTTTAATGTGTGGCAGAGTGGCTTGGTATCCCTTTATTTTCAAGTAGTCACTGGGCCAAAACCATCTGTTGACATTAACCATACTTGTAGCCATATTTTTAAAGTTGTTTATAGTTACCCCTACAAAGTTTGGTTGTACTTTTGTCAGTCCTTAGGACTCATATCATTTTGCCCTCATCTCTTTGTTTTAGCAGGAGCACTGATGATCTAGCCATTTAGCACCCTAAAACACTATCTATAATCGTTTAGTTTTCTCCTTGCCAAACTAGGATAATGCAATTTTTTTTTTTTTTTTTTACAGTTCACCCTGATTCAGAAATCTTCTTGGGTACTCAGCATTTGGAAGTTGTGGCACAGCATGACTTCTTGGGTCTTGTTTTTGATGAAAAATTAACTTGGTTGCCCTACATTCACCACCTGCAGACTAGTTTAATGCCCTCTGTTTTCTTGCTCACTTACCCTGGGGTTCAGATGGTGCAACTCTCCTACCTATCTATTGGGCACTGGTTTTGTCCTGATTAGTTTATAGGTGCCAGGTTTATGGATTGGCAGCTGCTTCTGCTGTGAAACTGTCACACCCAGTCCACCATTGTTGTTGTGTCCGCTTGGGTAAGGGTGCCTTCTGGACCAGCCCTGTTGACAGTCCCTTGCTGAAGCAGAAATCTAATCTCTTCAGATTAGATGGCATCAGCTTTGGGTGTCCTTTGCCATTGCCATTCAACAATTCCAGGTCTAAAAGCTTCAGTCTCCCCCATAATCTTTTACCCTTTGTTGCCCTCAATGCCAGAAGAGTTTCAGAATGCCACGATCTTTTCCCATCAGAAAGGAATGCCATTCTCTGTAAGACTCGTCTAGTGTGTTTACGGCGGAATTGATGGCCAGTAGTAGAGCCCTTCATTTTATCAAACCGGACACCCTGGACTGTGTTTTACTCTGTGCTGACTCAGCGAGCTGCCTGAAGGCCATTGACCAATGCTATTCTTACCAACCTTTGGTCACTTCTAACGACGATCTCCTTGCTGACATTAATCATGCCACCTGCTCTGTTGCCTTTTTCTGATTCCCCCGTCATGGGTATCCTAGGAAACAATCAGGCTAACCAGTTGGCTAGAGCAGCATTTACTTACTACCCATCCCCTTAACAATACAGGGTGCGGATTTGCAGATGCAGGTAAGATCTGCCAGGCTACTGCCCCTTCTAACACTCTGCCCAATCAAGACCACCACTGCAGCTTGGAGGTGTTCCTTACATCCTTCTTGGGGGAATCCACTGTTTTTTGCTGATGGCAGTGAAATGTCCATTCCTTTTGGTCCTACATGCCAAATATGGAATTTGCACTCATTGACTTTAGCGTTGGAAGATGATTTGCAAATGGTTGACCGGGTCCTTGGGTTTTTCTGTGAAAGCGGTTTTTACTCTCAGCATTAAGATTTTATCTCTCTCTCTCACTTGGACAGAATTGGGTGGGTTTGTGGGTCTTCCAGTGAGCAGTTGGGTTTGGAGCACTTCTCCTCCTGAGATATCCAAGCTCGTCATGAATGAATTGGGGTTAAAGAGCTGTGGGGATGTTCATAGCAGAATTAACCATTTTATGTTGGTTTTAGTTTGAGCATGCAGAAGTGCCCTAATGTGCTGTTGCATGGATTCTACTATGTCTGAGACAGTGCTGGAGGGAATTATTGACACCATACATTCATAAGAGTATGAGGGGGAGGAGATTGTTCTGAACAGCTTATTACAAGGTATACCAGATACACTCAAAAAGTTCATGTTTAGGGAGTTTGGTGGCCAGCGAAGATGTTTACATTCAGAAGAGAGTTCCTGAAACCGTTTCGTGTCTCTCCACATATAGTGACTGCTACTTTGTGCTGCATCTCGTTTGTAATTTCATGAGTAAAAAAAAAAAAGTGATTTCTGATCAAATCAAAATGTATCACAGTCCCTTTGTGAGTCAATACATTACTCATAAAAGAGAAGAATAAATATTCATTTATCTGTAGTTCATTGTACATGTTGGGATACTCACTAGAATTGCACCCTCCAGTGAAGAGTTGACACTTCTCTCATCTGTGGTAGGCCATAGTTAAGATGCAGTTATCAGCTTACTTCTTTTTATTAGGTAGGTGATTGGCAGCTTCCATTTGTCCATGTTGGCATTCCATTTATTGTATCTTATTCTCAAAGCATTTTCCCACTCGCAGGCATACTATGTACTTATTGGACAGATTAAAGTGTTGTTAGTTTACCTGTTATCATTATTTTCTCTTTCACGGACCCCACTGTATTATCTGGGGGGGAAAAAATAATTGCACTGACGTGTTTTACAGCCCACTTTATATTTGTAGTTTTATAAGTTTTTGCAAATATTTTGGAACAAAATAATAATCTAAATAAGAAAAAATTAATTAATAAGATTGTCTGAAACCCTTTTAGGAAAAAAAAATTTAGGTGGTGGCAGGTTTAGAACCAATGACCTTCCATGTCACAGTCCAAAGTGTTACCCACTATGCTACAGCTATCACTGAGGAATTGAGTTCTTTAATCTCTTACTATTGATGGCTGGTGTTAACTGATGCTAATATGGCATTAGATTGTCATTTATTGTACGAAGAACGACTTGTTTTTATTAATTCTTCAGTACGCCATTGCTTTGAAATAACAATGTGTATGTTACAATAAGAAAACCATCAAATACACAACGCAAGATGGCAAATGCCACAGTGTTCTGGGTGTCAATTCAAATTACATTACAAACGGCTTTTTTTGCTATTACTAATGTATATTTTGTCCGATAAATTTGAAAAATGGAGGTTATGGTCTCTGGCGTCCTACAATTATGTCTGTAAAATTTGGTGCTGATCGGTTGAACGGTTTGTCTTAAAAACAGGGAACACGTTATGGACAGACAGACATCCCAAAATTGCCGTTATTTTTGCGAATATCTCTGAAACGATATGAGATACGAAAAAAACATAAGAGTAAAGTTGTAGAAAATTTTCTCCTCTACAAATTCTGTTATTCAACTTTCGTGTCAGATGAATGGCTAAGGCACTATTTTCATTTAAATTTCGAGCTGTCAAAAGATGATCGCAAAGGCCCACTTTTAGTGTTACTACCGTAACCTAAAGTGGGCCCATATTAACAAGTTTGCCAAAATTGTTAATGGGTAATGGAATTTTCAGGCTCTTAGTACACTTACCTCAAAATTG
Organism: Locusta migratoria; assembly: GCA_026315105.1. Taxonomy (NCBI): domain Eukaryota; kingdom Metazoa; phylum Arthropoda; class Insecta; order Orthoptera; family Acrididae; genus Locusta; species Locusta migratoria. Next base: position 242,749,423 of record CM048746.1, read on the forward strand.
AACTTGTAGATGTGTGTGTCACTGGATATATTGTCTGTGATTATTTAGAATTGCTACAGAAGTCATAACTAGCAGTGTTATTAAGTGCTGCTTAAGGTGTTGTCATTGGTGTGGTTAGTGTTAAGAGTAAGTAACTCATTTTTAAGTACATATCAAAATTAGTATAGAGTATTAAATTATTATTTACTAATTTTATTCATTACCAGATGTGATTTATTATATTTTTAAATACCTTACTGTATTGCTGCAAACTCATATCATCTAAACAATAATTTATTTGGTTTATATATTTTGTTTTGAAGGATTGTTCACTGACAATATTGTCTAGGGTATCTGTGGAGGAATGGTCACTGCCCAGGGACATGACAGGAACAATCATTCAAAGCAAACAGATTTATTAAATAGGGTTTCTAAAATGTGTACCTCATTAACAATGAGCTCCATTTCATCTTCAGTACTATGAACTATATCCCTTTTTCAGACTAAGTACACATCTCTTCAGGTATCCAATTCAGAGCTCACATTTAGAAGACAATTTTTTCTTTTTTTGGGCCAAACCACCTTTGTCCAAAATATAGAAAGTAAAGAACTTTCATTAGAATATCAGTTGTTTCGAAGTACTGATAATATGCTGCTTGTAGCTGTTTCAAGGCATGAATTTTAGAGCATTTTTTTATTGTACTTAATTTTCTTCGAATAATTGTTCCTGTCATTATCATGAATAAAAACCATTCTATATATGATATTTATATTTTTTCTTCATTTCAACATGATGAATGCCCTCCTTAAAATTGTTTTTGAAGATAATCTACAAATGGATAGAAAATAAATAGAAAGGGATTGGAATGAAAAGATGGAAAGTAGTTGAATTTAAAAACTGAAAACTTCATTACAGGAGATGTCTTTGTCAGTAAAGGATAGATAACAAATCACCTTAAATATAATTGCTGAGCTGCTGACAGGAATATAAAATAGACCATCACATCCAAGTTATTGTGTGTCATTGTTTCTGAGAAAGATCATGTCAGAAAATTTAAGTTGTGCGAGTGTGATTGTCTATTTTATGTATCTATCGGTGGCTCGATGATCATCTTTGTGTTGAGTTGTTATTTATCCTCTATTATTGGCATTCCAATCTGGATTTTCCATTTTGTGATGAGAAGAACTGTTATAATTCTGTAATGACTTTCTTTAAGCTGTAGAAAAAAAGCTACTTTTCTTTCTTCATGACTGAATGTTCTTGTTCTCTCAATGATACAGGTGAGGCCGAAACCCAAACTGCTTTTGAAAAGCATTTTTCTGAAGAGGTTTCTGTTTATGGACCAGTATGCATAATTAATCTTGTTGAGCAATGTGGGAAGGAGAAGATCATATGGGATGCATACACTAATCACATATTATTGTTAAATAATCCACAACTCACATATGTTACATTTGATTTTCATGAGTACTGGTAAATATATAACTTACATTGTTTTTGCCTTCCTTAACTCTAGGATTAGGTATTACTTTGTTGTCAACTTTTTGCAACCATTTATGTAGATACTGATGATGTAGGCCTATTGATCTTTAGAACAGCATGCCTGTAGTTTTACTAATGTGTGTGTTTTGCCTTCTATTGAAAATTTTGTGTAGGAATTTATGCAACTTGCCACTAAATATACAGCAAGCTGTTAGATGTCTGATTCTACCTTTTACTAACAATATAATAGTTTTATCCCTTAAATTTAATTTGCAAAGAGATTATCATAAAACTTACACAAATTAGAATATTTTATTTATTGGATATGTAACACGCCTAAGAAAGCATCAAATACCAATAAAGATTAATCTATAAATCTTACTTGCTGTTAAAAATAAACTGTTTAATTTCTGAAGGAAAACTTGTAAATGCCTTCAGCATGTTTTGTATAGTAAAGATTGGATTTTTGTAACAGACAAAAGCAGAAAGGCCAAAGAAGATGAAAACATTGTTAAAATTCACACAACTTAAACTGTGGAAAACTATGGGATTCAGATACCAGAGGCGTTAGATGTAGTGAAATTTAGATTAGATGAATACCCTGCTCAGGTTCTTTACAGTGATGAAATGCACAGAAAGATAAATCAGGTAAGACATTTTGGTTAGGGTATCAATTTACTATTTGTAGTTCTTGCAATCTACTTGAACATAGCTAAATTCTATATATGCTTTCACTGATCAGGTATTAAATGCTCTGAATAACTGGAAATCATCCATTGGAATTTTTTATGATCTGTTAAAAGATCTTGATTGTGTAAATAATGGAATTCTCCTAGATAAGCTTAAGTATATTCCAAAGAAAGCAGGTGCAGACAGGTGTGCAAATTACAGAACCATTGGTTTAATAAGTCATGGTTGCAAAATTTTAACAAGAATTATTTACAGAAGGATGGAAAAGCTGGTAGAAGCCGACCTGGGGAAAGATCAGTTTGGATTCATGAGAAATGCAGGAACACGTGAGGCAATACTCATTTTAGAGCTTATCTTAAAGATAGATCAAGGAAAGGCAAACCTACATTTCTAGGTTTTGTAGATTTGGAGAAAGCTTTTGACAATGTTGATTGGAATACACTCTTTCAAATTCTGAAGTCAGCAGGAGTAAAATATAGGAAACAGAAGGCTATTTACAACTTGTACAAAAACCAGACAACAGTTATCAGAATTGAAGGGCATGAAAGGGGTGTAGAGGTTGGGAAGGGAGTAAGACAGGGTTATAGCCTTTCTCAAATGCTATTGAATTTGTACATTTAGCAAGCTGTAAAGGAAAGTAAGGAGAAATTTGGAGAAGGAATTAAAGTTCAGGGTGAAGAAATAAAAATATTGCATTTTGCTGACGACATTGTAATTCTGTCAGAGACCGCAAAAGACCTGGAACAGCAGTTGAACAGAATGGACATTTGGCCAAGTGCACCAACCTCAGTCAAAAGTTAATCGTGGTCAAGTCGGCATTTAACCGTGGTCAACTCAAGTTTCTGGTGCACCGACACTGATCAAAGTTAAACGAGGGAGTTGATCGCGGTTAAATTTGCTCGCGGCTGACGCCTGGTTTTGTCGAAATGACCAGGATTATACGAGCGTGCACTAATCAAGATGGCGGTGCGTTTTGATGTTTTAGACGAAATTGACGAAGATTTATTTTACCTCGATCATTTAAATCGGGATCAAAAATGGAACGTAGTGATTGTGGAAAGGGGGACTCTTTTGAAGATTACAGTGACAAAACGTTCGAAGAAAGATTTTGTTTGTCCAAAGAAAGTGTGGTGGTTGTTAAACCAAATCAGTGACAGGTTAGAATTTCCTACCGATAGAAATAACCCTATTTCGCCTATGAACAGACTGTTGATTACGTTAAGAGCATATGCAACTAGTGCATTTAACATACTTATTGGTGACAACTGTTACATATATCGTGACGACACATTGCCAGGAAGAGCAGTTCGCTGCACCATAATTAATGAATATTTCCAGTAAGGTAACTATCAAATTTAGAAAAGGTTTTGAATAAAAAATTAAAAGATGTTTCGTAACTATAATCGTAAAGCTTTCGTGTTATTAAAACATGTTATGTGTATATTTCTGTTACCAGGTGAACATGCGGTGCATGGGAAAATGTGCTGTTAACAACAATGGCATTTGTGTTGATTGGTTGGAACAATAAATCATAATTTATGTAATTATATAAATCTGTCTAAGGGTGTTTTTTTAATAATCATTTCTCTTTGCAATATGACGGGATTTGGTAAAATTTTACGACGCTTCTCGCTGGGCTCCAGTGCTTATGTTAGCAACAGATGAACAATGAAGTCTAGAATTGCGTTAATATTTTTCACAAGTTGCAGAGTAAATGTTATTGCTGCTCATTTCACTCGCAGCAAAATTAATACTGTACCTGTTCTATGGTTGAAAGGTTCTTGTATGTACCCTAGTCCGTTCAGAAGAAAATAATTTTCATTTTAATTGAAGTTGTCACAAAAAAATATTTATTGGTCATCTTAGTTGCCGTCATTACCATTGGTGCCAACATAACCACCGCAGCCAGACGAGAAGCGTCGTACAATTTTACGGTATTTACAATGTTGTACATACGAATCACGTGGTACTGTCGTCATTCACCAAAGATAGTCGAGAATACACATGTACGTAAGCTCAACTAACACCTTTGCATCACTTGGGTGCCTTCCATTGCGCTACACGAACTTGATCACGATCATATGTACAATTGGCTGACAACGTTTTGCTGACCTGTGATTAACGTTGGTGCACCGCAGAGACGTTTTAACTGCGGTTAACTTTTGACCGTGTTCTCGGAACCCTTGATTATCGTGCTCTTTGACCGAGGTTGGTGCACACGGCCAATTGTGTTGAAAGGTGTGTATAAGATGAACATTAACAAAAGCAAAACAATGGTAATGGAGTGCAGTCTAAGAAAATTGGGCGATGCTCATGGAATTAGATTATATATTGAATCAATAAAGGTGGTAGATGAGTTTTTACTTGGGCAGTAAAATAACACATGATGGTCGCAGTACAGAGGATATGAAATGCAGAATGCCAATGGGAAGAAAAGTGTTACTGAAAAAGAGAAATTTGTTAACATGGAATATTAATTTAAGCATAAGGAAGTCATTTCTGAAGGCATTTGTGTGGAGTGTTACCTTGTATGAGAGTGAAACATGGACAATACACATTGCAAACAGGAAGAGGATAGAGGCTTTTGAAATGCAGCGTTAGAAGAATGCTGAAGATTAGGTGCGTGGATCACATAACTAATGAAGAGCAGGAACAGAATTGGGGAGGAAAGAAATTTCTGGCGTACCTTGACTAAAAGAGGGACTGACTGATAGGACACATTCTTAGACATCAAGGAATTGTGAATTTAGTGTTGTAGGAAAGTGTGTGGGGTAAAAATCGCAGAGGGAGACCAAGAGATGAATACAGTAAGCAGATTCAAATGAATGTAGGTTGCAGGTCTTATGAGGAAATGAGACTTGCTGAGGATAGAGTAGGGTGGAGAGCTGTATCAAACCAGTCTCCATACTGAAGACCACAACAACATGAGTGGGACAGTGACATGATTTAATATGTTCACAACCAGAAGAGTACAGAAAGTTGAAATAAATGGCTTACATAATGCACCAAAATTAGCAGATTCCTCAAACTATCTGTGAAGAATAGGCCCCCCATAGGGTTTGCTCATGGAGCCTTTGCTGTTCTTTATATGCTGTTCTTGATACATATTAATCACTTGCCATTCTATATTCATGAAGATGCAACCCTAGTTCTTTGTGCTGATGATACTAGTATTTGAACCCTATTAACAATAATTAACTGATGAAATTGTAGATAATGTGTAATCTGCCTTGATGCCATTGATTGCTTTGCAAATAATGTTGATACAACACAGTTGAAACAAGGCCCCTGGGGTAGAGGACATTTCCTCGGTGGTACTGCAGCCTCTGGCAGAGTAAGCCATGACAGAACTATTTTGTCTGGCATGCAGGATGTAATAGACAGGCCAAATACTGTTCAGACTTCAGGAGAAATGTAATAATTCCAATTCCAAAGAAAGCAGGGCACAGACAGCTATGGAAATTGTGGGACCATCAGTTTAATAAGTCATGGTTTCAAAGTTCTAACACACATTATTTACAGAAGAGTGGAAAAGCTGGTAGAAGCTGACATTGCGGAAGATTAGTTTGGATGTAGGAGAAATATAGAAACGTGAGGCAATACTCACTTTACGAATTATCTTAGAAGAAAGGCAACTCTACATACCTAGCTTTTGTAGAGTTGAAGAAAGCTTTTGACAATTTTGACTCTTTCAAATTTTGAAGACAGCGGGGGTAAAATAGGGAATGGAAGGTTATTTACAAATTGTACAGAAACTGGACAGCAGTTATTAGAGTCAAAAGGGAAGCATTGATTGGGAAAGGAGCAAGACAGTGTTGTAGCCTTACCTAGTATTAGTTAATCTGTACATTGTGCATGCTGTGAAGGAAAGTTAACAGCCATTTGGAATTCCAAGCTGTGTTGTTTTAATTTATGTATTTTTGAGTGTAGACTAAGTGCTGTGTTGCACTTATTATTTAATCATCATTTTTAAAAATAAAAGACCAACTTATAAAATGTGATATGACCAGATGATGGTGGCCTCAGAAACTAGTCGACGTTAAATAAATATTTTGCAATCTTGGTGTCTCACTTTTGAAGAATATTAAACTATCAGATCGCCTCCAAAACTTACGATGTCAGGTAATGTCAATATTTGATGTGGCTGGTTACTCAACTTGCTTTGTGTCTCATGGAGAGGCCAAGTACTTAAACCCCGACACCATGCTGGGTAGTATAGGTGGGCCCAAAATCACCAATGAATCACTGTAAAATTCTCTTGACAGATTAATGCTTCACATGTCTGACCCTAGATTATTGCTAAACATGTATGTGGAGGGAACCTGGTAATTCTGTATACCAGAGGCACACCGTCAATAAAGTGCAGGAAGTGTGGTGGATCAATGATGATCTGGGAGGTTATCACATGAGGACTTAAGTTGCCATTTTGCCCATCAAGGGTAAATTCTAGGCTCTACAATACAGGGATAACATAGTTCAACCATCATTGAACTATTCAGATGGCATTTTGGAGAAGAATTTAAGTTTATTGATGACAAGGCCAGAGTCCACCCAGTCCAGTCCATCTGTCAGGAATTGCATAGTTGTGGCGGTGTTGCACTATTGGACTGCCCTGCATGTTCTTCCATATATTACCACAAGACCACAAGTTATCCGACTGCCAGTGTGGAGTAATGGATAGTGTCACCATTTGCGGTGCTGAAGGTTGCCGGTTCAATCCCGTCCACTGCCAAAAATTTATTTCTTTGTATTTATCATTTCCAGAATGTTCTACATGTTTATTATGTTAACTATTCTTCCAATTTCTGGTACTTCTGTCTGTGTATAAATAGCAGAGCATTCTGCCCTAGAGGCAATCAGTGCTGTGTGTATGTTTCAGTTCATAATAAACGTGCTTTCAGTATAAGTGCTATGTTCAGTTGACAGCTCTGCCCGCTACCATTTCAACACGACCTTTTGATTTCAATCGAACTTGCTTTGGCAGAACTACTGGCACTGCATTACGGAGCTTACAGGTACTAAATTGGTGGAGAAGGGCATGGGAAGCAGCTTTAGAACATGGTGGTGGTGTGGGAGGGGAGTGAAAAGGGTTGGAGCAGAAAAGGGGAAAATTGTGGCAGGCAGTGGGGAGAGGTATAGGAAGGAGGGGTGGGCAGGGGGTAGGTGACGGAGGGTAAGGCAGTACATTAGTCAACAGTAAAGCATGAACAGCACATGTGTTGCTTTTAAACATTTTTACTGTAGTTGATGTTTCTCATCATTGTGGTCTTCAGTTCAAAGACTCATTTGATGCAATTCCATCTGTAACTTCAGCAATCTCTACTGTTTTACACATTATACATCCTTTCACAGGGTGTCCAGCGAACCTTAAAATCTTGAAAGTTGGGAGTTTTCAAAATTGGGAAAAACCCTTGAAATTGACTCAGAAACCTTGAATTTTTCATATTTTCTCCAATTTCACACACAGTGAAACCCTGTCTTTACTTCCCGGATTTTACGTTTTCCTGCCATTTACACAATTTTTTTGTTGGTTCACAATTTTAATCTGCCCCAACTTTTGCGTTGATATTTACATTTTTTCCTGCAATTTATGTTTTATGCGATCATGTTCGAAAAGTTAAAACTTACATAATTGACATTAATTGAAGCTGGCATCATTTTCGCCTTCAAGTTGTGTTTAAAATGCTATGCAGTAAGATTGCTTGCCATTATTTGCGTTTATTGGAATGCAGAGTTTGCGTTTCGTTGTTTATAGTTCATGCTAAAGTTGCCACATGGTACAGTAACTGGTGGGTGTGACTGTAATTTATGATTGCTCCCAGCAGTCTTTGCTCCTACTGTTTATTCATGAAGTTGTCCCCAGTGAGCTCTGAAACAATGCAATAGCTCTTAATGAGATTTTCCACAATGTATGTAATTTGATCTAACTTAAAAAATGGGTGGTTTTTATCTCAATTAAAAACCTCAATATTATTTTTGTTGCTAATTAAAAGTTTTTATCTAGGCTGGTGTAGAGTCCTGTTCAATATCTAGAGCTTCTAAAATACTAGTGCTACTTCAATAACCCGTTGTTGTTGTTGTTGTTGTTGTTGTTGTTGTTGTTGTTGTTGTTGTTGCCGTCTTCAGTCAAGAGACTGGTTTGATGCAGCTCTCCACCCTACTCTATCTTGAGGAAGCCTCTTCATCTCCACATAACGGCAACCTACATCTGTCTGAATCTGCTTACTGTATCCATCTCTTGGTCTTCCTCTGCGGTTTTTACCCCACACACTTCCCTCTAACGCTAAATTCACAATTCCTTGATGTCTAAGAATGTGTCCTACCAATCTAACCCATCTTTTAGTCAAGGTATGCCAGAAATTTCTTTTCTCCCCAATTCCATTCAGTACCTCCTCATTAGTTACGCGATCCACCCACCTAATCTTCAGCATTCTTCTGTAGCACGATATTTCAAAAGCCTCAATCCTCTTCCTGTCCCAACTGTTTATTGTCCATGTCTCACTCCCATACAAGGCAACACTCCATACAAATGCCTTCAGAAAGGACTTCCTTAGGCTTAAATCAAGATTCGATGTTAACAAACTTCTCTTTTTCAAGAACGCTTTTCTACCCATTGTCATTCTGTATTTTATATCCTCTGTACTGTGACCATCATTTGTTATTTTCTGCCCAAGTAACAAAAATCATCTACCTCCTTTATTGCTTCGTTACCTAATCTAATTCCTTCAGCATCACCTGATTTCCTTACACTGCACTCCATTACCCTAGTTTAGTTCTTGTTAATGTTCATCTTATATGCACCTTGCAGCACACTGTCCATTCTGTTCAATTGCTCTTCCAGGTCCTTTGCTGTATCTGACAGAATTACTATGTCGCCGGCAAAACGCAATGTTTTTAATTCTTCACCCTGAACTTTAATTCCTTCTCCAAATTTCTCCTTGCTTTCCTTTATAGCTTGCTCAATGTACAAATTGAATAACAATGGAGAAAGACTACAACCCTGTCTTACTCCCTTTCCATCCCCTGCATCCCTTTCATGCCCTTCAATCTGACAACCGCTGTCTGGTTTTTGTACAAGTTGTAAATAACCTTACACTCCCTATTGTTAGGGCCTAAGGACCATTCATATTGCGCGCGCCGTCATTGGGTTCCGTGGCAGGCGTGGGCCCGGCCGTGGTAGTTCCCGGCTGTGCCACAGGAGGGCACGGTTGGCCTAACAGCTGACGCGAGCTGCGCGCCGTCTGCTGGCGGGCCCCGTCAAACGGCCGACGTGACAGCCGTGTCATTCGACAAGTGTACGCTGAACGACATATAGTGTGCTAGGACTTAGAGTGATTACTTCAGTGGCGACGAGGATTATGGTAGCGTGGTCTTCTTGCCGCAGTCATGGCAGAACACCTTGGCGCGTTGCTGACGAATCTTCAGTCGTTACCGGAAAATTTGGCTCAACAGAATGCTTCTCTCATGGTGGCTATTGACACATTGACTAGGGCTGTGACACAACAGGTCGGGTTGCGGTCTTCTGTGCCCGTTCCTCCGTTTCCTCCATTTGACGACTTTGCCGAGGATTGGTCCGACTACGAACAGCGTTTCGTAGCCTTCCAGGTGTGTGATGAAGGTAAGCAAAAAGCTTATTTCCTTCTGTGGCTCTCGCCTCGTCTTTTTCGTTTGCTGGGCGATTTAGCGCCGCTTCAGACGCAGGCATCCCTGTCCTTTCAGGATATCTGTTCTCTTTTTGCGGCGTATTTTCGCTGCCACTCTCACGTGGTGTCGGCCCGCATACCTTTCTACCATCCCCCCAGGGGGCCCACAGTTCTTTTGTGGGTACGTGTGTGGCGCGCACGGGGCCCCGAGCGGGAGCAGCCTTTCTTCTGCCCCAGGCTGCTTCACTTTCCCTCCCGGTTTATGCCTTCGCCCGGAGACGGGCATATTTCGTGAGATACGGTGGTTCTTGTTGTGGTTTTTCTTCCTTCGTTCCTTCCTTTCTTACCCTTCGTTTTCTGTCTTTCTCTCCTTGTCCTCTCTTAGCCTTCTTCTCCTCATTAGTCTCCGCCTCGGCGTTTGAGACACTTCTTTCCTTCTTTCTCTTCATTTCCTATCCTCTTCTTCTTTCCTCCCTGTGCGTGTCTGAAGGCCGACCCACGCCTTATCGTGCGTAGCAGGTGACGGGGTAACGCGTAATTCCCCGCCCCGGGTAGACAAGTAAGGCACGTACGTACCCCCTGGTAAAGGCCAGGCACAGGGAGGGGTGATTACCCGAGCTGGTACCTTCCGAACGTGCCGATTGGTCCCTCCGTCAGTTCCCGGGAGGTGTGACCTGAGGTGTGAACAATCACCTAAGGCGGGTAAGCCCTCGGAGAGGGCCCCCACTAGGAAGGAGCGCGCCATCGGAGACGCCGGTAATCATGGGGGACACTTCCGCGATGACTTCCTTATCTTCTTTCGTGACGTTGAGCCAGAAACGTAAGTTAGACTCGCCTCAGCCTAAAAAGACTCTGCCTAATGTACCTAAATTTCTGGTTGTCTCTCGCACCGACGGAAAGGATTTCAATTCTGTCAATCCTTTCGTTATACAGAAAGGTGTAGATGCAATTGCTGGCCCTGTTAAAACTTGTTCACGTCAGCGCAATGGCACATTGTTGCTGGAAGTGGAAAGTGCCTTCCAAGCCCAAAAACTGATACGTACTACGTTGTTGCACACTTTTCCAGTTAAGGTAGAAGCGCACCGCACACTCAACTCGTCACGGGGGGTAGTTTTTACGAGATCCCTTGACGGGTTGTCTGATGACGACATCCAATCGTATATGTCCGATCAGGGTGTGACAGCCGTCCACAGGGTGATGAAAAAGGTCGATAACCAGCTGACACCGACTCGTACTGTGTTTTTGACGTTCGACAAAGTTGACCTCCCGTCGAAGGTCAAAGCAGGGTATGAAGTCATCTCCGTCCGCCCTTATATACCTAACCCAACGCGCTGTTTTCAGTGCCACAGGTACAACCATACCCGTGAACATTGCCCAAATGCAGCAAAGTGTGTCACTTGTGGTAGGGACGCCCATGAGGGGGATTGCCCACCTCCGTCCCCTCACTGCCTAAACTGCAACGGTGACCATGCGGCTTCCTCTCGCGACTGCCCTGTATACAAGGATGAGAAGGTAATCCAGCAAATTCGGGTTACGGAGAAGGTATCGACATCTGCCGCTCGTAAGTTGTTGGCGAGTCGAAAGCCCACTGTCCTCCCAGCGGGTACATACAGTAAGGTACTCACCTCAACTCGACCTACCAAGGATTCCAGTACCCAGACATGTGACTTCACTTTCGCTGACACAGTTGTGCGATCCGCCAGCCCGAAGATTGCCCGTTCCACGTCCCCGCTTCCTCCTGCTGCTTCTAGGGTACAGTCTTCGTCAAACTCTAGTAAACCGCGAGCACCTAAACAAGATGCCCGGACCTTGAAAAAGGAACCCGTCCGTGAGGATTTTCTGCGTTCTCAGGCTTCCCAACCGTCAACTGCCTCTTCCCGCCGTCACTCTTCCAGAAGAGCTGACAAGAAAAAGAGTTCCTCTCCTTCCCCGCCGAGGCGTGACCCATCCGTCATGCCGTCCAACAGTTGCCGGCCTCGGCCGTCTTCTGTTTCACCGGGTCGCTCCGTCTGCCGGGCACCCGGCCCCCTACCGGCGGTGGAAACTGCCCCTCCTGATCAACTCAGGGAGGTGGCAGGCGCGTCGGTCGAACCTATGGACCACGACCCTTTGCCCCTGGACAGCGATAGCAGTGCTCCCTCGAAATCGGGTCCTCAGCGGCCGTCGAGGTGACCCCGCTTGCTAGTTGGTTTTTATCCATATTTCTTCTCTCATTTTTATCATGGCGCTCCTTCAATGGAATATTCGCGGCATTCGTTCTAATCGGGAGGAGTTAAAACTACTCCTTCGATTGCACTGCCCGCTTTTCGTCTGCCTCCAGGAAACTAAGTTGCGTCCGCGTGATCGTGCAGACTTTCCACACTACACCTCTGTGCGGTTCGACTTGCCACCCATGGAAGGTATCCCAGCCCATGGAGGGGTTCTGATGCTCCTTCGAGACGATGTCTATTTCCATCCCATTTCATTGCATACTCACCTACAGGCAGTTGCCGTCCGCATCACCCTATCCACATTTACCTTTTCCCTCTGTAATATATATTCGCCATCGTCATCTGCCCTTACTAGGGCAGATGTGCTACACCTTGTTGATCAGCTCCCTTCACCCTTCGTGTTGATAGGCGACTTTAATGCCCACCACCCCTTATGGGGCTCTCCGGCACCTTGTCCAAGAGGCTCCCTTTTGGTGGACCTTCTCCAACACCTCGATCTTGTCTGCATCAACACCGGTGCACCGACCTTCCTTTCTGACACAACACACACTTACTCCCATATAGACCTCGCAATATGCACTCCTCAGCTTGCCGGTCGGTTTGAGTGGTATGCACTTTCTGACACGTACTCGAGTGACCATTTCCCCTGTATCATCCACATTCTGCATCATTCCCCATCTCCTCGTCCCACCAGTTGGAACATTTCTAAAGCCGACTGGGGGCTTTATTCTACCATGGCTGTTTTTCACGATCGGGATTTTCCCACCTGTGACAGTCAGGTCGACTACCTCACAGAGGTTATTCTCACAGCTGCCGAACGTTCCATACCTCGTACATCCTCTTCTACACGTCGTGTCCAGGTCCCTTGGTGGACTGCAGCCTGCCGCGACGCGCTCAGAGCCTGGCGCCGTGCTTTACGCACCTTCCGCCGCCACCCGACTTTGGAGAATTGCATACATTATAAAAGTATGAGAGCGCAATGTCGTCGTATCATGAACGACAGCAAGAAAGCTTGCTGGACTGCTTTTACTAGTTCTTTTAACCGTTTTACTCCCTCCACGTTTGTTTGGCGTGGCCTACGCCGTCTATCCGGCATCAAGGTCCACTCCCCGATTCCTGGCCTGACCGTGGAGAACGCAGTCCTCGTGGACCCCTCTGACGTTTCCAACGTATTGGGCCGTTTCTTTGCGGAGGTTTCGAGCTCTGCCCATTACCACCCTGCCTTTCTCCCTCGCAAACAGGTAGAGGAGGCCCGGCCGCCTTCTTTCCACTCTTCTAATCGTGAAAATTATAACGTCGCCTTCACCATGCAGAAGCTAGACCGTGCTCTCGCCCTGTCCCGGGCCCGATTCCATTCACATTGAAATGCTGAAGAACCTCTCTCCTGCGGGCAAGTGCTTTCTTCTCAGTACCTACAATCGCATATGGACTGAAGGTCATGTTCCCACAAGTTGGCGTGAAGCCATTGTTGTCCCCATCCCCCAACCAGGGAAGGACAAACACCTTCCTTCCAGTTATCGCCCCATTTCTCTGACGAGCTGCGTCTGTAAGGTGATGGAACGCATGGTTAACGCTCGGTTGGTCTGGCTCCTCGAATCTCGCCACCTCCTGACTAATATCCAATGCGGTTTTCGTCGACACCGCTCTGCTGCTGATCACCTCGTTACGTTGTCGACCTTCATTATGAACAACTTTCTAAAGAAGCGTCAAACAGTAGCAGTGTTCTTCGACTTGGAGAAGGCATACGATACCTGTTGGAGAGCGGGCATTCTCCGCACATTGCACACATGGGACCTTCGGGGCCGCCTTCCTCTTTTCATTCAAGCGTTTTTGGCGAATCGCAAGTTCCAGGTACGGGTGGGATCTGTTTTGTCAGATACCAATTGCCAGGAGAACGGGGTACCACAGGGCTCCGTCTTGAGTGTGGCGCTCTTTGCCATTGCAATCAATCCGATCGTGGATTGCCTTTCAGCCGACGTCTCCGGATCTCTTTTTGTTGACGATTTCGCAATTTATTGTAGCGCCCAGCGGACGTGCCTCTTGGAGCGTTCTCTTCAACGCTGTCTTGACCGTCTATATTCCTGGAGCATCGCAAACGGCTTCCGATTCTCCACTGAGAAAACTGTGTGTATAAACTTCTGGAGATACAAGGAATTTCTTCCACCCTCTCTACATCTCGGCCCTGTTGCTCTCCCTTTCGTGGAGACTACGAAATTCTTGGGACTCATGTTGGATCGTAAATTTTGCTGGTCCACGCACGTGTCCTACCTGGCTGCCCGTTGTGCCCGATCCCTTAACGTCCTTCGTGTCCTCAGTGGCACGTCATGGGGAGCGGACCGTACCGTCCTGCTTCACCTTTACCAGGCCATTGTTCAGTCGAAGCTCGACTACGGAAGCCTTGTATACTCTTCTGCACGGCCGTCGATTCTCCGCCGTCTCAACTCTATCCACCATCGGGGATTACGTCTGGCGACCGGTGCATTTTATACCAGCCCTGTTGAAAGTCTGTATGCCGAGGCTGCTGTATTACCCTTGACCACTCGGCGTGACATACTTTTGTCTCGGTACGCATGCCGCCTGACGTCGATGCCCAACCATCCATCTTACCGATTATTTTTTGACGACTCACTCGATCGCCAATATCAGTTGTCTGCGATTGCCTTGCTTCCACCTGGAGTTCGGTTTCGCCGCCTACTACAGCGGCTCGATTTTACCCTTCCTTCCACCTTCCGGTTGAGCGAAAGCCCATTGCCACCGTGGCATAAGGCCCCGGTTCACACTCACCTCCAACTTAGTTCGCTCCCCATGGAGAGCACTCCGGATTTGGTATACCGCTCGAGGCTTGTCGAACTCCGTTCGTGGTTCGATAGCGCCATATTTATTTACGCTGATGGTTCCAAGAGCACTGCCGGTGTCGGATCTGCCTTCGTCGTCGAGGACAACCGTTTCCAATACAAGCTCCCTGACCGGTGCTCTAACTTCACGGCTGAGCTTTTCGCCCTCCACCAGGCCGTTTTGTACACCTGCCGCCACCGCCAACCTTTCTATGCCATCTGTTCGGACTCCCTTAGTGCCCTGCAGAGTCTTACGGACCCTTTGTCGCACCATCCTCTCGTGTATCGGATCCAACGCTCCCTCCAGTTGCTAGCAGATGACAGCTGTCACGTTTCTTTCCTGTGGGTCCCTGGCCACGTAGGTGTGCCCGGGAATGAGACGGCCGACATAGCGGCCAAGGCCGCAGCTCTTTTACCTCGCGTGGCTACCTTTTGCGTCCCATCTGACGATGTTCAACGGGCTCTCCGCCGGAGTATCGTGTCGCAATGGCACAGTGCGTGGTTTTCAATGTCCAACAACAAATTGTGAACTGTAAAACCGATCCCGACCGCTTGGAGGACCTCCTCACGCCCCTCTCGGCGGGAGGAGGTCTTCCTGGCCCGGTTGCGGATCGGTCACTGCCGTTTCAGCCACCGTCACTTGCTGTCCGCCGACCCTGCACCGCTGTCTTGCGTACTTTTTAATCATCTCCGTGTAGCCCTTCACTTTCAGTCTACTCTGGAGGAAATTTTAGCTGATGACACACGAGCAGTTGCTAGAGTTTTGCGTTTTATCAACTTGGCCAACTTATCCAAGGGTATTTAACCCTTTTACTTGTCTTTTATCTTTCGTTTTTAGCCTCTTCTGGACGTTCTGACAGTCCCTATTTTTTTGAGGCCATAGCGAATCTATGTTTTTGACTGGGCGCTAATGACCATAGAAGTTGTGCGCCCTAAAACCACAAAAATAAATAAAAATAAATAAACCTTTCTACCATTCGTGGAAACAGCCGGGTCAGTCGTACCGTGCGTGGGCCACGGAACTGCAGGGGCTAGCCCGTCGTTGTCTGTTTCGGTCCGAACCGCACGGTGATTCGTATGCGGACTCTATGGTCCGCGATATTTGGTTTGTTTTGCTCCCGACCTGGACGTTCGCAAGCAAGCTCTTCAGTCGGACGATCCCTTATTAGCGGAGGTTTTGCGTATTACATGCGCATTTGAAGTTTCTGAGGGTGTGGGGAGTCAACTTTCCGCTTGGGGGGGAGGTATCGTCAGTTGCCGATTCGGCCCCGTTATCCGAGGCGCCGGTTTCTTCGGTGGCTGTTGTTGCGTCGCCCTCCCCTCCCTCCCTTCGGACGCTGCGGCGCTCGCCTGTGTCGTATGGGCGGGGGGAAACGCGGCGCGCGTCGCCCGCTTTAGAGAACGAGTCGATGTCATGTCTTTCGTGCAGGGCGTCCCATTCTCGGGAATCGTGCCCGCACAGACGGGCCACGTGTAATCGTTGTGGCAAGTTTGGACACCTGGCCCGAGTGTGTCGCTCCTCGGCTAAGGGCCGCAAAAGGACCTCTCCCCCTCGCGATTTCGGCGCATCGCCCATGGATATTAATAAGGTTGTTCCCGTCGGCGTTCAGCCGCCGAAGTTGTTTATAGACCTACGCTTCAAGTGGACACAGGTGCGATGACATCGCTTCTAAGTGCTGCAACTCATCAGGCATTAGGCTCCCCCACTTTAAGTCCGGCGCCTCGCGCGTTGGTTGGCTACGGCGGCCACCCTATTCCACTATTGGAGTCGTTTGTCGCCGAAGCTACATATCAGAATGTTAGCCACGCGGTACCATTTGTGGTAGTAAACAGTGCAACGGCTACGAATATTTTCGGCCTTGACGCTTTCCACGCTTTTGGCTTTTCTATTAACGATTCTGTCTGCTTGGTTTCCGATCAAATTCCGTACGAGAGTCTCAAGCAGCTTCGCGCGGAGTTCTCGTCCTTGTTTGCGCCTGGTCTTGGGTGTGCTACGAATTTTCGGGCCACTATTACACTTAAAAATACGGCTCGCCCCGTCTTCTGTCGGGCTCGGCCTCTCCCGATCGCCCTCCGTGGCGCTGTTAAATCGGAATTAGATCGCCTGACGGCGGAAGGTATTCTGCGTCCTGTCACAGCAAGCGAGTGGGCCTCCCCTCTAGTTGTCATACACAAGCCCTTGGGTGCCCTGCATTTATGTGGCGACTTTAAGAAAACTGTAAATTCTCAATCCGTCATTGATTCTTTTCCCATGCCTCGCCCAGCGGAATTGATAGATCGGTTGTCAGGGGGCCAGTATTTTTCGAAAATAGATCTGGCAGAGGCTTATCTCCAGTTGCCTTTAGACGATGCCTCCAAACGAGCGCTGGTGATTTCTACACCTTTTGGCCTATATCAATATCAGAGATTGCCATTCGGGGTGGCCAGTGCCCCAGCAATCTTTCAGCGTTTTTTGGAGCAGTTGCTAGCGCCGGTCCCCTGTTGCGTGAACTACATGGATGATATTGTGGTGACGGGATCCACAGCTGCTAACCATATTGCCAACCTCCGTTCATTGTTTTCCGTTCTGGAGGGGGCTGGCCTCCGCTGTAATTTCCAGAAATCTTCTTTCTTCCAACCGACTATCGAGTACTTGGGCTACGAGGTATCCAGGTCGGGGGTACGTCCCGTGGCAGAGCAAGTGCGGGCAGTCGCAGATCTTCCCCGTCCTTCTTCCGTTCACGAACTTCAAGTATTCCTGGGCAAGATCGCCTATTATTATCGCTTCCTCCTGCAGGCAGCGACAGTGGCTTACCCCCTGCATCAACTGCTACGTAAAGGCGTCCCGTTCCACTGGTCTCCTGCGTGCGAGCGAGCTTTTCAGTCACTGAAAAGGGCCCTCCTGGAGGCTCCGTGCCTCACTGCATACACCCCGGGGGTCCCACTTGTGGTGGCAGCGGACGCCTCCCAGCTTGGTATGGGGGCGGTGCTGGCACATCGGTTTCCCGATGGGTCAGAGCACCCGTTGGCGTTTGCATCTAAAACACTTACAGATGCGCAGCGCCGGTATTCCCAGGTGGACAAGGAGGCCCTAACCATCGTTTTTGCTTTAAAAAAATTTTACGTTTATCTCTATGGGTCAAAGTTCACGCTTTACACGGACTACCGCCCATTAGTGTCGTTGTTCCACCCGTCAGCGGCTCTTCCGGACAAGGTAGCCCATTGTCTTCAATGCTGGGCCTTGTACCTCTCTCGTTTCCATTACAAGATACAGTACCGCTCGACGTCTCATCACGCCAATGCCGACGCCCTATCGCGCCTCCCGGTAGGCCCTGATCCAGTCTTCAATGCTGAAGAGCTTTTGTGTTTTGCAGTTGACGAGTCGGCTAAAGATGTAGTCTCCGGTTTTCCTATCAATATCTCATGGATCGCGGAGGCTACCGCTGCTGACCCAGTCCTCCGGGTCGTCCTTAAACGGGTGAGGCAAGGCTGGTCAGAGCGTCCTCCGGGTCGGGCATCAGAACCTCTCCGCAATTATTATGCTATTCGGCACCACCTTAGCACCTACGAGGGTGTTTTACTTCTGTCCACGGAAGACAGCTCCCATCGAGTGGTGGTTCCTGTGTCCTTGCGCCGCCAGATTCTCGGTCTTTTCCATCGGGACCATTGGGTCGTCTCTCGCACGAAGATGCTGGCCCGCCGACATGTATATTGGTTGGGTATAGATGGGGACATCATTCGCCTCATTGCAGGATGCTCTTCTTGTGCATCCCAACAAGCGGCTCCTCGCTCATCTCTCTCTCCATGGCCCACTCTGTCTGCACCTTGGGAACGACTCCATGTCGATTTTGCGGGGCCCTTCTTAGATAGCTACTGGCTTTGCGTCCTTGACGCATACTCCAACTTCCCATTTGTTGTTCGCCTGACCTCCACGTCTGCGGAAGTTACCACACGTTCCCTGTTAAAGATATTTTCTATTGAGGGTCTCCCGGCCGCACTGGTGACAGATAATGGGCCACAGTTTACTTCACAACACTTTCACGATTTTTGTTCTACCCATGGGATCCAACATGTCCTGGCCCCACCTTTCCACCCGCAGTCCAATGGGGCAGCGGAGAGGTTCGTCCGCACTTTCAAGACGCAAATGCGCAAGTATGTGGCACATCTTCCAGTGGAGGATGCCCTCCTTCAATTCCTGACATCTTATCGGTCCACTCCGGCAGGTCAGCAGAGCCCCTCAGAGCTCCTTCATGGCCGCCCTCATAGGACACTGTTACCCTCGTGCATCCAGGCCCTCCCACACCTCTTCTTCGTCCTCTGTCACTTTTTCCCCCAGGCTCGGCTGTCTGGGCTCGAGGCTACGGCCGCCATCCTCGTTGGGTCCCGGCCGTGGTCGTTCGGGAGCGTGGCCGACGTCTCTGTGAGGTCCGTTCTCCTACCGGGGTCCTCACCCGCCACCATGATCAGCTGCGGGTGCGCCACCCTCCTCAAACACCTACGGTCCCTTCCTCCTCGTCCAGGTCCAGCCCCCCTCTGTTGCGGGTGCCATCAGGGGACAGTTCTCTACCGACTTCCGCTTCGCGGGCATTGGCTGGGGCGCAAGGGAATTTCCCGTCACTGTCGGGGTCCGGGGCCCGCTTCCCCGCCGCAGTCACAGCGGCCAGCTACAAGGAGTGGACAGCTCCGGTCGCCGGCAGAGGGGGCACCTTGCAGCCTGACGACGGAGGCCCCGAGTTTCCAATGGAGGAGCCACAGGAGGGAGGAATGGAGGACCCGCCGCCATCGCCAGTGCTGGGAGCAGCAAGACAGCGCTCGCGTGGGCGAACCCCTCTTCGCTCGAAGGGGTTTCGCCCGTATGAGGTGGTTCCGGCTAGGGAGTGGATGGAGCCACCAGACGATCGGATGGAGGTGGTAGAGTCCCAGCAGCCAGACCTCCGGTCCGGCTCCTCACCCCAAGGGGGGAGGGATGTTAGGGCCTAAGGGCCATTCATATCGCGCGCCCCATCATTGGGATCCGTGGCAGGCGCGGGCCCGGCCGTGGTAGTTCCTGGCCGTGCCACAGGAGGGCACGATCGGCCTAACAGCTGACGCGAGCTGCGCGCCGTCTGCTGGCGGGCCCCGTCAAACGGCCGACGTGACAGCCGTGTCATTCGACAAGTGTACGCTGAACGACATATAGCGTGCTAGGACTAAGAGTGATTACTTCACCTATATTTTACTCCTGCTTGCTTCAGAACTTGAAAGAGTTTATTCCAATCAACATTGTCAAAAGCCTTCTCCAAATCTACAAAAGCTAGAAATGTAGGCTTGCCTTTTCTTAATCTATCTTCTAGAATAAGCCATAAAGTGAGTATTGCCTCCCGTGTTCCTACATTTCTCCTGAACCCAAACTGATCTTCCCTGAGGTCGGCATCTACCAGCTTTTCCATCCTTCTGTATATAATTCGTGTTAATATTTTGCAACCATGACTTATTAAACTGTTGGTTCTGTAGTTTTCACACCTGTCTGCACCTGCTTTCTTTGGAATGGGGATTATAACATATTTCTTAAAGTCTGAGGATACTTCACCTGTCTCATACATCTTACACACCAGGTGAAACAATTTTGTCATGGCTGGTTCTCCCAGAGACTTGAGTAGCTCTGAGGGAATATCATCTACTCCAGGGGCCTTGTATCGACTTAGGTCTTTCAGGGCTCTGTCAAATTCTTCTCTCAGTACAGTATCTCCTATTTCATCTTCATCTACATCCTCTTCCCTTCCTACAATATTGTCTCTAAGTTCATTTCCTTTGTAGAGCCCCTCTATATACTCTTTCCACCTTTCAGCTTTCCCTTCTTTGCTGAGAACTGGTTTTCCATCAGTGTCCTTGATATTCATAGAGCTTTTTTTCTTATCTCCAAATGTTTCTTTTATTTTCCTGTAGGCTGTATCTATTTTTCCCCTATTTATACATTCTTCTATATCCTTCCATTTTCCTTCTAGCCATTTCTGCTTAGCCATTTTGCACTTCCTGTCAATCTCATTTCTTAGTCGTCTGTACTCCATTTTGCCTGTTTCATTTACTGCATTTTTATATTTTCTCCTTTCATCGATTAAATTTAGTATCTCCTGTGATATCCAAGGATTTTTTGTAGGTCTTGCCTTCCTACCTATTTTGTCCTCTGCTGCCTTCACTATTTCATCTCTCAATTTAACCCATTACTCCTCTACTGTTTTATTTTCCCCTGTTTCTGTCAATTGTTGCCTAAAGCTCCCTCTGAAATTCTTAAGAACCTCAGGTTCCTTTAATTTATCCAGGTCCCACCTCCTTATTTTCCTACCTTTCTGTCGTTTTTTCAGTTTCAGCCTACAATTCATGTTCAATAAGTTATGGTCAGAGTTTATATCTGCCCCTGGATATGTCTTACAGTTTAAAACCTGGTTCCGAAATCTATGTTTTACCATGATAAAATCTATCTGATACCTTCCGGTGTCTCCTGGTCTCTTCCACGTATACAATCTTATTTTGTGATTCTTAAACCACGTGTTTGTTATGATTAAATCATTTTCCGTGCAAAATTCTACCAGGCGACTTCCTCTTTCATTCCTCCTGCCCAGTCCATATTCACCTACTATCTTCCCTTCCTTGTCCTACTACCGAATTCCAGTCTCCCATAACAATTAAGTTTTCCTCTCCCTTAATTGTCTGAATAATTTCCTTTAGCTCCTCATATATTTCTTCAATTTCCTCATCATCGGCAGAGCTAGTTGGCATATAAACCTGTACTACTGTTGTTGGTGTTGGCTTCGTATCTATCTTGACAATGATAATGCGATCACTGTGTTGCTCATAGCAGTTTACCCGCACTCCTATTTTCTTATTCATTATCAATCCTACTCCTGTGTTACCCCCAACTGATTTTGTATTTATAATCCTGTGCTCACCTGACCAGAAATCCTGTTCATCCTGCCACTGAACTTCACTAATCCCCACTATATCTAACTTCAACCTATCCATTTCCCTTTTTAAATTTTCTAATTTTCTTACTCGATTAAGGGATCTAACATTCCATGCTCAGACCCGTAGAATGCCAGTATTGTCTTTCATGATGATCACATCCTCCTGAGTAGTCCCCGCCCGGAGATGCGAATGGGGGACTATTTTACCTCCGGAATATTTTACCCGAGAGGATGCCATCATCATATGTTCATACAGTAGAGCTGCATGTCCTCGGGGAAAAATAACGGCTGTAGTTTCCCCTTGCTTTCAGCCATTCGCAGTAGCTGTGTGGCAAAGCCACATTAGTTGATGTTACAAGGCCAGCTCAGTCAATCATCCAGACTGTTGCCCCTGTAACTACTGAAAGGGCTGCTGCCCCTCTTCAGGAACCACACGTTTGTCTGGCCTCGCCACAGATACCCCTCCGCTGTGGTTGCACCTATGGTACGGCTATCTGTATTGTTGAGGCACGCAACCCACCCCACCTCGGCAGTGTCTGTGGTTCATGGGAGTGGCAATAACCCGTACTACATGTAATTATAAGTTTCTACTTTTTGAATCTTTACTGTTTTGCACTTACCTTACTCAAGTCTTCTTCTTTGAAGTTGTATTTCAGGAAAATGTTAGAGGAACTGTGCTGCTCACACTTGACAAGTTCATTTTCCTTTGTGGTTTAGTTACATACTGCAATATACCATATTTACCCAAATGTAAGTGGTGGTTAGTTTTGGATTTTCTTGGTTCAAAAATGCACCTGTAGCTTATATTAGAGTACAACACCTACTGAAGTTCTGAAAAACACTGCTAGATGCTACTGGAAACATTATTTTAGTTGTTTTAGTGTTTTTATTAAATGGAATAATAAATAATTATCATTTCATCGACCACATGGGGGGGGGGGGGGGGGAAATCAACTGGACAATTTCCAAGAATGTTTGGCTATTGAACGTGAGGACTCAAAAAAATGAACTGTTTTAAATCAACAGTGCTCCAACTGCTGCGTGAGCTATGAACAATGTTTATTTTGTTGTCGCGGGAACGTGTTAAATATTTTAACTTGTGCATAATAATGAGTGACAATATTGTCGTTTGTGCTACCGATTCTTTGAAATGGAGGAATGTTGTTTCTTTCTTGTGTACTTTTTAGAGTTCAGTCCAATTTTGTCAGAAATTTAATTAGTTTCAGATGACAAGAAAAGACTGTGCTGCAGTTACTTCTGTAAAACTTCATAAGAAATGTTCGAATAGTGAGATTCCACTACAATTAGTATATGCAAATCGTTGGAAGAGGATGAATGTTCGAAAATATATCATCTGGTTTGACTGCTCAAAATAGTCTGTTGAGAAAGCAAAGTTCTAGTTTCTTCTCTATCCTGGGTAGACAAGGAAAGTAATATTCCCTGTAGCAAACACTAAAAGTGATCTAGCTCAAACCACCACTATTTATAAATTAAGTAAGTAAAGCAACTAATTTCAAAAATGTGTTGCATAGCATGGTGGCATCCTCCAACCGATGTATACTGAAGCAGTTCTTTCTTTGTCATTGCTTGAGTGATCACTGTAAACATTGTTTAATGATCGTGCAACAGTAGTATATTTACAATTGTGTGTTTAGTATATTGTTTCCGTGCATTCTATAGGCAAACATTCTCGAAAATTAGACCTACTGTGAACTGTGTTGTGCCGGTTCTTGCGGCACAAATCACATTGATAGTCGGTGTGGTGAGTGTGTGCAGTGCAGCGAAATAGCCTGTGAAACATTGCTCACAAGAACTTGCTTGTATATTTGAAATTTTTTTATAGATATCATGAATTCTCACTGCTGACAGTGTTTGTGATATAATAGTAATTCTAAGTGTCCCTAAATAAGTGAGACATAGGGGCCAAATTTGGTTCAAAGTGAGGCTTATAATTGGGTAAAACTTCCCCCCCCCCCCCCTATGACACATTTTAGCGGTGTGGCTTACATTCAGGTTTGGCCTACATATGGGTAAATATGGTACATGTTGATTAAAATAATGTTGGGCATACAGTCCGATGTCATTGCATGCGCGTAAAGAGTACACACCTCTTGCAGTGGCACCACAGCCAGCAGTGCTCTCGACAGTGAGACCACAACTTTAATCTGCTTTTTCATCTGTATCATATTGTATACGATGTGATCTTTGCGTTCTTAAAACTGAAATTACTGGTCCCCAAGCTTTTAAGCTGAAAGCCACGGTCTCTTTCAATAAGTTCGTCTGCCAGTTTAATTTCAACTGAATCACATATTACAAACTGCCAAAAAGTTGAAGTCTGAGCTAAAATCTTAGTACTTGTGTAATCCATTTTATGTCCTGTTGACAAACAATGCTTAGCAATGGCAGACTTATCTGGTGGGAGAAGGCGTGTGTGTGTCTCATGTTCAGCACAACGATCTGCCACTGTTTGTGTAGTTAGTCCTAAGTATGCCAGGCCGCATTCACAGTTAATTCTGTAAACACCTTCCTTATGCAGTCCAAGATCACCTTTGACCGAACCTATCAATGCTGCTGGCGGACAGAAAATCCCCTCAATCTGATGTTTCTTTAAAATACTGGCAATTTTTGATGTTGCATTACCTAGGTAAATTCTGTGGTATGTAAGTGACGGTCAGCTGCGGCTATTGCTAGTCTTCGGTACACAGCACCTGAAGATGGCCAAAGGGTTATTGGCCGAAATGTTGTGCAGAGTAAGCAATGACATCCGGCTGTTCAACCGACATTATTTTAATCAAGAAATTCACTGGGAAAATTTAAAAGTACTCATGGTATATGATGCCCAAGATAAGGCAAGTCATACAATCCTTAACAGCTTAATTGTTAATACCATTAGTTATTTTTAACAACTATCACATACACATAATAATCCAAGACATTACAAAAGCAAGGTTCCTTGGGTCATCATGGGGTGTCGAATATTCTTTGGGCGTTAACACTGAGCCTGTAGCCATCACAAGACAGTTTCCACTCCATGACTTTACTACGTCCCAGTGCAACTGAAAACCGGCAGTTACACAGCAGATTCCCACCCTTAGCTGTGGGATATCACATCGTCCTACCTCCTCACTCTTGCCTTAGACATCTCATACAAAAATTCAAACATTACATAAGTGATAACATAACACCAGCATAACAAAACATATAACTTTACATTGAATAAAGACTTGATAAGTCATTAGCCTAAATAGGGGAAAAACAAAGAATGGCTGATAAATAGTTAAAAAATCAAAATTGATAATTTGGCAAATAAGTATCACCACATCGGATTACACTCATGTTTTATACACTGCCATATGGTTCATCCAACGTGATAAAATTTTGCATACTTGACCTTTCAAACAAACGCATCAGCACTGTCAAAAATTAGCATAGTGTATGGAGGAGGGTACTTTACAAAAGACTTAGACAACAACTCCTATCTGGATGATACTTACCACACTGGACCTACCGGAAAGGACGGCAACCATAGCAACTAAGAAGTGACACTGGCATTCCAAGTGCAGCATTACAGTAACAGAAGATTGGCATGATACAAATGAAGGACTTTATACTTTTTTTTTAGATGCCGTTATTTCCATATTTCCTAGTCTCTAAATGTAATGGTGAAATTTCCAATAGAATAGAATAGAAAATTACTAATTGTATTAATATTCCACCTCCTGTTAATATCAGTAGTGATAATAAAAAGAATTTACTCATTGAACCACCCCCTCGATCCACAGACATTGCCAAAGTGGGGCGACTTGCGTGCCTCAGTGATACAGATAGCCGTACCGTCGGTGCAATCACAGAGGAGGGGTATCTTTGGAGAGACCAGACAAATGTGTGGTTCCTGAAGAGGGGCAGCAGCCTTTTCAGTAGTTACAGGGGCAACAGTCTGGATGATTGATTGAGCTGGCTTTATAACATCAGCTAACATGGCTTTGCCACACAGTTACTGCAAACAGCTGAAAGCAAGGGGAAACTACAGCCGTTACTTTTCCTGAGGACATGCAGCTCTACTGTATGAAAATAAGATGATGCCATCCTCTTGGGTAAAATATTCCAGAGGTAAAATAGACCCCTGTTTGGATCTCCAGGCGGGAACTACTCAGGAGGATGTGATCATCAGGAAAGACAACACTGGCATTCTATGGATCGGAGCGTGGAATGTTAGATCTCTTAATTGAAAATTTAAAAAGAGAAATGGATAGGTTGAAGTTAGATATAGTGGGTATTGGTGAAGTTTGGTGGAAAGAGGAACAGGATTTTTGGTCAGGCGATGTTGTCATTAGGAAAGACAATACTGGCATACAACCCTTAATCGGGTAGGAAAATTAGAAAATTTAAAATGTAAAATGGATAGGTTGAAGTTAGATATAGTGGAGATAAGTGAAGTTCGGTGGCAGGATGAACAGGATTTCTGGTCAGGATTATAAATACAAAATCAGTTGGGGGTATCACAGGAGTAGGACTGATAATGAATAAGAAAATTGGAATGTGGGTAAACTACTATGAGCAGCACAGTGATCGCATTATCATTGTCAAGATAGATACGAAGCCAACACTGACAACAGTAGTACAGATTTATATGCCAACTAGCTTTGCCGATGATGAGGAGATCGAAGAAATGTATGAAGAGTTAAAGGAAATTATTCAGACAATTAAGAGAGATGAAAGCTTAATTGTGATGGGAGACTGAAATTCGGTAGTAGGAAAAGAAAGAGAAGGAGAAACAGTAGGTGAATATTGACTGGGCAGAAGGAATGAAAGAGGAAGTCGCCTGGTAGAATGGTCAGAACATGATTTAATCATAACAAATGCCTGGTTTAAGAATCACAAAAGAAGGTTGTGTACGTGGAAGAAACCAGGAGACCCCGGAAGGTATCAGATAGATTTCATAATGGTAAGACATAGATTCTGGAACCAGGTTTTAAACTGTAAGACATACACAGGGGCAGACATAAACTCCAACCATAACTTATTGGTCTTGAACTGTAGGCTGAAACTGAAAAAAACTGCAGAAAGGTAGGAAAATAATGAGATGGGGCTTAGATAAATTGAGGGAACCAGAAGTTCTTAAGAATTTCAGAGGGAGCTTTAGGCAATAATTGACAGAAATGAGGGGAAATAAAACAGTAGAAGAGGAATGGGTAGCATTGAGAGATGAAATAGTGAAGGCAGCAGAGAACAAAATAGGTGGAAAGGTAAGGCCTACAAAAAATTCTTGAATGTCACAGGAAATACTAAATTTAATTGATGAAAGGAGAAAATATATAAAAATGTTGTAAATGAAACAGGCAAAATAGAGTACAGATGACTAAGAAATGAGATTGACAGCAAGTGCAAAATGGCTAACGAGAAGAATGTATAAAAAAGGGGAAAGTAGATATTGCCCACAGGAAAATAAGAGACATTAGGGGGACAAGAAAAACAGCTCTATGAATATCAAGAACTCAGATGGAAAACCAGTTCTCAGCAAAGAAGGGAAAGCTGAAAGGTGGAAAGAGAACATAGAGGAGCTCTACAAAGGAAATGAACTTAGAGACGATGTTGTAGGAAGGGAAGAGGAAGTAGATCAAGATGAAATAGAAGATACTATAGTGAGAGATGAATTTGACAGAGCCCCGGGAGTATATGACATTCCCTCAGAGCTATTAAAGTCACTGGGACAACCAGACATGACAAAACTGTTTCACCTGGTGTGTAAGATCTACAAGATAGGCGAAATACCCCTCAGACTTTAATAAAAATGTAATAATCCCCCCATACCAAAGAAATCAGGTGCAGACAGGTGTGAAGATTACTGAACCATAAGTTTAATAACCACCCACACGAACCACAGACATTGCCGAGGTGGGGTGGCTTGCGTGCCTCAACGATGCAGATAGCCGTACCGTAGGTGCAACCACAACGGAGGGGTATATCTGGAGGGACGAACAAATGTGTGGTTCCTGAAGAGGGGCAGCAGCCTTTTCAGTAGTTACAGGAGCAACAGTCTGGATGATTGACTGAGCTGGCCTTGTAACATCAGCTAATGTGTGGTTCTTGTTCATAGAGCTCTACTGTATGAAAATATGATGATGGCATCCTCTCGGGTAAAATATTCCGGAGGTAAAATAGTCCCCCATTCGCATCTCCTGGCGGAGACTACTCAGGAGGATGTTATCATCAGGAAAGACAATACTGGCATTTTACGGATCGGAGTGTGGAATGTTAGATCCCTTAATTGGGTAAGAAAATTAGGAAATTTAAAAAGGGAAATGGATAGGTTGAAGTTAGATATAGTGGGGATTAGTGAAGTTCGGTGACAGGATGAACAGGATTTCTGGTCAGGTGAGCACAGGATTATAAATACAAAATCAGTTGGGGGTATCACAGGAGTAGGACTGATAATGAATAAGAAAATAGGAATGCGGGTAAACTACTATGAGCAGCACAGTGATCGCATTATCATTGTCAAGATAGATACGAAGCCAACACCGACAAAAGTAGTACAGGTTTATATGCCAACTAGCTCTGCCGATGATGAGGAGATCGAAGAAATATATGAGGAGCTAAAGGAAATTATTCAGAAAGTTAAGGGAGAGGAAAATTTAATTGTGATGGGAGACTGGAATTCGGTAGTAGGAAAAGGAAGAGAAGGAAAAATAGTAGGTGAATATGGATTGGGCAGAAGGAATGAAAGAGGAAGTCGCCTGGTAGAATTTTGCACGGAACATGATTTAATCGTAACAAACACGTGGTTTAAGAATCACAAAAGAAGGTGTATACGTGGAAGAGATCAGGAGACACTGGAAGGTATCAGATAGATTTTATAACCAGGTGATAAACTGGAAAACATACGCAGGGGCAGATATAGACTCTGACCATAACTTGTAACTTGTTGGTTATGAACTGTAGGCTGAAACTAAAGAAACTACAAAAAGGTAGGAAAATAAGGATATGGGACCTGGATAAATTGAAGGAATGTGAAGTTCTGGAGAAATTCAGAAAGAGATTTAGGCATCAATTGACAGAAACAGGGGGAAATAAAACAGTAGAAGAGGAATGGGTAGCATTGAGAGATGAAATAGTCAAGGCAGCAGAGGACAAAATAGGTAGAAAGGCAAGACCTACAAAAAATCCTTGAATATCACAGGAAATACTAAATTTATGATACGAATATTATGGAGGAAAAATTCCTAGCAGGAAAAATATACGTAAAAAAATAGATGAAGTCCACTTACCAGGCGAAGGAGCACAGGCAGTGATAGCAACAAATAAACAAATAAACACACACACACACACACACACACACACACACACACACACACACACACAAACGCAAGCTTTCGCAGCCTAGCTGCTTCGTCAGGCAGAAGGGAAGGAGAGGGAAAAGGAAATGATGAGGGTTTTAAGGGAGTGGGTAAGGAGTCATTCCAATCCCGGGACAGGAGGGACTTACCTTGGGGGGAAAAAAGGAGGATAAACAAATACACACACACCCACACATTTACACATTCACACTTAGGCAGAAATACTGTAGAACTGTAAAAAGCGAAGCTTTGCTTTCTACAGTTCTACAGTATGTCTGCCTAAGTGTACTTGCGTCTGTGTAAATGTGTGGATGTGTGTGTATTTGTTTACCCTCCTTTTTTCCCTCCAAGGTAAGTCTTTCCTGTCCCGGGATCGGAATGACTCCTTACCCACTCCCTTAAAACCCTCATCATTTCCTTTTCCCTCTCCTTCCCTTCTGCCTCACGAAGCAGCTAGGCTGTGAAAGCTTGCGTTTGTGTGTGTGTGTGTGTGTGTGTGTGTGTGTGTGTTTATTTGTTGCTATCACTGCCTGTGCTCTTTCGCCTGGTAAGTGAACTTCATCTATTTTTTACGAAATACTAAATTTTATTTATGAAAGGAGAAAATATAAAAATGCAGTAAATGAAACAGGTAAAATGGAGTACAGACGACTAAGAAATGAGATTGACAGGAAGTGCAAAATGGCTAAGCAGAAATGGCTAGAAGGCAAATGCAAGGATATAGAAGAATGTATAAATAGGGGAAAAATAGATACAGCCTACAGGAAAATAAAAGAAACATTTGGAGATAAGAAAAACAGCTCTATGAATATAAAGGGCTCTGATGGAAAACCAGTTCTCAGCAAAGAAGGGAAAGCTGAAA
This sequence comes from Locusta migratoria, assembly GCA_026315105.1. Taxonomy (NCBI): domain Eukaryota; kingdom Metazoa; phylum Arthropoda; class Insecta; order Orthoptera; family Acrididae; genus Locusta; species Locusta migratoria. The sequence goes on from CM048746.1 coordinate 242,779,381, forward strand.
GGTGGAAAGATTACATAGAGCAGCTCTACAAAGGAAATGTACTTAGAGACGATGATGTAGGAAGGGAAGAGGAAGTAGATCAAGATGACATAGGAGATACTATACTGAGAGATGAATTTGTCAGAGCCCTGAAAGACCTAGGTCGGAACAAGGCCCCAGGAGTAGATGACATACCCTCAGAGCTACTAAAGTCACTGGGAGAGCCAGCCATGACAAAACTATTTGAACTGGTGTGTAGGATGTATGAGACAGGCGAAATACCCTCAGACTTTAAGAAAAATGTAATAATCCCCATTCCAAAGAAATCATTCGCAGACAGGTGTGAAAATTACAGAACCATCAGTTTGATAAGTCATGGCTGCAAAATTTTAACATGAATTATCTACAGGAGAATGGAAAAGCTGGTAGAAGCTGACCTCGGGGAAGATCAGTTTGGATTCAGGAGGAACGTAGGAACCCGGGAGGCAATACTCACTTTACGTCTTATCTTAGAAGATAGATTAAGGAAAGGCAAACCTACATTTTTAGCTTTTGTAGATTTAGAAAAAGCTTTTGACAATGTTGACTGGAATACACTCTTTCAAATTCTGAAGTCAGCAGGGGTAAAATACAGGGAAAGGAGAGTTATTAACAACTTGTACAGGACCGCAGTTATTAGACTCGAAGGGCATGAAAGGGAAGCATTAGTTGGGAAGGGAGTAAGACAGGGTTGTAGCCTTTCTCTGATGTTGTTCAATTTGTACATTGAGCAGGCGGTGAAGGAAAGCAAGGAAAAAATTAGAATAGGGATCAAAGTTCAGGGTGAAGAAATAAAAACATTGAGTTTTACTGATGACATTGTAATTCTGTCAGAGACAGCAAAGGACCTGGAAGAGCAGTTGAATGGAATGGACAGTGTGTTGAAGAGAGCATAAAAAATGAACAGTAACAAGAGCAAAACAAAGATAATGGAATGCAGTCTTAGAAAATAAGGCAATGCTGAAGGACTTAGGTAATGAAACACTAAAAGTGGTAGATGAGTTTTGTTCCTTGGGTAGTAAAATAACATATGACAGTCGCAGGACAGTGGATATAAAATGCTGAATGGCAATGGGAAAAAAACATTTTTGAAAAAGAGAAATTTGGTAACATCGAAATTTAAGTCTAAGGAAGTATTTTCTGAAGGCATTTGTGTGGAGTGTTGCCTTCTATGGGAGTGAAACATGGACGATAAGCTGTGTGGACAGGAAGAGAATAGAGGGTTTTGAAATGTGGTACTACAGAAGAATGCTGAAGATTAGGTGGGTAGATCGCATAACTAATGAAGAGGTACTTAACAGAATTGGCGAGAAAAAGAATTTTTGGCATACCCTGACTAAAAGAAGGGATCACTTAGTAGGACATATTCTTAGACATCGAGGAATTGTAAGTTGACCATTGGAGGGAAGTGTGTGGGATTAAAATCGCAGAGGGAGACCAAGAGACCCATATTGTAAACAAATTCAAATGGATGTGGGTTGCCATTTTTATGAGGAGAAGAAAAGGCTTGCTCAGGATAGAGTAGGGTGGAGAGCTGCATCAAACCAGTCTCCAGACTTAAGACCATAACAATACAACACCACTCATTGAAAGCACTCAGAATGTGACCACACATTAACATTGAAGGGTGGTTCACACACAGTGCTTGTTTACTACTACTACTACTACTGCTGCTACTACTACTACTACTACTCACATGGGGATATGCAAGTTGCATCTCCAGCCAACTGACAACTGGGTGACTGTAGGACTCGAATACCTGACCACATTCACACTGGCATGACTAGATTATCCTGTGCTGCCAAGTTGCTTTCAGTGTGAAATAAAATTAAATCACTTTCATTTTTTGTGTACCCTGCTGCCAGTAGAAAAATATCTAGTAACTCTAGCAGTGATGATGATATTAAAATAATTTGATTATTTCTCCCAGTACATGTGATAATCCTAAAAAACTGTGCCTGCCAATTTTTAACAGTTAGCATAATATTTGTGATATTAAAAAAAAAAAAAAAAAAAGATATGAAGAATATGCATTAGATAAATGAGATATGAATAGTTCATCAAAATTACAAACTATTTTGTTACACTACAAAATTTTAGTTTTAAATGATTTTATACTTTGCAGTCTGTTTTATAAACTTGTTTTATTTGTGAAAAATATTTAAATAACTATTTTCAGCTATTTCAAACATTATGATGAGATTACAACGGGCATGTGGTAACTTTCAGGTTAATTTCAGTTTCATTCTGAGAGTCAGTCATCATATTGTCACCTCCCATGTGTATATCATGTGTAGACCTTGAAGTTAAAAACTAAAGTGAGTAAAGCTCACACAGGTTTTACCATCAGTCATTCTTTCCTTGAAATATTCGTGATAGAAACAGGGAAAGAGAGAAATAGCAGTGGCGCAAAAGCCTCTACCACACCCCCAGATAAAAAAACTGATTCAATATGTTCTGAACTGTATTGAATGTTTAAAATCTGTAACTCACTGGGAATTCTATCACGAATTTCAAATTAAACATTTTTTGTACATTGTACAATCAAATGGTATCAATGCAACCTGAGACTGAGAGATGAGAAAATGTCACTGCTGAAGTATTCGTGAGGGAATGACACTATATAACTACACATGCTGCAATTCTTGGCCACAGAGTATCTTAGTTGCCCAGAGACTTGAGTATCCCCTTATGAATAGAGGGTTAACTGCTCCAAAGATGTACAATGGAACCAGATTGACAATAAAAAAATTGAAACCAAGTATAATTGTTGTGTAATTCCATGACAAATCAGCACACCTATTTTACCACGCCCTTTCAGATATTAATAAAATTTGGTACACTTGACATAGGGGGTGACAGTAGGAAAAATACCAAATCTCAAAATTTTATCTCAAACGGTTTTGAAAATATGGCTGTGTAAAGTTTTCAGAAAACGGTCGAAATCACGCTATGGCAAAACATTACAATGGTCATAACTTCTCTCCTATTTACATTAGAAGCATTGTAAAGGCGTCATTTTTTAGCATTTTTAATGGCCTTTCCAGTGATATATAACACTTTATAGGTTATCACAACATTATTATTTTTAAAAATTTTGAAATTTAAATATTTATTAATGCACATTTTTTAAAAAAAAATTATAACATAGGTCATATCATCACTAATTTATATACCAAGTTTGGTTGTGAGATTGCAATGAGTTCATAGTCAAAATAATTTAAAACTGAAGGGTGGTTTTGGACTAAACTGGTATTTTGGTACATAGAAGCTTTTCTATACTTAATTGTACAAAATGAAACCCAACAGTGACCAAAAAATCTCAAACACATTGTAATTTAATTATCTTAATGACAAAGTGTAATTGATAAAACAAAAGGTTTTTGTTATAAGTAGTTCAATTTTCATATTTTCAAATAAATGATACTGTACTGAAAAGATTTTAAGTGAAAAGGAATAAAGAAAACGGTTAAATATTATCAATTTGTTATATTTATAATTTTTAAATAATGGTAAAAATTGTACAGTGAAACTTTTAACTTACCACTAAGATCTGTTGTGTAACCATTACAGTCGGCAAAGAACATTTTATCTGTTAACCTTGATACTGACGCTTGAGAAGAAGTTGTTGATTCTGAAAATATTTTCACAGATAACTTACTTAAGCTTAAGGCAACAGGGATAAAGGTGTGGCATTGTTGACTCCCTTTCATTGTGAGTGCTTGACTATACCAATCTTTCAGAAATATTTCTGCTGGCACATAATCTTCTTGTGTTCCATAATCGAAACTAATCCCATGAATATTTTCAACTTACCATTCATAAAAATCATGTGCAGTCAAGATTTGATTTTCAAAGGGTCGTTGCAAACTAGCTTTTGCAGCTAATCTTTTAACCTTGCCACCAATTCTGTCACTTGGTCCTTTACCATGGGCAGTAGCAAAAAAAATGCCATTCAGCCTGGATGCCAAAATCTTCATTATGGTGACAAAGGTTTATGAAATTTTTCTTGTTCTTATACTGTGCTGCACACCCATCAGAAAAATATTTGATCTTTTGTGGAACTTGTTGAAATTTCATGGTCAAAAATGAACAAGCTTCTTTTGAAAACTTTATATGGCTACTGTGTTATGTTAAAGACATTCTGAAATTATTACGTAGTTTAGATGTTTGAGTTTTGCCCCTTCTTTGTAATTTATTGCAAAGGCATGAACTGTAGCCTGGTCACTAACCCAGTGATAACTTTGGGCTTCATTTTGCTCAACCATGTTGTAGTTTTCTGCACAGTCTAGTATTACGGTTGAAACACGTCCACTGAATGTTTGGTCATGTTCCATTTTGATTTATTCATTCACCTAAAGTGTTTCTGCACCATTAATGTTATCTATATGTGTATTAATTATTTTATTCTTTTTATTAATGATCAATGCCCCATGTTTATATACGTTTCCCCATATTTATATATATTTCCACCTGTGTGATTGATCTTGTGTGTTCATGTGAATGTGGAAGGTTGCTTTTAATATTGATCGACTGCCACGCAATGGCTTACAGCCGCTGCCTCCCGCTTTAGGCCTCATTTTTCTGTAGTTAAGAATGCATGGCTTCGTTTGTCATCTGCGCTGGCGTCTGCTGGATGGCCAGAGACAAGCTTACTTGATAAGATGGCAAGGTGACTGTGTTCTTAGTGTCATACCAACCTAAACTTGGACGAAAGAGGTGACAGGAGACCTCTCTGGGAATTGTCTTGGCCAAGTAGCAAGAGTTGGTAAACACTGGTCTCTGAATGCACTCTGCGTTGCTTTTAGCATGCTCTACATCTGTTGTATGGCGGGTGTCTTGATCACAAATTTAAGTATACTGTGTACTAAACGAACTCGTTTGGGAAGGCAGCGGCATAATATTCTTAAGTACCATGTGGTGTGCGATCACGGTGAATTACATATAATTGACAAAGGAAATTAATTCAGAATAAGCGAATGGAGCAGATGTGAGAATTAGTATAGAAGAAAGCTATTATTAATAAAACCATGGCTGAAGGCCAAAGTAACGACTGTTATGAAAGCGTGTGGTGTAATTTGTCATACAAGACAGGAAAGACGGAATCAAGCAAGAAATGGAGAAAGTAGATTTTAGTACAGTTGACTGTATTAGCATCATGTAACATACAGTAGAAATATTGAAGTCCTGCATCAAATAGTTTTTTTTTCTTCAGAAATGGGTCAAATACTTGCCTAAATTAATATGGGTTAGATAGGCAGGGTGTGGCCTCCTTGACCCAGCCAGTTACAGGGGGACCTAAAGATTAACCATGGTGCAATCGGCCTTTTTCGCATTGGCAAAAATAGACAGAGGTGGAAGAAGTGGTAAATGACATAAAAATCCTAGGACTGATCAGGAATCAAAACTAGGCACTCTTGTCATTGCCACCCTGTGTTTTATATCCACTCTATTTCTTTCATCATCAGTTTTTTGTAGTATTCTTCTAACATTCTGATGGATTGTTCTTTCCCTAATATGTACCATTGATTGAACAAGTTGCCAGTTGCAAATTTTGTTGTTATGTGCACATTAATAGCACATCTGTTGCATGTACAACTTTGCAGGCACAAACTGCCACTCATTCCCCATGACATCTACGTGCTGTATTGTTCATGATGTTCTGTTGCTTACATAGTATTTTATGGTGTATTCTTCTCCATGAAATTCCTGTTCCATAATGACTTACTATGCGCCAAGTGTTGGGCAGTGACATGGATATTTCACTTACTGGTTTGAAGTCTGTTTCATTTAATTTTTTATTATCCCCCCCAATCCAGTCTTCACAAAATATTTTCCCAAGATTATTGAAAATGTTCTTAAAAACCTTAAACTGCTCAATAACAATCTACAAGGTTCTGTCAGTACCGGTACTGTGATTATTGAGTGGTGCACCACTTCCAACAATTGCTATTATCGGAGTGTAAGGAGATGTATAACTCTGGTGTCTGAGCATAGAACTGTAGCATGCCTCCACATTCATATGTTTTGCACACGAATTTGCATGATTCACCACATTGTAATTAGTCAATTGAATTTCCATTTGTTAGTACTTGACAAATAATAGCTAGATTACCTCTGGATTTGAAATTAATGTCAATATGCAAAGTAACGGACTCACATGAGTACAGAAACGAAACATATTTCTTTTTATTGTGATACTTCATAGCAGCCATGTTGTAATTAGTCAACATCTTTGGCTGGCGTGCTCAGAAATCTCTAGTCCAACTCCAGGTAGTATAGAGATCACTGGGAGATGTAAATATCAGCAATAATTCAATTCCTTGAGACATATATATTTTGTCATTACACAAAAGGTATTGAACATAAGGAGAGGCATTGAATTAAAATTTGTGCTGTGGCCGGGATTTGAACCCGGGACCTCCTGATTACTAGAAAGATGCTTTAACTGTTCAGCTAACACAGCCTTACAGATAATGCATCTCTCTCCACAACACATACTTTATTTCTGCTTCAATGTTAATATCACCTCTGCCAGAGGAAAAGGTAGTAGTATTCTCATTCACATTCATTGCTGGGGTGCTATTCCAATATTGGAGAGCCTGGGCAACTTTGATATATATGTTATAAAGGAACATTGAGCCAGAATTAATGTACTGTGGAGGGAGATATGCTTTAAGACAGTCTGTGTAGCCACATTATCCGTAAGATTGTGTTAGCTGAGTGGTTAAAGCATCTGCCTAATAAGCAGGAGGTCCTGGGTTTAATTCAACACATCTCATATTCAATATAAGGAGATTGTTGCTTACATGTGAGCTAATTTTTTTTATCATCTATTTCACTAGATGAAACTGTGAAATCTCTTCATTACATGGTCACATAAATTGTTTCTCAGATGAGACATTCTGTGCTGAGTTGTTTATACAAAAATTTCAAGTATTTGAATTACTTTGTGCAGCATGATACATTTTGAATAGTTGAGACTCTCAGTGTAATTTTGGGGGTAATTAAACAATCTGTCAAAGTTCTAGTGTCCCAATGAATTATATAAGGGCAATCTGCATGGTTTCTTGTATAAAGCAGTCGAAACTGTGGTATTTTGGAAGGTTATGTTATTTAAATTGGATCAGCTAAAATATTTGTAAGAGTGAAATAAGTAAACACACAGAGACAAGTGTATAATATATTGACAAACAAGAATGAGGTTGCTCACTTACCTATAATCAGATTAAAATTACATTGTGATTCTTGGCAGTGTTGAGAAGCTTCATTGCCAGCTTCTATGCTACATGCTATGTGCTGTGAGATTGACAGTTGCATGCACATTGAAAGAAAAACAAATCATCTGCTTTTTACAACTGTTTGCTACATCTCTGTTGGTAGTGAGGAGAGCAGTGTTGCTGTTCATATGGCGATGTGCTAGATACCTTGTGTCACATTGTGACAACTTCTCTCATAAGTGGAGAAAATTCTAAGGAATGAAAACAACTGAACATATTGTAACATACTATGCTAATGATGGATCTGCTCCTGTTAAAAGTACATCTGAATAACTTTGAATATTGTCTGTATGCTTGCTTGCAAGAGATGCTGTCATAATTTAATGAAAGAATCCCTAATTCACTATTATTTTCCACTTCACAATTATTCTTGTGGGCTTTCATTATTAAATCTCTAGTGTATCTTAAAACATAATGCCAATATAACAAAGTTTAAATCTTTGTCAGTTCTTGAATTTATGTCAGCATACATAGTTGTTGTTCCTTGTCACATTACCCTTCAGTGGAGCTCAAATAAGTTCATTGGATTGAAATGGCAGTAATTTGATCTCAGTCCTAGGACCCTATGTCCGTACATTTTTGCCAGTTCATCTGCAACTTACGGAAAAAATGTATTTTTTCTGACACATTATATCCAGTAACTCACTATCTTTACTGTTGCCTGGTGTGGGAAATATTCTCTCATTTTGTTTTAGCCAGTTGACAATGTCTTGTTTTCTAGAAATTACTGTAAGCCTTTCAGGAATAGTCTAATGATAAGAGTGGTTGCACTTATGTGTGCTTTCAGCTGTGACAAATTTCCATTGCATTTTAATACATCGATCAGCACCAAGGAATGATGATTTATACTAATTTTAATGTCCTTATTAATTACATTATATTTATTAATTTTATTATGCTTTACTGTGATTACACTTTTTTTTATTTCAAGTATGTTGTTGTCGTCATCGTCGTCGTCTTCAGTCTGTAGACTGGTTTGATGCAGCTCTCCTCCCTACTCTATGCTGAGCAAGCCTCTTCATCTCCTCATAAGACCTGCAACCTATGTCCATTTGAATCTGCTTACTGTATCCATCTCTTGTTCTCCCTCTGCGATTTTTACCCCACACACTTCCCTCCAACCCTAAATTCATGATTCCTTGATGTCTAAGAATGTGTCCTACCACTCAATCCCTTCTTTTCATCAAGGTATGCCAGAAATTCCTTTTCTCCCCAATTTGGTTAAGCACCCCATTAGTTATGTGATCTATCCATTTAATTTTCATCATTCTTCTGTAGCACCACATTTCAAAAGCTTTTATCATCTTTTTGTCTGAACTCCTTATCGTCCACGTTTCACTCACATACAATGCTACAATTTTGACTATGGTCTATGGCTGCATATTGTGAATATTTAAATAACATTTACTCCACAGTGTAGTGATGTGGATTTCTTATATTTAAAATCAGTTTCAATCTGATGCCTTTGTGCCCACAAAGTAAGCAACATAGCATGTGGAACCTGGGAGAGAACTCTGATTGCCTGATACTCAGCCCATAGCACTCTGCTCACTAAAACGCCAATCACAAATTAATTTTAATCAGAGTATGTAAATATGTGTTAGTGTGTGTCAGTGCATGTCGTCTTCAACCTTAACTGTTTCCATTGAAATGAATCAGTGTGATTTAGTTTACTAAAATATTTTTCCATTCCCGTGGAAGGCAAAATTGATGGAGCTTTGTTGTCTGATAAAAATGATGTGAAATGTTTTGAATAGTATAAGGAATAATTAGACACCAGTGAATTCAAATGAATCATACTCACTGACTATATTTGGTAAATACATACATTTTCAGATGATTCTCTGAATCGATATTTCGGTAGTACCCAAGAACATTTTGTTACTCGTGGTTTGTTCACTGCTACTGAGCTGAACTATTTTGATGAAAATTGCTAAATTTTAATCATGTAGTTAAAGGTAAAGAAAAAATCACATATTAACATTCTACAAGACAGTGTTGCTTAGTAATTCTCAATTACTATTGGGCAGGTGTGGCACCATCCCTTTGTTTAAATTTTACTCTATGTAATTATTTTCTTACTTTGCTTTTCAACATTTTTTTGTAGTTGGCAATTTGTCCCCATCCCTTTTGCCCCCTCATTCTGTTCCCCCCCCCCCCCCCCCACCTCTGTCCATTCTCTCTCTCTCTCTCTCTCTCTCTCTCTCTCTCTCTCTCTCTCTCTCTCTCTCTCTCTCTCTGTGTGTGTGTGTGTGTGTGTGTGTGTGTGTGTGTGTGTGTGTGTATTTATGTACCACACAATCCACAACATAAATACGTTTTTGAATGGAGACAATACATTAAGTCAGAAAGTTGAATTAATGTACTTAAAAAAAGACACACACTTATGTTTAAAGAAAAGTAGTGTGTTTGAGTGTTAATGAAATTTTTTTCTCTTCCTAAACTTTCTTATTTATTTCCAGCCGTGGAATGCGATTTGAAAATGTTTCTATTCTAATTGAAAATATTGTTGATGTTATAAAAGATATGAGTTATTGCTGGAGAGATCGAGAGGGATTAATATGCAGTCAGAGAGGCGTGTTCAGGGTTAATTGCATTGATTGTCTCGATAGGACAAATGTTGTGCAGGTTTGTTGGCCACTGAAATTGTATAATTACATTATTTTCTGCTTTCCATATTTGCAAATGTGATCTAATTTCCTTTTATTTTTCAGACTGCTATTGCAAAAGCTGTTATGGAAATACAATTCACTAAATTAGGATTGATTGCACCAGAAGGAAGAATACCATCCAATATTCGAAATACATTTCAGCTTTTATGGGCCAATAATGGAGATATCATCAGCAAACAATATGCGGGGACTAATGCACTAAAGGTTTAACATTGTCATTTATGATTAAACTCAGTTTTAAAATCTTAGGTGATAATTTTTAGTAGAGAACATGTAAGAGTATAACCTTACTGTCTTCAAAATAAGATCTTTCCAAAATTAAAAAACTTTCCTTTAGGGTTTACCAACCTCTTTGGTATGTTGTCTGTAGTATTATTTATGTAATGCTTTAACAACATTTTTGAGAGGAATAGGTTGCTACTTACCACAGAAATGTCTCGACAAGCCACAGAAAAGATAGCAATAAAACACTTTCAGCCATTACAGCCTTTGTCAGTCAAATCCTGACTGAGAAAGGCTGTAATGGCTGCTAAAAGCTTTTTAAAATTGGTGTCTTTTCTGTGTGTCTTTCTGCGGCTCATCAAGACAATTGTGGTAAGTAGCAACCTAAACCTTCTAAAAATATTGTTGAATCCTTCCTAGAATTTCCATTATATAATGCTTTATGTGATATAATGACCATCAAATTCGAATAAAATGTTTGTTCATTATCAACAAAATTAAATTTCAGAATAGATTTTCAACTGCAGTAGAGTTTGTTTGCTCGAAACTGTCTTACAGACTAAAACAGTGTGCTGCACTGAATGTGGGAAATTTGCCTTTTGCATACTATTCTGTATTGACTGAACTTCCCAAGCATGACTCAAAAGCTAACCATATATGGCTGTAGTCTCAGAAACATATCATTTCCCACCTTCCAAAGTAACAGAAGTTCTCCTACATACCTTACAGCTCTAAGACATCTTTCTTTCAAGGGCTATATAAAAGCAAAGAAATTAGTACTCAGTGTTATAAAAAGTAAAGAGGAAATTTATAAATATGAGATGGATTGCAATATTGCAAGAAAAATTTGATTTGCAAGAAAAATTTGATAAACTCACGCAGTGTAAATAGGGCACTAGACTAGAAGTAGGCAACATTACCTGAAATTTATTAAATCCTTTGGGAATCAGTCACGCCCAAACAGTTTGACCTGAAATGCTGGATGTAGAAGACAGAAATGTACCTAGATTACAGAAAATGTGTAATAATTCCAGTTAAAACAAGAGAGGTTTGGATATTTCTGAACCAATTGTTGAATTAGTCATATTTTACAACATACATACTTTATTTATGGAAGGATTTGAAAAATCGCTGAAAAAATGAGATGGGGAAAATCAATTTAGTTTCTAAAGATTCAGATACATGGAAGTAAATCATGCCCATTTCAGATTATCCCAGAAACAGTTTAACTTCACCTTAAATATGTACAAGTGGGTGACCAGTGATCAGTATAATGCTGATTAGAAGGTGAAACCGCTCATCAGAAAATAAATGATTGTAAATTGTGATACTGGATACAATTTCTTTTTGGAGTTGTTGTTAAAAACAAATTATAACACACTAAGAGTAAACAATGGAAATTTCAGGAAAGATTCAACAATATTTTTTAGAAGTTTAGGTTGCTTGCTTACTACAGAGAAGTCCAATGAGTCGTAGAAAGGCTCAAACAACAACATAAAACTTGTAGCTTCCAGCTGTTAAGGCCTAATGCATAAAACCTTCTGAAAAAAGATGCTGGTGAAATAAAGAAGGTGTAAAATTTAAATACCTTGGAGAGATAATCTAAGGAATTTACAGAATATCAGTGGTATTAAGGCATTACCATTCTGAACTTCATTCAAAATGACTATACGCAAGTGATTGAGTAACATTAAACTATAATTTAGATGAACTAAAAACATTACAGGGGCAAATCCTTGGGCAAGAATTAAGCTGATGGAAAACTATGGACAGTTGGAAGTTACGAAGTGATGATGAAATTTATCAAAACATAGGAAACTTATTAAAAGTAATAATAAAAAGAAAACAGGTATTTTAGACGTGTATATTAGAGGATAATAGATTAGCCAAAAACCATGTAATATTTATGGGATAAAAAGACAAGAAGTTAGCTGAACAAAGTAGAAAAGGCTGTGGAAGAAACGTAATATAAAAGCTGACTAAATAACTGACAGGAAAGAATCTGAGGAGGAAAGCAAAATCATATTAAGTAGCTGAAAGTACTGGAAAAAAAGAAAATGATGTCGAGTTAATAATTTGGCCCATGGTACTTTGGTGGTCTCTCTGTAAAATCTCTTTGACCTCAAGATTAATTTGAATGGCACTGTGCATTATGAATCATAGTTCTGCTAGAGGTAGTGTATCTCTGCTTACTTATTTTTACATTGACTTTTTTTACCATTCATAAACTTTACTCATCTAAATGACCTGAAAATTCCTAAAGCACTGAAAAGGGAATTAACCTAGGTACAGTGGAGCCGTGAGCTGACACTTCATGACTTGTAGTGGTACATAGTTTAATACAAAAATAGTTTTTTTTTATTTTCATGTAATTTATCTGCTTGCTGTAAAACTGTTTTGATCTAATGCTTATGATAGTAACTTTGGTTTCTTTTAGACTGAAATTCTTGAGTTTCTTTCATAACAAATTCTAGTTATTAAGATTATGTTTACATGTTATTTATTAAACTTGTTCTTGAAATTATTTCAGGGGGACTATACGAGAACTGGAGAAAGGAAATTCACTGGAATGATGAAAGATGGGATGAATTCAGCTAACAGGTATGTAACATTTACCATAAAATAGTCAAAACAACCATAAAAATTATCTTAAAGATACTTCTTCAAATAGTTATCAAAATTTGTAGTAATCCATTAGCAATGGAAAGTATTAAGTTAATTTGCTTTAATGGTAGTGAGTAGCAGTTGAAAGTTGCCCAATTGCTTCATTATCTTGAGATTACATTTTGTGTGTGTGTGTGTGTGTGTGTGTGTGTGTGTGTGTGTGTGTGTGTGTGTCTACATATATTGCCAGCCATCAAGTTTTGAATAAAGAGTAGTTCTGCTCTAAAGATTAGAAAGAATTACACAATCTCCAAATAAGTATAAGGCGCATCTGAAAAATTTGGTGAATGATCCCATATTTTACAAACCCCACCACTAAGGACGAGCTGGCCACTCATACACATTGAGAGTCATGTCAAAAAGTGCCCCAATCATACAAAGCACTACAGTGAAGCGGTGGTAAATGTTGTGACCCAGCTAACAGGGACAGTGTGAGAACTCATGTCATGGCAACATGGAGCACAAAACATAGTAAAACATTGTCAAGTTTTGTTTGAAATTAGGGAAAATGGTGATCCATCAGATGTTAGTGCAAGTGTGTAGTGTTGAAGCAGTTAATAAAGTTTGTGTGTGTGTGTGTGTGTGTGTGTGTGTGTGTGTGTGTGTGTGTGTGTGTGTGTGGTTTAAACCTTTAGAGATGGAAAGGAAGGTGTGAAGGGTGAGACATGTTTAGGTCAACTGTCTTTGAGAATTATAGCAGATGAGTTAAAGATCAGCACAGTTATGGAGATCCAACAATTTGTGACCTCCGTGCTTCGAGCGATTCCACAAGAAGCGTTTGCTGACAGTATCCAACAGCTGTACAACCGATGTCAGAAGGGTATTGTAGCCAATGCCTACTACTTTGAAGGCCGGTAAAGATATTTTCTTTCTAACTCCCGTTTACTATATTTCGTGAGACCATTAACTGAACTTGTCAGATGCACCTTGTATGATAGTAACAATACTAAGAAATTTTTTATCAAGGAGTACCTGTTTGAAAACTTGTCACAGGAACACAGATTGTGGATTTTATCCTGCATTTTGTTTAGTAGTAGTTGTTGTTGTTATACAATGAATATGTTCAGGCACTAATGTGTGTAGTGCATTTGAAAAGTGGTCTTCATTTATATCTATACTGCTATGCAGACCACTCTGAAGTGCAAGCCAGAGGTTTCTCCCCATTGTATAGCACATTAGTGTCTCTTCACTTTCTGTTCACATACCGTCTGTGAGAAAAATAACAGCTATAATGTCTGAGGTTTGAATGTAATTGAGCTTATCATGTCTTCACTGTCCTGATGGCAGTGATAAATGTGAGACTGTGATTAGTAAATTGGCTTTCATGACACTATCCCATGGATTACAACTTCACCATTCATGCTGCCATTCTGTTTGCATTTAATATTCCCTAGTCCCATAAATGGATCACCATACCTGCCAACCTTCACAGTTTATCCATAAAATTTACAGAAATTGCTGCATCTTACACTTTTATGGATAGACAGTGTCATTATGCAAATTCATGGTAAAAAAAAGTTAATATTCCATAAATTGCCCCACTTCTGTACAATTGATTGTTTGCACAGGTGGAAGGTAAGTCTAAGATATATCAAAGTCTGAGACTGATAGGTACCTTTAACCATGTGTTGTTTGTGTCCTCATTCAATTGTAGTTCCGGATCTAAGTCAACATGCTCTGCTAATGTTTAGGCCTTTTAATGTTATGCCATATTTTAAAAAAAGTTTGTGTTTTCATGTTATTAGTTCATGCTTTCCAGTTTCCCAAATTCCTTCGAATAACTACATTTGTTCTAAGCGTGGCTTTTACCATGTGCGTATACTTTATTCACAAGGTTGGTATCGTGTTCATTTAATGGTTAAGTCTGTGTGGTTTGACATGTTTTAATGAAGTGTTTGACGGCCTTGAGTTTTATAATTTTAAATGATGTTCAGTGATCCAGGATCTTTTTGCTGTTTCAGTACCTAGGGAGACATTTGCCTTGAACATTTTCGTACACTATGTTCCAATTGTAAGAGTCACTAATAAAGCGAACAAAAAACACTACTTCCAGGCATTTAAAGACTAATATTCTGTTGATTTTCTGTGCATACTTAGGGAAAATGTGACTTTGCACGGTATGTGGCAGTGATATTAATATTTATCATGCTGGAAGAAATGGTTAAAGCAATCATGTGAAGTGCAATAAGCACATAAGTTATGTTAATTCGAAGGAAGATAATAAAAAAAAATTAACACTTTTTTGCCAAATCTGTTTGACAGCAATGTAATTAGGACTGCATGTCTGTTTACTTCCTTTTTGGTGGAACACTATTTGCCCTTAAATGCGGCTGATCATGATGGTACCTTATTTAAGAAATTACAAAAAATAATTATTGTGGTCACATGCAAACAATATGCATTGTAAATAAAAAGGCAAAAACAAAAAAATTAATTTGAAGTTGTTAAGTTTGTTGCACATGAGTTTTACTGGTAACACTTTTCAAAAGTTGGCAGGTGTGGGATCACACAAGTGTTTCTATGCTGTGTCATTGGCAGGTTCATTGCATTTTCTCAGTATCCCACCAATGAACTGAAGTCTGCTACCTGCTTTAAACTATGTTGAGTCAATTGATTGTATGATTTTAATTTTATCTCACAAATTGCTACAACCAGGGATTTGTATGAATTGACTAATTCAGAATTCGCTATTTCAAAATGATACTGTAGTCAAAAGGTAAAATATTTAAATTATCGAAAGTGTATAATTTACTTCTAATTGTTTAAGATGTCAGTTTTTTGGGCCACTTCTGACTGTTATCAAGATCATACTAGACATTTGTACAGACTTACAAAGACAGTACTTCATTATAAATATCACCTGTGGAAAATCTGAATTTACTAATGTGTTTCCAGGTCATCAATTTCAAATATGTAGAGTAGTGATCTCAACAGTAATGACCCTACCATTTTCCTGTGGTTAGTTATATATATATTTTGATGACTCTACACTCAAGAAAAGCTCCATGTAATCAGACAATTTCATACCCCATGTGATTATACTTCCATTATCCCTTACAACACCAACATATTTTCAATAGTGTGAATTAAGAAGGTGGGAGCACTAGGGGGGGGGGGGGGAGGCGGGATGATCATGCCCACACTCCAAAATTAGAAGCGATTGTTAATTATTGTTTACTTACCATAACAATATACTTTTTAAAGAGGAACTAATATGTAGGCCTATGTATGATCTATACTCGTTGTCACGTACGAAGATGGCCCAGTTTTCAGCCATTCTGTGCATCCCCCTCCATTACTGCAATGACATCTTTCAGAACTCCGGAGATGGGAACTTGCCCTTCAACACATTCTCTCTTCCCGTTGCCCACCTGGTCTCAACCTCCGCTAAATTCTAATTCCCGCCCGCCATCTTTAACATCTTTGCCTCAGTTCTGTGGACAGAGCCTCTGCCTGAAGTGGTATCTCTGTCCAACTTCTTTGGTTTCTACAAATGTCTGCCTAGGTGTGTTTGGATGTGGATATGTGTGAGTGTGTGTGTATTTGTTTACCTTCCTTTTTGTCCCCTAAGGTAAGTCCTTCCACTCCTGGGATTGGAATAGCTCCTTTTCCACTTCCTTAAAACCCGTATCCTTCCCTTTCTCCTCTCCTTCCTCCCTCTTTTTCCGGAAGAAGCCACCACTGGTGGCAAAAGCTCGAATGTTTGTGTGTTTTTGTGTGTGTTTGGTGTTTCTATCGACGAGCCGGTACTTTAGGTAAGTCAAAAATCTTTATTTTATACCATTTTCCCACCTGGAAAGTCTCCTTCTATAATATTAGTTTCATCCTTTTGAACCTAACAATTACTTACGTTCATTATTGCCTTTCGAAATCTTTTCTGTCCTTTTACTTTCTCCTTCTGTTTTTGTTTTACATTATATTTTCACCCTATATTCGCTCTCATTTAAGTTCATTTTTCTCCTGGCAAAATTAGCCACATACAACAACCAGTATTGACTCCTGAACCTTCACTAATAATACGACTAACGACTTTTCGTTTACGCTTTTCATCATTATTATTTTATTTATTTTTTATTTTTTGTTATTTACCGTTTTCATCACTGCATCTCCTGTATAATATCTACCCGTTATCCACACTACTTCACTACTTCATTTTACAATAACCTATAATAACCATTTTCGGCTTTTCCTAGAAACTTAGCGATTATTTCCGATTCTCGTTTTTCCACATTTCCGTTCTTCTGACATTCGCGATCATTTTTCTAAACTTTCTACACGTTTTAACCCTATCATTCCTTCGTCAGCTTATCATTACTATTGTTTCCGATTTCCGTTTTTCCACATTTCCGTTCATTCTTCCGACATTCCCGTTCATTTTTCAGCAACTTTCATACGTTTTTAACCCTATTATTCCTTCCTCAGATTATTGTCTACCTCATAGTCGTAATCTGCCACTATTAATCAGTCATTATAATACGCTTTCCTTTGATTTTCTCCTCCCTGTAACTTCTTTTGGACGCCAATACAACCACCAAACTGTTGTGCATTACGTTGTTAACCAACTGTAGTTGACCTCAGTTTCCACCAGGTTCAACTTCAACAACTCTCTTGAACAACTTTATAGATTTCTATTTTCTTTGCTGAATTCGTTTCGCTATCTATCCACCTTCATAATTAAAATATTTTTTAATTTAATTTTATTTTTCTTTCCTTTCTAATCACTTTGTAGTCATTTATTCAACGCATAGTTCTCACTTTTCCATTCCATACAGTATGTTACCCTACCTTGACCCCATCAAGTTATACCTACATTCCCTCCGCAAGCATGCTTTCATCCTCACCAGATTACGGTCCCACATTTTGTTTATTCAGGCATGTATAACATTTGGCATAACCCCCAAGGGCCTCACAATAAAAGTTCCCATCTCCGGCTGTAACCCATCCTTTCATCAAGCCCTACACCAATTCCAAACAGAACAATCCACAGCCCTCACCCGCCTAATCCTTAACCTATACATCAACTCGGCCAATGAACACACCTGTCAACTCCTATCCCTGATCAAAATCCTCAACCTTTCCACTCCCGCATCCACACCCACAGTTCAGAACATCCTCCTACAGGCCAACCGGAAATTAGAACAACATGCCACCCTCCACCTCAAAAAACTATCCCAACTCCTTGTCACCCACCTCCGGAAAGGCAATACTCTCTCCCTCAACACACACTCCCTCAACAACCACTCCAGTAAACCTCAAGCTCCTCTTATTGCACAGAAACCCAGTCTCTCCCATCTACTCAATCTCCCACTTCCAGCTCCACTCCCCCCCCCCCCCCCCCCCAAACCTTTAAATCCTACTGCACACAATCCGGAACCACGACATCCCAATTCAGTAGTTAACCTCTCCTCTAAACCGCTCTCCCAAACTGAAACCTCTGTCCTATCCAAAGGCCTCACCTTTAGCCCCACTCCCAAATTCAACCAAAGAGCCCTTATCAAAGATTTACTATCCTATACTCGTAGCCTTTGCTGGAGATATCACTTTGCCACGAAGAAAACTAACCCTACTCCTAATGATCCAACTCCACAAGACATGACTCAAATAGAACCTTGCCTGGAACAGTTCCGTCCTCCATCACAGCTAGACCCACCCGCTCTTCCTCAAAATCACCCTCTTCAAACCTTCCAGGAATTCCTTACTTCTAACCTTGCCTCTCAGTCTTTCCTAAAAAACCTTAATCCTACTCCCAACATTACTACAGCTGAATCCCGAGCCATCCGTGATCTGAAAGCTGACCGTTCCATCGTCATTCTCCCAGCCGACAAGGGATCCACAACCGTGGTACTTGATCGGCGGGAGTATGTGGCTCAGGGACTGCGTCAGCTTTCAGACAATACTACCTACAAAGTTTGTCAACACAATCCTATCCCTGATGTCCACGCAGAGCTTCAAGGAATCCTCAAAACCTTAGGCCCCCTACAAAACCTTTCACCTAACTCCATTAACCTCATGACCCCACCGACACCCCACACCCCCACCTTCTACCTACTCCCCAAGATCCACAAACCCAATCATCCCGGCCGCCCCGTTGTGGCCGGTTACCAAGCCCCTACTGAACGAATCTCTGCCTACATAGACCAACACCTTCAACCCATCATGTGCAGTCTCCCATCCTTCATCAAAGATACCAACCACTTCCTCCACAGACAGCTACAAATGTCTGCCTAGGTGTGTTTGGATGTGGATATGTGTGTGTGTGTGTGTGTGTGTGTGTGTGTGTGTGTGTGTGTGTGTGTGTGTGTATTTGTTTGCCTTCCTTTTTGTCCCCTAAGGTAAGTCCTTCCACTCCTGGGATTGGAATGGCTCCTTTTCCATTTCCTTAAAACCCGTATCCTTCCCTTTCTCCTCTCCTTCCTTCCCCTTTTTCCGGAAGAAGCCACCACTGGCGGCGAAAGCTTGAATGTTTGTGTGTTTTTGTGTGTGTTTGGTGTTTCTGTCGACGAGCCTGTACTTTAGGTAAGTCAAAAATCTTTATTTTATACCTATTTTCCCACCTGGAAAGTCTCCTTCTATAATATATTATATATAGATATATATAATCAGGCCTCGCTGCGATGGAGTATTTCCTTTCACGTCGACCACCCACTTCCCTATCTAAAACCTCTTTCATTAATACCCTAGACAGCTTCATCCTAACCCACAACTTCTTCACCTTTGAGGGCCAGACATACCAACAACTAAAGGGAACAGCCATGGGAACCAGGATGGCCCCCTCGTATGCAAACTTATTTATGGAACGCTTAGAGGAAGCCTTCCTGGATACCCAAGCCTGTCAACCCAAAGTTTGGTACAGATTCATTGATGACATCTTCATGATCTGGACCAACAGTGAACAACAACTCCAGAATTTCCTCTCCAACCTCAACTCCTTTGTTCCCATCAAATTCACCTGGTCCTATTCCAAATCCCATGGCACGTTCCTCGATGTTGACCTCCACCTGTCCAATGGCCAACTTCACACATCCGTCCACATCAAACCTACCAACAAACAACAGTACCTCCATTATGACAGCTGCCATCCATTCCATATCAAACGTTCCCTTCCCTACAGCTTAGGTCTTCATGGCAAAAGAGTCTGCTCCAGTCCCGAATCCCTGAACCAGTACACCAATAACCTAATAACAGCTTTCACATCCCGCAGCTATCCTCCTGATCTGGTTCAGAAGCAAATTACCAGAGCCACCTCCTCATCCCCCCAAATCCAGAACCTTCCACCGAAGAACCCCAGAAGTGCCCCTTTTGACACCGGATACTTTCCGAGACTGGAGCGGACTCTGAATGTGGCTCTCCAGCAGGGATACGACTTCCTTAAATCCTGCCCCGAAATGAGATCCATCCTTAATGACATCCTTCCCACTCCACCAAGAGTGTCTTTCCGCCGTCCACCTAACCTTCGTAACCTTCTAGTCCATCCCTATCAAATCCCCAAACGAACTTCCCTACCCTCTATCTCCTACCCATGCAACCACCCTCGTTGTAAAACCTGTCCTATGCACCCTTCCACCACCACTTACTCCAGTCCAGTAAACCGGAAGGTGTACACAATAAAGGGCAGAGCCACTTGCGATAGCACCCATGTGATTTACCAACTGACATGCCTGCACTGTGAAGCGTTCTATGTGGGAATGACCAGCAACAAACTGTCCATTCGCATGAACGGTCACAGACAGACAGTGTTTGTTGGTAATGAGGATCACCCTGTGGCTAAACATGCCTTGGTGCACGGCCAGCACATCTTGGCGCAGTGTTACACCGTCCGGGTTATCTGGATACTTCCCACCGACACCAACCTTTCAGAACTCCGGAGATGGGAACTTGCCCTTCAGCTTATTCTCTCTTCCCGTTGCCCACCTGGTCTCAACCTTCGCTAAATTCGAATTCCCACCCACCATCTTAACATCTTTGCCTTGGTTCTCTGGACAGAGCCCCTGCCTCAAGTGGCATCTCTGTCTAACTTCTAACTTCTTTGCTTTCTACAGTTCTGTAGTCTGTCTGCCTAAGTGTACTTGCGTCTGTGTAAATGTGTGGGTGTGTGTGTATTTGTTTACCCTCCTTTTTTCCCCCCAAGGTAAGTCTTTACTGTCCCGGGATTGGAATGACTCCTTATCCACTCCCTTAAAACCCTCATCATTTCCTTTTCCCTCTCCTTCCCTTCTGCCTGACGAAGCAGCTAGGCTGCGAAAGCTTGTATGTGTGCTTGTGCGTTATTTTATTCGTTTCTATCGACGAGCCGGTCCTTTTGGTAAGTCATCTCTTTTCTAAAACGGATGACTTACCCAAAAGGACCGGCTCGTCGATAGACACAAATAAAAATAAAAATCACACTCAAAACACACTTACTAGCTTTCGCCACCACTGGCAGCTTCTTCAGGAAAAAGAGGAAAAAAGGGGAGGAGAAAGGGAAGGATATGGGTTTTAAGGAAGTGGAAAAGGAGTCATTCCAATCCCAGGAGTGGAAGGACTTACCTTAGGGGACAAAAAGGAAGGTAGACAAACACACACACACACACACACACACACACACACACACACACACACACAAACGCAAGCTTTCGCAACCCAGTTGCTTCTTCAGGCAGAAGGGAAGGAGAGGGAAAAGGAAATGATGAGGGTTTTAAGGAAGAGGGTAAGGAGCCATTCCAATCCCGGGAGAGGAAAGACTTACCCTGGGGGGAAAAAAAGGAGGGTAAACAAATGCGCACACACACCCACACATTCACACAGACCCAATTACACCTAGGCAGACATTGGGTCTGTGTGAATGTGTGGGTGTGTGTGCATTTGTTTACCCTCCTTTTTTCCCCCCAAGGTAAGTCTTTCCTCTCCTGGGATTGGAATGGCTCCTTACCCTCTTCCTTAAAACCCTCATCATTTCCTTTTCCCTCTCCTTCCCTTCTGCCTGAAGAAGCAACTGGGTTGCAAAAGCTTGCATTTGTGTGTGTGTGTGTGTGTGTGTGTGTGTGTGTGTGTGTGTGTTCATTTATTTATTTGTGATGCTGTCACACCTGTGCTCCTTCGCCTGGTGAGTAATCTTCGTCTATGATATATATATATATATATATATATATATATATATATATGTGTGTGTGTGTGTGTGTGTGTGTGTGTGTGTGTGTGTGTGTGTGTGTTGTCTGTATGTCCTCTATGTGTTCATAAACCATTCATTTGATTGCAATGAAACTTCATACACCCACGAAGGTTTCTGACCCAAAAACTAAAGAGCACGACGCGTAGCTCAGGAGATATGACGTCCTAAATAAAGAGCACCATGTGAGAATACCTAGATTTGTGTGTCAATTATTGAAAAATGGGAGTAGTTAGGGACCTGCAACAAAGTTTGCATGTAATTTCTGACATTTATGAATCAGTTTGTAACTGATCCTCCCCCCCCCCCTCCTCTGCACAAAATGATGAAACGAAAAGAAGTCTACCACTCACAACAGTTTCGCTGTAGACGCCGTAAAACTGTCACATCAGGCATGACCTTGTAACAAATGAAATTAGCATTACAGATTTGCATGTTACTATTTATTTTCGTCTGCAAGCCTCCCTTAATTCTCTTGCATCCAAAATTAAGCAAACTGTTTTCTTAATCTCTCTATATATAAAAGCGAAAGGACACTCACTCACTCACTCACTGACTAAACACGAAATCTCGAAAACTACTTCACCTATGAAGCTGACATTTGGCAGGAATGTAGTTTATAGGTAGACAACATCAGCTAAGAAAGTATTTTGTGGTAAGTACATGGCAGAGCATACTTCTCGTACAGACTCACGAAATCTACAGTTTCATTCTGATCAAGAAATTTCGTACGCTTGACTTTCAAAACAAGAGGAAGATCACCGTCTACCTTAAGTTTCATGTTGTGCACGGGTGAGGGTAGTTTGCAACATAAAAATGTATTCTTAAATATCTTTGTCTCGCTGTAACTTGAACGGCTAGACTGATTTCACAGATCCTTTTTTTGTTGTTGTTCCCAGAACAATGGTCATATGAAATAAAACTGGAATATTTGAGAACAACAAAGTGTGTTTTTCAATGTGCCCCTGTGTTTCTACTGCACAGAAATCTGTAGTTTTGTTCTAATATTGATGAAATTTGGATGCTCTACCTTAAAAACAAGAGGAATGTCACTGTATAACCGTTTGGTGCATGGTGAATGGAATTTAACTTAGGGAATTTTACCAAATGCATAGTTTTGCTCCAATCTTTGATTTTCTGCACAAATGACTTTTAAATCAAGAGGAGGATCACTGGGTACGTAAATGTGTACGCGGTACATGAAAAAGGGTACCTTGCAGTGAGAGGGAAAGTTGTAAATGGACAGAGAGGTGGGAGAGAAAGAAGTGGATGCAGAGAGAGGGGAGGAAGGGGATGTTGACTATGAGAGTGTAGGATAAATAAGCTGGGCAATGCCGGGTTTACAGCTAGTTAGACATACAAAAATTCTACAAGTACACTTCCTATAGTTCATGTATCTGATTAATACCTAAATTCACTTTAACAAGCCTTGTGCTAAAACAACAATATTTAAATCCATAAAGATTCCATACACTTAAAAAAACTTTCAGTAGTAACTCAACTAGTGGTTGTCTCTTGGCAATGTATAATTTGCAGCCAATTAATATGTTGGTATTCAGCAAACACATGACCAACTTGCAATATTTTAAATGTAACAACAAAACTTAAAATGAATTAGTGAATAATTAAGAAGCAATTACAAAAGAAACAGTTTTTTACCTGTGCCATATAAAGGCTCCAAGTACTGTCTTTAGATATGCCGTTTTATCCACAAAGACCATCACGGCACAAGATCAGATGCTTATTACCTCATTATTTAATACTTATTTAGAACCTTAACTTGAAATCTCTCAAAAGTTAAATTAATCAACAAATAATAATGATGATACTTCCGGTCTACATCAATTTATAATAAAACAGCAATTACAGATATGTTAGGCATAACAACTACAATTCTTTCTTTCAATGAGGCGTGGTGACACCCAGGAGAGAGATGCTGGCAGGGCAGCACTCCAGTCATGGGCCTGAAATATGCACAAAAACTCAAAGTTCTGAATGCGAGTCTCAAACAGTAGACTGCCATTCTGCCTACAGCTGAGATGTGGCCACAACGTACAACTTCCTCCAGAGCTGGCCACTAGCAATGAAAACTACACAAACTGTGAACAGAGCACACAACAAACAGAATATATTTGTGATGCCTTGCTACAATCATACAGTTGATCACGTATGTGTAAATATAAGAAAATAACAACAAAACCTTTCATTAACTCCTGAAAAAAATAATTAAAAACATTAAGCTCCCCTTAGGCAAAACTGAGGCATAAAGCCATCAGTGACTAAAATTAAAACATGCTGATAAGCAAGAATAATAAGGAAGTGCTTTTACTAAAGCTTGATCCAATTAGAATTTAAGAATAACAGATATAAGTTTACCGAACAAGGCATAAGATCTGCACTAAGTTAAAAATTTCAGTACATACAAATTGCAGTAAAAGGTAATCTAAAGAAAAACAGAAAAATTAACTAAAACAAGCAACAAAGTGACTCGGCAGGTGGTGTTTTTTTATACTCACAACTCTGCCCATTCAAGACCATCACAATTTAGACCAAAAATCATTTTTCATAACTTAAATTAACAAGATGACTGCTTCAAACTGTTGGTGGAATAGCAGCAATATTTGCATAAATCAGAAAAGCTCAGTCATAGTACACTAAAGGAAGTAAATTATCACACTAATGGCTCAACACTCAATTTATATTGAATCTAACTGTAAATTAAAAGTTTCATCATCCTGGATCCCACTGTCAAATGCCTAGGTTAAAGAAAAGGCAAAACACAATATTCAAAAGAAGTGATAGGTGATACAGTCAGGCAGTGAATATGCACATGCACCGGACTAGCATGCCACATCATGTTTGCCTCGTCCACCATCTGCCTCGTTGCACTGTCCCCCTCAATGCCTCATTGACACATTAGCCCCACCAATCTGCAGATGTACAAAAGAAAGCAGGTGCAGACATATGTGAAAACTACAGAACCATCAGTTTAATAAGTCATGGTTGCAAAATATTAACACGAATTATATACAGAAGGATGGAAAAGCTGCTAGAAGCCGACCTCGGGGAAGATCAGTTTGGGTTCAGGAGAAACGTAGGAACACGGGAGGCAATACTCACTTTACGGCTTATCCTAGAAGATAGATTAAGAAAAGGCAAACCTACATTTCTAGCTTTTGTAGATCTGGAGAAGACTTTTGACAATGTTGATTGGAATAAACTCATTCAAGTTCTGAAGCAGGCAGGAGTAAACTATAGGGAGCGTAAGGTTATTTACAACTTGTACAAAAACCAGACAGCGGTTGTCAGATTGAAGGGCATGAAAGGGATGCAGTGGTTGGAAAGGGAGTAAGACAGGGTTGTAGTCTTTCTCCATTGTTATTCAATTTGTACATTGAGCAAGCCATAAAGGAAAGCAAGGAGAAATTTGGTGAAGGAATTAAAGTTCAGGCGGGAGAATTAAAAACATTGCGTTTTGCCGATGACATAGTAATTCTGTCAGATACAGCAAAGGACCTGGAAGAGCAATTGAACGGAATGGACAGCATGCTGAAAGGAGCATATAAGATGAACATTAACAAGAGCAAAACTAGGGTAATGGAGTGCAGTGTAAGAAAATCAGGTGATGCTGAAGGAATTACATTAGGTAACGAAGCAATAAAGGAGGTAGAGGAGTTTTGTTACTTGGGCAGTAAAATAACAAATGATGGTCGCAGTACAGAGGATATAAAATGCAGAATGGCAATGGGTAGAAAAGCGTTGTTGAAAAAGAGAAATTTGTTAACATCGAATATTGATTTAAGCCTAAGGAAGTCCTTTCTGAAGGCATTTGTATGGAGTGTTGCCTTGTATGGGAGTGAGACATGGACGATAAACAGTGCGGACAGGAAGAGGATTGATGCTTTTGAAATATGGTGCTACAGAAGAATGCTGAAGATTAGGTGGGTGGATCGCGTAACTAATGAGGAGGTACTGAACAGAATTGGGGAGAAAAGAAATTTCTGACATACCTTGATTAAAAGAAGGGATAGATTGGTAGGACACATTCTTAGACATCAAGGAATTGTGAATTTAGCATTGGAGGGAAGTGTGTGGGGTAAAAATCGCAGAGGAAGACCAAGAGATGGATACAGTAAGCAGATTCAGACAGATGTAGGTTGCCGTTCTTATGTGGAGATGAAGAGGCTTGCTCAGGATAGGGTTTTGTGGAGAGCTGCATCAAACCAGTCTCCGGACTGAAGACCACAACAACAACAACAACAACAACAACACAAAAGTGACTCGTGCTACCATAGTTAATCATAAGTTCAAGCAAAGAACATGATTTTGCAATACCATGGCTCCGTCATACTTATTAAAATATCCATAATATAATGATGTTAGGTTTGAAATTCACTGTAACAATAATTGCTGAGCTGCAGACAAGCAGATTGTAAAGGCACATCCACACAACTAAGTTTCATTGGCAGCAGCCATGGTCACATGTGCACAAGTTGTGACAAAGTGATTGTGTGTGGGCTTTTTCAGATGGAGACTGTGGCAGAATATTTAAGCTTTGTGGGTGTAACTGCCACAAGCACCTAGTCAATCCCAATGCCCCTAGAAAACAATTTAGAATGTAGTATGTCTGTTTGATCCTAAATGTGCAAAGTAGCAAATAAAATGGTCATTAATTTTATTGTACAGTTTTATTATTATTTTTTAAACAATTAATTGGATTGCAATTAGCTGGAAGAACAGCGTGCAAAATTGAGATCTTAACAGAAAGCCTTTTTCTTTCATCTAAGTCTTTGTTTAATCAGTGAAATTATCTTCACTTCTTAAGAACATGCATTTATAACCATAGTACTGCTTCTTTTACTATCTCTCAATACGGCATTGAGTGCAATGGAATCAGTGACTACCAAAGAATTGTGGCCAAAAGCTAAGTTGTGTGTGTGTGTGTGTGTGTGTGTGTGTGTGTGTGTGTGTTGTCTACCTGTCTGCAGCTCAGTGACTGTCTTTGTGGTAAGTATCAACCTATCGTCGTTTTACTGTCATTTGCGATAATTTTTGTGCCCATTTTCCTATTGTTCTACTGTAAGTACCTGGAAGACTCATTGTTCAGGGATGTCAGTATATGCTATAGATCAGAATAGATTATTACGAATGTCTTATTCACAATCACTAATGTGGAACATGGCAGTTTCATGATTTAAATGACATTTATTTCATAAATTTTTATTTAATTATTTTTATTCTCAGTAGTAGAAGATTGGTTGCAAGTCACTGTAAAGATTATCAATGAGCCAATGACGATCAAATAGAATAGACAATCACATTTACACAACTTAAATTTTTGGCCACAGCCTTTAACAGAATAAGGTACGCATACAACCACACAGTCACTCAGATGTAACTCAAGCACACATGACCACCATCTCTTGCCACAAGCACTTGATCTGAGTGATTCTGTGAATGTATGTGTATCTTCTGATGAAACCTGTGAACCAAAATTTAAGTTGTGTGAATCTTATTCTCTATTTGCCTGTTTGCAGTTATTATTACATCTTCAATTTTTATATCTTCCAAACAAACCAGAAGCTCATCTGTGTTATTCTTTAATCCCCTAATATTTTGATGCAGTCTACTAACATTTTTTTCTTAATGAGAATCTTGTGATATTTTCTCATCTTTTGTACCTGTTTGTCTTGAATTTTTCATGAAACAGAGGTATTCCCATGAGTTACAGTGTTCCCCATTTAGGTTTTGTATGTCAACCCATCCAGTTTACTGGTCCCTTTCCTATGGAGATGCAGGCCATGCCTAATGAAATCTCATCTACCAATATCACCATCAGGAACCATTTATGACCCAGTATCTGTCATGAGCTTCCTCAGAAAAACTGCCGTGGCTGTTAAAATCGAAACAATTCAGGAATTTACAGTTTGCTGTTTACCTTTGCCTGAATGAGGTACTCTTTCCCACTGAACTCACTACCTTTGTTGGCCAACTTCCTCTGCTATTTCTCCTTTTGGAGAATTCAATGCCCACCACCCTCTGTGCGGTGGAACCTAGAACATAGGCCATGGGAGGACCATTGAGATATTATTAGCACAGGACATTTGCCTCGTGAACACCGATGCTGACATGCATTTTAGCGTGGCACATGACACATAATCAGCCATTGCTCTCTCTCTCTTCATAGCCCAAGCCTTCTCCTGCATCTTCCTTGGAGGGTTCATGATTATGTCTGTGGTAGCAACCATTTTCGTACCCTTTTGTCACTCCTGCAGTTTCACCCTGCAGACAGCAGGGCTGATTGGCTGACTTACACTTCGGCTGTTGTGGTTACTGCTGCACTTCCCACTGACACTGACATGGTATTCATAAGCGTTTGCCAATGGTTTCTAATTTTCTGCATCAGAAACCCAAGTATCCATTTCTGTCACTGTCAGGCAGTTCATTTGGATCCAGAGCTGTACTTGGCTTACAAACTCCATCGCACTGGAGACACACATTGCTTCCTAGGCATGCCCTTCAATGTGCAGCTCATTTTGGTGTCACACCTTCGCTGGCTGAAACAAAAATGCTGGAGGTATCTGAGTATTCTACAGTGCCTGAGTAACACTGTGTGGAGAGCCGCACATTCAACTCTCCTGCAGCTGTACAAGGCCCTCATCCAGTTGCACCTTGACTACAGGAGCTTTGTGTTTGATTCGGCAGCACTTTTAGCGTTCTGGTTTCTGGGCCCAATCCTCCATAGTGGAGTCTGTTTAGTGTCTAGGGCTTTCCACACAAGTCTGGTGAGTAGCCTTATTATCAAAGCAGAGATCACTCCCCTGCAGTTCTGCTGACAACAGCTGCTCAAGTCTTACATTGCTTGAGTTGATGGCTCACACCACCACCCAAATCGCAGGCTTCTTTATCCAGCTGCTGCACTCCCCTTTCCCACAGGATGGCCTTGGACTGGTCTCCTGATTGCAGTCCGTGTTCTATCCATTCCTTTACCTCCTCCTTTCCACTACCCTTTCCAAACCTCTCCTTGGTTCATTCCTCACTTGCAGCTTAGTTTGGATTTGTTATGTGACTTGAAAGACTCAGTTTCACATATAAATCTCTGTAGACAGTTCCCGGCACTTCACAATTTGTTCCATGGTGCAGAAGTTCTGTACTAATGGTTTCCCATGTAGATGGCTGAGCTGGGTATACCTAAGTCTGTGGTGAACAAATCAAACAGTATTCCTTGCCTCTTGGGAGTAGTATTTTTACTGTGGAGTTGGTTGCTATTCTTTGTGCTCTTGAACACATCCATTTCTGCACCAGGAAATCTTTTGTTATCTGTAGCGACGCCCTGAGTGGCTTGCAAGCCATTGACCAGTGTTTTCCCCAACATCCTTTGCTGTGGTCTAATCATAACCCTGCCTTCATCCTTGCCAAGTCTAGCTGTTCAGTGGCCTTCATTTGGATCCCAGTTTACACTATCATTGTAGGGAATTAACATATCAACCAGCTGGCCAAGCAGGCCACTACCTCACGGCGCCTAGAGATTGGCCTCCCAGAAAGGGATCTCTGATTGGAGTTGAACTGCAAGAGCCTTGGGGTTTCTAGTTCAGAATGGTCTGAATCAAAAGCTCTGCACAATCAAGGTCTCTCTGGCCATGAGGAAGACCTCACTGAGGACTCAGTTGTTCTATGATGCCTACGTATTGGCCGTAACTGGTTAACAAATGGACACCTTCATCAAGAGAACCAACCAAATTGCCACTGTACCGCTTTCTTGACAGTGGTCCATATCTTGTTGGACTGTCCCCTTTGAGCCTCCTTGCTGCAGTCCTTCAATCTACCTGCTCTGCTTCCCTTAATTCTTGGTGAAGATGCCTCTGTGGTGAACTGTGTTGTATATTTTATTCATGCAGGTGGTTTTCATCATTTCATTTAGTGGTGGGTACTGTAGCCTGGTCTCTCAACTTCTCACCCCTCCAGCAATTTTAAACAGTCCCCTCACTTTTATCTTGTCTGTACTGCTTCTGGATGGAGGATTTTAGTGTGTGTAGAAGTGTCTGTCTCATCCCTTATTATCCTTGTAATCTTTTAAACTACTTGTTGTATTCTCTGTATTTTCCTCTTCTGTTAGCGTAGCACTCATTGCTGCTCTGTGAACCATGTGGGTTTCTCCTCTGGTTGATGAGCACTCTGTTTTACTGTGACCAATCTTTTACTGTTATGTTTCAGTTAGAAATGGGGGACTTATGACCATGCCGTTTAGTCCCCTTAAAAACACCAAAACAGCAACAATCGGTTATGTGTGATGTCCTTTTAATTTGACTTGCACCTTTATTCAGTGTATTATACTGAGACTGCCAGTCTGAAAGAAATGTCTTTAAATGCTGTTATTTCAAATTATATAATTCTTATTAGTCAACCAAATTTGCTACATAGACATTCAATTTTTTTTTTTTTTTTTTTTTTTTTTTTTTTTTTTTTTTTCAAAAATGTAAAGTAATTTACAGCCACTATATCCAATCAAAGGGTGTAATAAGTCAGAACTGCAGAAACCACTAATTTGCTTATAGGTTAATTGGAGGAAGTTAGATTAAGTATGTTGAATCATAACTGAAGTAGTATTTTATGAAACACACAGTGAAAGAGAATGCCATGGTTGTCATAAATATCATACAATGAAGGCGTTCACAGCATATGATCTCAATACTTAAAATGTCTGGGCTGAGATGCCATGGTCCATGCATTAAAAAGTTTAATGCATGGATGACTGCCTTTCAGACCAGAAGTTTTAAGTAATCAGTATTTTATCAGGTTATGCACTTTTGACTTACAGGATAGATCCTGGAACACTGTATGAATTTCTTTTGTTGTGCCATGTACTTCAGAGATATTTGTGATATTAAAGTTTTAGTGTTGCTTTGGTAACTGTAGCAGTGGTGATGCTTAATTTTTATTTTTAGTAGAGTAATGTTTATAAATGAAGTTTACATCAATGTAGCCCACATGTATGTGTTACTACTGACATATTGTTTTTAGCAGATATTTGTTTGGCCACTTCATCGACACATACCGCCAGGCTGTTTTTGACATCATGCAAGGAGAGAATGTTGATGGTTCAGATTGGGATTCTGAATGGAAAACAGCAGCAAACATAATCCAAGCCCTTCTTCCTCAGTCTCCTCCTCTCTCTTTAATTGTAATGCCTTTTGAGCATGAATTTAGACTTGGTGTAACGGTATTTCATTTCTTGCGTTTAGTGGGAAACATAGTGTCAATCTGCTCTAGTTATCTGATTTCAACACTTCTCGGGAGAATTAGATGGTGGTTCTGAATTGATTTTTTATTAATACCATTATATAAATATATATGTACATTTATTTATTTATTTATTTATTTATTTATTGTAGGACAAATTCGTGCTCTGATGGCTGTATACAATGTGCCTGTGCGCAAAATTGTACTTAAAATAAATTATTTAAGACAGCATGTGTGTTAACTTGTTTTTTATGTACATTGTTCTCCTTATAGCTCATTTATGCTACCAGTATGTATGACTGTCAGATAAAGCCAACAACAGTTTTAAGTAATTGATATAATGCTTATTCAACCATCAGCTGTTTATTAAATCCCTAAAGTCAACTAGTTTCGATTGTGGGCCATAATCATATATAAAGGTATTAAAACAGATTAGTCAATTGCATAAAATAAAATAAATCTGGCTGAAAACAGCAGGAGTCAATTTCACTCAAAATACAAGGGTCATACTGGATTAACCTATCAGTCAAGCAAACATAAAAGACTAGAATAGACTGTGAAATTTTCTTTTGCTGCTTTCAGCCAAATTAATTTTATTTAATGCATTTGACTAATCTGTTTTAATACCTTTTTTATCTATGATGATGGTCCACCAACGAAACTAGTAGATTTTTAAGGATTTAATAAACAGATGATGATTAAAGATACAATTTATTGAATATATGATGGGCGTTAATGCTCATCTTACCAAAATATTGAGTTTTATGTAATGCAATGAGTTGTTCTCTTAGGGTAATCATCTTAGATGGCCATTTGGGATGTGAATATACAAGAGGCGTTATGATAATTTCCAGTGTTGAAGTGTCTTCTAGTCAGAGAGCTCATGACACATTTTTCATGAAGTTTTTTACTAAAGAAATTCCAATTTGCTGCTAAGTTTAGATATTTTTTATTAAGTCACAACAGACTGTTTTGGCGCATTAATACCATTTTCAAGTAACATCTAGATGGAATGATGTGCATATATCATCGAATCAGACTGTCTTCTGGCGTTATAAAATTTTTAAAATATTTTAAATTACGTTTTAAAATATTTTAAAATTTTTGTAGCTTACCTGTATGCTCAGTACCAAGGCCACCCAATTAGGCCAACTGAATGGTCATACACTTACTTATTGTGTTGACTATTACTTTTCAACAAAGTTTCATGATGCCTCACACTTCATGAAAAAATGTGATACGAGCTCAGCACTGGAAATGATTGTAAGACCTCTTGTATATGCAAATCTCAACCAAAAAAATTGTCTATGTACAGAGTTAAAGCATTAAACTGGCCACAGATTGGATTATATTAGTAATTCAGTGATATATGAAAGAAACAGTGTGGTCAGTATTAAAGTGGTATTGAAACTAACATTTTAGTATATGATAAGAATACATCAGCAAGATAATGGAAGTCGGCTAAAAAAGTAATGAATTGATCTGATCTCTAATATTAAGAAGTGTGAAGGATATTTTCTGTAATATTGTTGTAAATTTTGGCTGTTATGCATTTCCCAGTGTTGGTAAAATATGTGCCATTTCATTTCTCCTGACAATCAAAATGTTTTAAAATGAAATTTGATGTTGTCATTAGATAGAAATGTTCCAGATTAGTCCAGTACGATATTCAGTATAATGATACTGTTTGTATTAACAGGAACAGTGAAACATGAAAAATTCCAGTTCTCCAGCAATGACTGAGTAGAGCTGGTGTATGATGGTAGCAGATGGTAACAGATATCATCATGCTGTGAAAGGGCACACAGTATGGGGCAAGTTGACATGTAGTAATGACCAGTCCAGTCAATTAAAAAAAAAAATGAAATCTAACGAAGTCCAGTTTGGAAAGTCAAAATATGATGAAATAAAAAATATAGTAATAAGGAAAGTTTACAACTCACCACAAAGAAGGGGCAACAAGCTGTGACAGGCACATAACAGAAGAAGAAGAAGAAGAAGAAGAAGAAGAAGAAAACACATCCATACAACACTTCAGCTATCAGCCATGGCCTTCTTCAGGAAATAGAACATTCAGGCAATCACACAGGCACCCAACACAGTCACACAACCATCATCTCTGGCTGTCACTCTTTGAATCACACTCTGCGGTGTGGAAATAGGGGAGGGTGGTACCTGATACATTAGGTATGATTAAGGTTGGCCTAGGAAATTAATGGAAAGGGAAGAGGAAATGGAATCAAAGAATATATTTTTCCAGACAGCAGTTTTAAGATCACCAAATGAGAAACTTTATCAGAACACATGTACTAAGGCTGGTGGCTTTACTGAATAAAAAATTTAATATTAGATAAAACTTGATATTATTGCTATAGAAAGAATATGAAAATGAAATTAAGGTAGAGCAAAGCCTAAAATCTTAAGGGCTTAACGGCACATTTCACAGAATCATAAGGGCTTAGTGGCACATTCCAAAGAATCACTACACAATAATTGAGGTTGTCAAAGTAAACGCCTGAACATTTGTAAATTTACAATAACTTCAAAAGGTACAAATTGTGCTACAGAAAGTACCCACCTTTTATAGCACCCGACAAACAAGTAAGGTAGTTTCAAACTGGCGCAATCTGGATCTGTAACCACGACCTTATAATTTACCAAATAAAATAGGATTCAGATAACACTCAGATGTATGATCAGAACTACAACCGCTGAAATGGATGGGTTACAGTCTCTTTAGAATATACTATTAGTTCAGGGTTGGATTGTATAGAGCTCTGAATAATTAGACAGTTACAGGCTGGACAAATCCTAATGTTTCAGAATTTTATTAGGTAGCTGGGAAGATGGCTGACTCAGGTGATAAAATATTGCACAGTTTACTCTACAGAAACTTCACAGCGTTAACCAGCTCATTCAAAAGCAATGCTGAATGACGAAATGCACCAAAAGGAAGTACAAATGATATGGGGAAAGCAAACATGTTAACTACAACTGATAGAGTACAAGTAACTCTGATGGAAAGAAAAATGCTCAACCATAAAAATACGACCGCACTTGGACAACAGCAACCAGAATGTGAAAGGTCATGACATCACCATAAAAAAAAAAAAAAAAAAAAAAAAAAAAAAACACCTTCTCACACACACGTCTATACCAATCTAATTGCAAACGCAATGCAAAACGCCAACCACTGGTACAACAGCGGCACACAAAACAAACAGGTGGACTCAAACTTAACTCTTAAAATAGCCAAGACAGATTTCCCGAGTTTCCTCACATCAAACTGTCAATGAACTGGCCCATCGCCCAAGTGGTCCAATGTCTATAGGCAGTGCCTTAGGCAGGAGGAAGAAGAGTTGTTCGCGGCTGTCAAATCACAAGTGGTCCACGAGGGCAGACACCGGCATGGGGTGACGAAGAGCACTGCCGAGTTCAGTTATGACACTAGTAACCTTAGTTACAGCAGGTAGTATGAATTGAGGCGGCCCAATGACTCGGAGGGGAAAGAGATAGAAAGGTTGCATGACGGTAGTGGGGAATACACACACACACACACACACACACACACACACACACACACACACACACACCACTAAAAATAGGAGAGGTTTAGGATAGAGAGGTAGGAACTGTTGCGTGTGGAAGAAAAGAGAAATTATTATAGATTGAGGCCTGGATAATTCTGGGATCACAGAATTTACTGTAGGGGTAACTCCCATCTGAGCATTTAAAAAAAAGCTGGTGGTGGGTGGGAGGATGCAGATAGCCCAGGCTGTGCAGCAACCATTCACATCAAGCATATGCTCCGCCGCATGTAACCTTCCTATCGCATCCTCCCCTCTCCTATTTCCACACCACAGAATGTGATTCGGAGTGCGGGAGCTGGTGAGATCAGTTGTGTGACTGTGTTATGTGTGTTTGCTTGAATGTTCTACTTTTTGAAGAAGGCTATGGCCGATAGCTGAAGTCTTGTATGTGTGTGTCTTTCTTGTATGCCTGTCACAGCTCGTCGTCATGTTTTTGCGCTAGTTGTAAACTGTCCTTCTTACTATACTGTCAATTCCAATCCGGACTTTCCATTATTAACGACATAATGAATCCACTCCCATGAATCACAGACATTGCCAAGGTGGGGTGGCTTGCGTGCCTCAACGATGCAGATAGCCGTACAGTAGGTGCAACCACAGCGGAGGGGTATCTGTGGAGAGGCCAGACAAATCTGTGGTTCCTGAAGAGGGGCAGCAGCCTTTTCAGTAGTTACAGGGGCAACAGTCTGGATGATTGACTGAGCTGGCCTTGTAACATCAGCTAATGTGGCTTTGCCACACAGTTACTGCGAACAGCTGGAAGCAAGGGGAAACTACAGCCGTTATTTTTCCCGAGGACATGTAGCTCTACTGTATGAACATATGATGATGGCATCCTCTCGGGTAAAATATTCCGGAGGTAAAATAGTCCCCCATTCGGATTTCCGGGTGGGGACTACTCAGGAGGATGTGATCATCAGGAAAGACAATACTGGCATTCAATGGGTTGGAGCATGGAATGTTAGATCCCTTAATCGAGTAGGAAAATTAGAAAATTTAAAAAGGGAAATGGATAGGTTGAAGTTAGATATAGTGGGGATTAGTGAAGTTCAGTGGCAGGATGAACAGGATTTCTGGTCAGGTGAGCACAGGATTATAAATTCAAAATCAATTGGGGGTATCACAGGAGTAGGATTGATAATGAATAAGAAAATTGGATTGCGGGTAAACTACAATGACCAGCACAGTGATCGCATTATCATTGTCAAGATAGATACGAAGCCAACACCGACTACAGTAGTACAGGTTTATATGCCAACTAGCTCTGCCGATGATGAGGAAATTGAAGAAATATATGAGGAGCTAAAGGATATTATTCAGACAATTAAGAGAGAGGAAAACTTAATTGTGATGGGAGACTGAAATTTGGTAGTAGGACAAGGAAGGGAAGGGAAGATAGTAGGTGAATATGGTCTGGGAAAAAGGAATGAAAGAGGAAGCCGCCTGGTAGAATTTTGCACAGAACATAATTTAGATATAACAAACACCTGGTTTAAGAATCACAAAAGAAGGTTGTATACGTGGAAGAGACCAGGAGACACCGGGAGATACCAGATAGATTTTATAATGGTAAGACATAGATTTCGGAACCAGGTTTTACAGTGTAAGACTACCCAGGGGCAGATTAGACTCTGACCATAACTTGTTGGTTATGAACTGTAGGCTGAAACTGAAGAAACTAAACACAGGTAGGAAAATAAGGAGATGAGATCTGGATAAATTGAGGGAACCTGAAGTTCTTAAGAATTTCAGAGGGAGCTTTGGGCAACAATTGACAGAAATGGGGGAAAATAAAACAGTAGAGGAGGAATGGGTAAAATTGAGAGATGAAATAGTGAAGGTAGCAGAGGACAAAATAGGTAGGAAGGCAAGACCTACAAAAAATCCTTGGATATCACAGGAGATACTAAATTTAATCGATGAAAGGAGAAAATATAAAAATGCAGTAAATGAAACAGGGAAAATGGAGTACAGACGACTAAGAAATGAGATTGACAGGAAGTGCAAAATGGCTAAACAGGAGTGGCTAGAAGGCATATGCAAGGATATAGAAGAATGTATAAATAGGGGAAAAATAGATACAGCCTACAGGAAAATAAAAGAAACATTTGGAGATAAGAAAAACAGCTCTATGAATATCAAGGACACTGATGGAAAACCAGTTCTCAGCAAAGAAAGGAAAGCTGAAAGGTGAAAAGAGTTTATAGAGAGGCTCTATGAAGGAAATGAACTTAGCGGAAATATTGTAGAAAGGAGAGAAGAAGTAGATGAGGATGAAATAGGAGATACTATACTGAGAGATGAATTTGACAGAGCACTGAAAGATCTAAGTCGAAACAAGGCCCCTGGAGTAGATGATATTCCCTCAGAGCTACTGAAGTCTCTGGGAGAACCAGCCATGACAAATCTGTTTCACTTGGTGTGCAAGATGTAAGAGACAGGCGAAGTACCCTCAGACATTTAAGAAAAATGTTATAATCCCCATTCCAAAGAAAGCAGGTGCAGACAGGTGTGACAACTACAGAACCATCAGATTAATAAGTCATGGTTGCAAAATATTAACACGAATTATATACAGAAGGATGGAAAAGCTGGTAGAAGCCGACCTCGGGGAAGACCAGTTTGGTTTCAGGAGAAATGTAGGAACACGGGAGGCAATACTCACATTACAGCTTATCATAGAGGATAGATTAAGAAAAGGCAAACCTACATTTCTAGCTTTTGTAGATTTGGAGAAGGCTTTTGACAATGTTGATTGGAATAAACTATTTC
The DNA here is from genome assembly GCA_026315105.1 of Locusta migratoria. Taxonomy (NCBI): domain Eukaryota; kingdom Metazoa; phylum Arthropoda; class Insecta; order Orthoptera; family Acrididae; genus Locusta; species Locusta migratoria. The sequence continues at coordinate 242,816,984 of CM048746.1, forward strand.
AAGTTCTGAAGCAAGCAGGAGTAAAATATAGGGAGTGTAAGGTTATTTACAACTTGTACAAAATCCAGACAGCGGTTGTCAGAGTTGAAGGGCATGAAAGGGATGCAGTGGTTGGAAAGGGAGTAAGACAGGGTTGTAGCCTTTCCCCAATGTTGTTCAATTTGTACATTGAGCAAGCTATAAGGGAAAGCAAGGAGAAATTTGGAGAAGGAATTAAAGCTCAGGGTGAAGAATTAAAAACATTGCTTTTTGCCGTGCGACATAGTAATTCTGTCAGATACAGCAAAGGACCTGGAAGAGCAATTGAACGGAATGGACAGCATGCTGAAAGGAGCATATAAGATGAACATTAACAAGAGCAAGACTAGGATATATGAGTGCAGTGTAAGAAAATCAGGTGATCCTGAAGGAATTAGATTGGGAAACGAAGCAATAAAGGAGGTAGATGAGGTTTGTTACTTGGGCAGTAAAATAACAAGTGATGGTCGCAGTGCAGAGGATATAAAATGCAGAATGGCGATGGGTAGAAAAGTGTTGTTGAAAAAGAGAAATTTGTTAACATCGAATATTGATTTAAGCCTAAGGAAGTCCTTTCTGAAGGCATTTGTATTGAGTGTTGCCTTGTATGGGAGTGAAACATGGACGATAAACAGTGCAGATAGGAAGAGGATTGAGGCTTTTGAAATTTGGTGCTACAAAAGACTGCTGAAGATTAGGTGGGTGGATCATGTAACTAATGAGGAGGTAGTGAATAGAATTTGGGGGAAAAGAAATTTCTGGCATACCTTGACTATAAGAAGGGATAGATTGGTAGGACACATTCTTGGACATCAAGAAATTGTGAATTTAGCATTGTAGGGAAGTGTGTGGGGTAAAAATCGCAGAGGAAGACCAAGAGATGGATACAGTAAGCAGATTCAGACAGATGTAGGTTGCCGTTCTTTTGTGGAGATGAAGAGGCTTGCTCAGGATAGGGTATTGTGGAGAGCTGCATCAAACCAGTCTTCGGACTGAAGACCACAACAACAACAACAACAACAACAACAACAATGAAAGTTACACTACATCATATGCTACTTATATTTTGCATGCACGGCTTAATTCCAGTATAAAAAACGTTCTGCGGGTATTAAAATTGTGGTTAGGTTTCTTATGCCTTTCTTCTTTACATTATGTTCAGTACCAGTAGTATCTCAGATTTAACCACATTCAATGTCGTGACTATTGTCATTTTTTGGTGTTGGTTACAACAGTGCAAGAAAGAAGGCAGACACTGGTCAGAACATTTTAGTTATCTCACTGCATTTTACACTATTTTTATCATCAGGGTTTTCAACTGGTACTGTGACTTTTAAGCAAACCACATTAGTATTAGATATCTTGTCTCTGCACATTAATTTGGGGTATAGCTGGTCATATTGGGTATGTGCATAGTGCATGGTGTGCACAACTGTATTTCTAGGTTTGCAACTCACTGGAAGTGAGCAGTCAACATGAACCATGTCACTTTTATCTGCATGTCACAATCACTTCTTTGATGGTTTGATAATATTGTCTGATACAACTTGATAACAGTAGTGTTTGACCATATGGAATCTTGGTTCACATTTTATCCACATGTTCTTTAAATGATGTATGCAATGACAGGAGAATAAACAGTTGTGTTCAATCATGGGATATGATTAGTTTCTAGATGTGAAAGCACTTATTTCAATAGTAATTTTGTACAAACATAAAAGAACTGTCTTATGTAACTGCAGATAAATGCAAGCTATCGCATAATATGCATCCTATAATCAAATAAGTCATTGATAGTGATTGGCACAGCAAATACCATTAGGAATAATGCTGAATAGTGTGCCTTGCAGATTATTAATATTCAATTCAATTCAATTTTTATTATCACATTACATGTCTTGTACAATCAAAGATTGTGACATAGGTGACTTGTCAGAGTTACACTATATACAGAAAAGTATAGAAGGAAACTATCCTGGTGGGATAAACAAATATAAAAAATAGAAAACGGATGACTTACCCAAAAGGACCGGCTCATCCATAGACACAAAAATAAAAATCACACTCAAACACAGATACAGGCTTTCGCCACCACTGGCAGCTTCTTCAGGAAAAAAGAGGAAAAAAGGGGAAGAGAAAGGGAAGGATATGGGTTTTAAGGAAGTGGAAAAGGAGTCATTCCAATCCCAGGAGTGGAAGGACTTACCTTAGGGGATAAAAAGGAAGGTAGATAAATACACACACACTCACACATATCCAAACACAAACACACCTAGACAGACATGTCTAGGTGTGTTTGTGTTTGGATATGTGTGAGTGTGTGTATATTTATCTACCTTCCTTTTTATCCCTTAAGGTAAGTCCTTCCACTCCTGGGATTGGAATGACTCCTTTTCCACTTCCTTAAAACCCATATCCTTCCCTTTCTCCTCCCCTTTTTTCCTCTTTTTTCCTGAAGAAGCTGCCAGTGGTGGCGAAAGCTTGTATGTGTGTTTGAGTGTTATCTTTATTTTTGTGTCTATCGATGAGCCGGTCCTTTTGGGTAAGTCATCTGTTTTCTATTTTTTACACTATGTACAATACTATTACATACAGGCAATAAATTAACAACACATGTGGTGCTACATCACAAGGAGATATTTTAGAGGACCTACAATTAAAATGAACTGTTGCCATTCAAAAAAATCTTCTACACTGTAGTAACATTTATCTATCAGATATTTTTCCAGGTCTCTTTTGGTACTTTTGACATCTGATTCATCCATACCTTTACATATTTTATTTACAAATTTCATGCCCATATAGTATGGGTTTTTTCATACAATATTAATCTATGGGTTGGTAACATGTAGTTTGCTCTATGCCTAGTTTGATATTGGTGTGAGAAACAGTTGCCCTCAAAAAGTTGTGGGTTTCTTTTTGTGAAAGTGAAAGTCTCATAGATATACATGCTTGAAATGGTCAATAGATCTAGTTTTGCAAATAAAGGTTTACAGTGTTGCTTTGGTTTATCTCCCACCATTGCTCGAATGATCTTTTTTTGTAGTCTGAAAGCTCTAAGTAAATTTGTTTTTTCAGACCCCCAGAAAAAGATACTATACCTAATAACTGAAACAAGATATGCATTATATACAGTTTTCCTTACAGCTAAATCAGTGACACTATACAAAATATTCATGATATGTACAAGACTATTCATTCGACTTAGTATGCTGTCCACATGGTGACTCCACAACATGTTTTTGTTTAATAATATGCCGAGGAATTTGACACTGTCTGCAGTGTGTGTGTATATTTTCTTTCTTTTGTTCATATATGTTATTTCACTTATAGACTGTGCAGATTGTTTTGTGGTGAAATGAACAATTTCTGTTTTAGTAAGGTTTAATTTCAGGTTATTATTTTTGACCCATCCCTCTACTTCCCCAAGTGTTTTTTCAATATGGCGAATTAGGTCCACCTCATTTTTACAACAGACTATAGCTGTTGAGTCATCTGCATAGAGGATGGTATCAGACGGGACCTGGCTTGGCATATCGTTAATGTAATACAGGAACAGTAGTGGCCCTAATACCGAACCTTGTAGAACGCCTAATTGAGTGTGTTTCCAGCCAGAGACAAATTTATTGCCGTTGCTGTTAACAATTACTCTTTGCTTTCTGTTTGCCAAGTATGATGACATCCAGCTAAGAGATTTGCCTTGAAAACCAGAGTGCCAGTTTTTGTAGGAGGAGGTCATGATTTACTGTGTCAAAGGCTTTGGACAGGTCACAAAAGATGCCTGACACACACATTCTATCATCAAGACATCTGCTAACTTTTGTGACCAATTCATTAATTGCATGGATTGTGGTGTGGCCCTTTCTGAAACCATACTGATTGAATAATATTATGTTCTTAGAGGAATTGTAATTTTCAATCTGATCACATGCAGCTCTTTCAAATATTTTTGAGAGAACTGGTAACAGTTAGATTGGCCTATAATTACCCAATTCATCTTGTTTGCCCTTTTTATGAACTGGCAGAACTTCTGCATATTTTAATCGATCTGGGAAACATTCCTCATCAAATGATTGGTTTATTATGAGGGAGAGTGGATGTGCAATAATGTGCCGGACTGTTTTTATTATTTCGGTGGGGATCTCATCCCACCCACAGATTTTGAATTTTTTAGGAACATTATGATTCTTGTGACATCTGAGATAGAAACATGTGCAAACTTAAAACCTGGGCACTTTTTGTCCATCACAATAGACTTTGTTTTCGGTGTTGAACATTCACCAATTTTGTTACAGTTTATGTAAAAGTCATTAAAAGATTCACAAATGGCACTAGGGTCTGTAACAGTTCTATCATTTATCACTATACTAAAAATAGTTTTATTTTTGATGGTTGCAAATTGTTAGGTATGACCTTTGTTAGTAAATGTATGACAATATGTTATTTCCTTTGAATTGACACAGCTAAAAGTTGGTGGAAGCCATCAAAAGTAATTGCAACTTACCATCCATATCCTTTACAAGTTCATTAAAATTGTTTGTGACATATATATGGGCTTATTTTGCTGTTTGCTGCTAAACGTTATTGTTGTCTACAGCTAGAAGACTGGTTTGAAGCAGCTAACTGTGATGTTGTACTTTGTACAAGCCTCTTCATCTCTGAATAACAGTGGCAACCTGCACAATTTGAACCTGCTTACTTTACTGTCCATGCAAACTAAGTTGACATGGTGTAGTACCTCAGGAAAGCGGATGTAAAGACATATTAAGATCAATCCATCAACCACAATGCCAACAGTCAATTTAGTTTACACAAACAATACTTGTTTCTGGGTCTCCCATGGAATTTTCTCTCCTCATCCATCCATTCCCTCAATACTAAATTACTTATTTAGAATCTGTTCAAGCAAAGGATCCCTTCTTTTAGTCAACTCTTACCACAATTGCTTTTCTGCTCAGTTTTGTTCTATACCCATTCAATTTTCATCAGTTTCTGCAACACCACATTACAAAAGCTATCTTCTTCCTCTTCTTCTTCTTCTGAATCGCTTGGTGTCCGTGTATCACTCCTGTACAAGGGCCTGCTCCAGACAAATGCCTTTAAAAAAGTCTTTCTGATATTTAAATCAATATTTCAGGATGATAAATTCCGGTTCTTCAGAAATAATTTTCTTTCCATTACCAGTATGAATAATACATATTTTCTACATCAATAATCGTAATTGTCAAAATAACAGAACTCATCTTCCACTTTTAGTGTCCCATTTTTTAATCAAATCCAACTAATTTCTTATTTTGTTGTAATTAATGCTTATCATGATGTTCCCTATGTCATGTGTTGTATGACAGAATTACAATATCAGCAAATTGCCAAGTTTTTTCTCTGTCTTCCTGAACTATAATTCTCTTTTTATATTTCCCCTTGCTTTTCTTCACAGCTTGCTTAATGTACAAATTGAGTAATACTGGGAAAATGCTACAACTCTTTCTCCCGTCCTAACCACTATGTCCCTTTTTGTGCCATTCAACTCTTATAACTGATATGTGGTTTCTGTATAAGTTGGTCCTTAAATTTTTCCCCTGCTCCCTTCAGAATTTGAAAGAGTGAATTGCAGTCATCAATTCCAAAAGCTTAATCCTTATCTACAAAAGGTTCAAGTCGTAAGGTCATTATTACTTCACATGTTACTACATTTCTCCTAAATCCAAACTGATCTTCCTCAAGATCAGGGCTGTAGTCAGAATTTTGCTTTGTATGGGGAGGGGGGGATCGGACGGGGGGGGGGGGGGGAGGCGAAGAACTGTAAATTATGATATACCAACTTGTTAAAGTATTACTACATAATTTAGGAGGGGGGGGGGGAGAGTGTCTGGATTGATCTCCTTCATGCCCCCCCTTCCCCCCTTTCCCTTGCTATGGCTCTGTCCAAGGTTAAATGATATGTACTTTTTATTCCAGTTGATCCAAACTCAGGAAATCCTCTCAGATGTAGAACATATCAGAAAAAAGATACACAATAAATACTTGCAAAATGAGATCAGATGTGTTTAATGTACCTTTCACAGATCCAAAATATAATTGCCTTGTGGATTTGAAATTGGTCAGAAAAAAACAAAAGCTCGAATATTTCCATTTAAGAAAACATAAAACTTGCTACTGCATTCTAAATAATGTATGTACTAGGTGCACATGTTAATTCTTAGGCTATTGCAGCCACACACCATGAAAATATTTTTTCTCTTTCTCTTTCTTTACACACACTTATTTACAATAACCACAATGCTCCATAAGATTAGTGCCAATGTTAGATTGAATACAATATTCACATCAATCACTTCTGCTAAGAAGTTCATAAATGGAGTGGAAGGAGTTGCTCACAAAAAAAAAATCTTTTGAACTCTTTATGGTGAGCTAATTTTTTATGGCTGCTGGTGTATTATTGAAAATGTGTTGCAGAATAGCAGACACCTTTCAGAGGCAAAGTAAGTAACTTTACATATTTGCGAAGGTTATTCTTGTTTTTAGTATTGATTCTAGGAACTGAGCTGTTGGTTTGAAAAAATATACATTTTTAACCCGTGAGAAATCGTGCCTTCAATAGTTACATGATCGATCGCATGTATAGCATTTTTCTGACAGTCAAAGAACAGTTTGAATGTGCTGAATATGTCTAAATAAGTATTTCTACTTGCATTTATAAGAAAACACACATATTGGACTATTTAAAATTGGTAAAATGCCGATTGTTTGAAAATCACTGTGAGCAAAATGCTCACGCGCGAGTACTTGCGGGTTAATGACAAATTTCATTAGGGAATAAATGTATTGGGAAGTAGTAGTTAACATCCCCAATTCTATAAATAGTCCTCTGCAGGATGTTCTTCAATTGACACCACAAATGATTCATATTGCTCATATTTGTACTCGGAAAACCTTGGCCTGATTAGCTACCCCAGAAAATAATCACATGCCATATGACATTATGGAATGAAAGTATGTATAATATGCTAGCTTTTTTATTTTTATATGTCCTATGGCTGACAACATTCACAGAGCAAATAGGGATTTGTTTAGGCACTATAGCAGTTCTGTAGTATGCTCTTTCCAGTTAAATAAATTATCAAACTGTAATCACAAGAATTTAATAATGACATCATCTTCTATCTGCTTGAAATCATACTTTAGGCATATAATTGCAGGAAAACTTTACAAGTCATAGACTACATAAAGTGTGCCACAAAGGTTAAGTGATGGAGAATGGGCTACAAATCATTAATAAATGTCCATGTAAATTTCATTACCATTTGATTTACTATTTATGTTTGTGTCATCTGGAAACAAAACAAACTGGGCATCCAGTAAAGTTGCAGATGAAAAGGTATTGATATATACAAGAAAAATTGGAGTCTTTAAGATGGAACCTTGGGGAACACCATATACTATTAGTTCTCATTTGGATGAAGCCTGGTAGCTCAATACACATCTTTCCTATTGACAACCTCTACTTCCTGTCAGAGATGTATGATTTGAATGATTCCACAGCATTTCCTGTTACACCATAATATTTTAATTTGTTTATAAGAATATTGTGTTTTAAACAGTTAAATGCCTTTGATATATGACAAAATATATCAGAGGCCTGTAATTTTGTCTAATGAGTTAAGAACATTTTTATAGTATGTGTAGCACAGTTCGCTGTATGAGGATCAGAAGAACGTAACTCCATTTCAGCTACTTCACAGGAGAGATGAAAAAAGGTATTTTAAGATGAAAATTTCTTGTTTCAAAGACGTAATATAACATTTATTGGAAAATAAGTTTTTTTACGCCATTGAAACAAGGGAAATTGTATTTTAAAGATGTGTTAGGATGCGCAGATGGATACTATTTTGGGAACAGGGAGAGCATTCTTTTAAATGCTTGGGAAGGGACTTGTAACTTGGTCGTGGTGGTGAAAGTTTGTGATGCTGGACGGTCTGAAGCTGTGTTACAAACTTGTGATTTGAAGAGATAGGCATGTGTGAACTTAGAAAATTCACGGGACTGTGACTACAGAACTTAGTCTCTGGTGAAAAGTGGTAAACTATGCACGTTAGTAGGGCTGTGGAACAGTGATAAATCAGCAATTGTGTACACGTATGATGACAAACTGTGTTTTATAACAAATACTGTAATTGTGGATTAATTTGGAACTTCACTAATTTACGAGTGATAATTTGGAACTTCACTAATTTACGAGTAATAATTTGGAACTTTTATTCTTGAGTGCATGTCAAATAGTGATTATAGTACCTCTCATGAACAATAATTGGGGAAATATTCAGTTATTTACCGATTTATAAAGTAGGACCACCTCGACATTTTTATGTCCAGAAAGAGGAATAAACTCTATTTATAAAGAATTACTTTGTGAGTGAATCACTTCTTTATCTTAGAATCCACTTTGTTGGTTAATCAGAGGTTTAATTTATGTTTGTTTAGATATATTTTCACATCGTCATATGCAGGTTGATATACTGGCTAAACTACAGATAAGTTATTAATCTTGTTTAAACAGATTGGATAATTGTTGAGGGCATATAAGCTGACATACATAACTCACCCCTATGAACAGAGACAACGAACCATAAACTTTTTACAACCCAGAGTTATGTATTTCCCAATTCTTATTGGTTAATACCGATAGGAAGGTCGCATGCTGACAAGTGTTCCATGAGCCATCAATTGGGGATGCACTCTAGGTGCAAGGCTCCATTGGGAGACAAATGTGACTATGGCAATTGCCTCTCCTGCACCACACTTAAACATTAGCATCAGCTATTACCAACTGAAATTGGTACTCATTTGACCAAGCTATGTTTTTCCAGTCATTCAGGATACTGTCTGTAAGGTCTCAAGTGGAGGAGGGGTGCTGCAGGTGATGTTTCCAAAGTCACTCGTGCCAGTTGTCTGCTGCCATTGATGATTAACATTGAATTATCCCACACTGTCCTAATGTATATATTTGTTCTACATCCCACTTATATTTCTTTGGTTATTGCATACAGTGTTGGTTTCACTATCAGATGCCACACTCTTAGATATTACATGCAGGCTGTTGGCCACTGTGTTGCCTGCAGCGAGAGATAATACTTGAAATTAGCTATTCTCAGTTTACTTTTGATCTTGGATTAATGAAATGGAATGTCCTATATGTCTTAACTCCAACTACCATTCCATGCTCACAGTCTGTTAATTTACACCATGCAGCCATAATCACATTGCAAACTATTTCACATGAATTATTGGAGTGGAAATGATACCTCAGTATATATGAACAGCATCAATGTGGTTTCTTTTTTCTTTTTTTTTTTTTTTCTTTTTTTTTTTTTTCTTTTTAATGGAAAATGAAAGTGTAACGGGCATAATCTCAGATTAAGTCCTGTGAACAATGGATCAAGGGCAACTATCATCTGCATCTACATACATATTCTGCAATCCACTCAAAAGTGCATGGTGCAGGTTACCTAGTTCCATTACTAGTTACTTTTCCACTCCCAAATAGAATGAGGGGAAAATGAATACTTGTATGTATCTGTGTGAAGCCTAATCTCTCTATGTTTGTGGTCTTTATATGAAATGTAGGCTGGTAGCAGTAGAATCTTTCTGCAGTCCACTTCAAATTCTGACCCTCTAAATTTCTTCAACATTGTTTTTTGGAAAGAATGTCACCTTTCCTGCAATGACTCGCGTGTGAGTTCCTGAAGCATCTCGGTAATACTCTCACATTAATCAAGCCTACCAGTAACAAACCTAGCTCCCACATCTGAATTACTTCTAAATCTTTTAAACTGATCTCGTGGGGATCCCAAACACTTGAGCAATTCTCAAGACAGGGTGGTACAAGTGTTTTACATGCAGGCTACTTTACAGATGAATCACGTCTTTCCAAAAGTCTCCCGAATCAACCATGTACCTTCCCCACGACTGTTGTCCTTATATCCTCATTATATTTCATATTGCTGTGCAGTGTCATACCTAGATATTTAATTTATGCCACTCTTTCAAGCAGCACACTACTAATGCTGCATTCGAACATTACAGGATTGTTTTTCCTATTCATCTGCACCATCAGAGCTAGCTGCCATTCCTGTACACCACAGGTTCATCAGCAAACAGCCGCAGATTGCTACTTACTAAGTCCACCACATCATTTATATAAATATCACACTTCTATTGGGCACTCCTGGCGATACCCTAGTCTCTGATGAACACACTACCATTGAGGACAATGTACAGGGTCCTATTACTTCAATAGTCTTGGAGCCACTCACATATTTGGGTACTTATTCCATATGCCTGTACCTTCGTTAGCAGTCTGCGGTGTGGCACAGATTTCATATTCGCAGATTTTTGGTAAGTAGTGGACGACGACGCCTGGAGTATTACTGGATGTCTGAACATTCAGAATAAGTTTCCATGTAGTTAAAGAGCATCATACAATTTGATTTAGCTGAGTTTGTGCTGAGTAAAATCATGAGCAATGGGAAAGATTCACTGTTGTTCAACAACCAAGGTAGAAAACTGCTATGAAAGCAAAGAGAAATTCACTGCAAATTTATCCATTGGTGAAACTTCACAGAGAAGCAAAAATAATATGATGTCAAAAATTGTGTGGCATTCATAATGTGTTCAGTTACTTTGAAAGTAAAGTTGTATATACCATTTTGGCAGTAAACCCTAAGGAGGAAGGAGAAGAACAAGAAGAAGAAAACGACGAGAGAGAGAGAGAGAGAGAGAGAGAGAGAGAGAGAGAGAGAGAGAGAGAGGTCATTACCTTTAATGATTTATATGTTACCAGCCAAACCCGATTTTAGGATGAACTTACTACCGTAAGGATAAGCCAGTTTAGCCTAGCCTAAGTCAAATCGGTTTATCCTACTTAGAATATTTACATGCTTCAGGAAGTACATCCTAGTCTGAACTCATTTCACCTAGTTTTTATCTTCCCAAAGCTTTTCAAAGTAAACTGAATAAAGGAATAGAAATAAAATGTCAATATTATTTATTAAAGTTACTTATTAACTAATCAGTAACTTCACAGCCATCACTAGATCTACTTACAGTATATTCATCCACAGAAATCACCTTATCTGCAATTTGCTTATGAGTATTTACTTCTTTTGCAAGGTTTACGCTGGTTGCAGAGTACTTTGTTTTTCAGACAATAGCATTTGTTTGTTGTACAGTCTTTCACGCAACTGCATATCATGAAGCCTTGCCCTGATCCAACAATGTTTTGTGGCTGGAGTCCTTAAAGATATTTCAATATCCTTGTTAACATCTCCCATATCTAAAAGCTTTTGAATGCAGTTGTCGAAATCAGTTCTAACAAATGGAAAAAAATTTAAACAAATATTTTCTAAAGATTTTATTACAGAAAATTATGGGAAATTTTAATACAATTATACCTGCGATAATGTTTTTGAAGTAAACCATGTTTGGTGCCAACTTTGACTCTCATCTATCTTTTGAAGTATTACTCCAATTTTATTTTGAAGTTCATCTCTGCCTTTGTCTACATCTGGAATAGGTATGGTTACATTGTATCCAATGTTAGCTGGTGGTTGGGATTTATCATAGGAAGGTTTCATTCTTTTATCTAGTTTTTCTAAATTTTCTGTTGCAATTTTTCTAGCATCTTGAATGTCGTTTGTGTCAATTTTCACAATGTTATCATCATCACTGTCTTCATATTGTATAATATTGCTATCATCTTTGTTTGCGTTCTTTAGGTTATATTCATCCTGTATAACATTTATGATTTCTTGAGGCAACAAGAAAGTGGTAAGTCATACTTTAGGTTCAATTTCGAACATTAGTTTGTAAGACGATTGTTTCATGCCAGAGTGGCATGCTCAGTTTTTCGTGAAACAAATTTGTGTCTTTTAACACATTGTAGAAGGCATGTGAGCTAGACTCATTCAGCGGTAGTTAGTCAGGTGGAACATGCCCGAGTTTGAATCGTGCAACGCTAAAAAAAATGGTAGCCGCCATTCACAACCATTTTCTTTTAACCAAGAACATGCCATATTTGCAATGTCTTAGTTGGCACAATCAACAGAACCTTGATTTTGGCTGTGCCTTGGTTTTCCACGCAAAATTTTCAAGTCTGACCAAAGGTTTGAGAGTTAAGTTATAACATTGTTCACAAATTCTCTGCTGTTATCAGACTGAAGAATGCATGGTGGCCATACAGTTTGGAATACGTCATTTATTTTTTCATTCAGCAATTTCAAGACAGAATATTAAAAATGGATGGAGCAGGAAGTATGGACCAAAACAACAACAAAAATGTCTGTCTGTTGTTATTGTTGTGGTGTTCAGTCTGGAGAGTTGTTTGCAACTCTCCACCCTATTCTATCCTGAGCAAGCCGCCTCATCTCCTCATAAGAATGGCAACGTACATCCATTGAATCTGCTTACTGTATTCATCTGTTGGTCTTCCTCGGTGATTTTTACCCCACACACTTGCCTCCAACACAAAATTCATGGTTTCTTGGTGTCTAAGAATGTGTCCTATCAATGAATCCCTTCTCTTTTAATAAGATATGTTAGAAATTCCTTTTTTCCCCCAATTCTTTTCGGTATCTCCTCATTAGTTACACGATCCACCCACCTAATCTTCAGCATTCTTCTGTAGCACAACATTTCAAAAGCCTCTATCCCCTTCCTGTCTGTACTGTTTATCATCTATGTTTCACTCCCATACAAAGCAACACTCCACACACAGTCCTTCAGAAAGGACTTCCTTACACTCAAACTAATATTTGATGTTAACAAATTTCTCTTTTTTCGAAAATGCTTTTCTTCACATTGCCATTCTGCATTTTATATCCTCTGTACTGTATATTTCATCAAAATATTGGGAGAGTAAGGAATATGTAGATGAGCTTGTGGTTTGTTTGGAAGATACAGAAACTGAGAATGTAATGGCTGTAATGTGCCAGTCAGAGAATCACATTTTCCCTGTTATAGAAAAGCTAAATGTTGGTACTTATACCCCTCAGGTGGCTCAGCAATAATTTGCTGAGTATGGGCTTGGCAAATCTGGGGACCCTGACAGGTAGCTGCTACCAGTCCTTGAGACATTGTAACTGCATGCATCAGTGACCACCTTGTGGTGCTGCTGTGGAACGTTGTGAGTACCAGGGAATGGGGTTCTTGGCTTGACTGCTCAGGTCGCGAGGGAGTTAATACCTATATTAAAAAAGAACCCTCGATCCTAAGGTGTGCTGCGTGCTGATGGGATGCATGACTGTTGAGGTGGAACAGTTGCTAGCAGGTAACCTTTGGGAGATACTGCCAAACCTCAGTTGTATCTGCCTTGCCTAGGCATGCGATGCTCTGTCTAGTGGACATTTAGTTCCCTAGATGCTCATGGGATCAGCATGGATATATCAAGTAATTTTAAACCTCCTAGTGGGATTGGTGTACCACTGGGGGTACCAACACCCACTCAAAAAAGAGAGCTCGGGTTCCCAGTTCTCTGGATTTAGAAGCTGCCAAAAAACGTTTTGTGCAGAGTAACAGAACACAAGCTGTGAATCAGAATGTGTTTCTTGCGATAAAAAGAAAGGATGGTTCTTCCGAGAAAGTTTCACCCTTTTATAATAAATAAGACTTTTGAAGGAATTGCAGGTACCTGAAATAGGTAAAACAATTGTGGAATTGTACTCTGTTGGTGAAAACATCTAATTCTCAACAGGCGTCACAGCTTCATACTGCTAAGTGCCTTGTGGAATATCATATTGACACAGAGCTACACAGTAACCTGAACTTCAATAAGGGCGTAGTCTTTTGTAGAGATTTAGTTGACATTCCAGTAGATGAACTAAAGCAAGAATGGGCTGTAGAAGGTATAGTCGATGTGCAGAACATTAAGAAAAGGGTGAATGGTGAAGTTGTCCAATCTGAGCCCCTCATCCTAACTTTTAACAGTCCTCAACTACCTTAGTATGTGAAGGCAGGTTTTCTGCAATTAGGTGTACGGCTACATCCCTAACTCCATGCATTGTTTTGAGTGTCAGCACTTTGGGCTCACCACATTGGAATGCAAGGGAAAGCAACTTGGGGCGAAGCTGTACACGACGGGTTCGACTGCATGCCACTTGCAAAGTGCGTTAATTGCTCAGGGGATCATAGAGTCTGGAGTAGGGACTATACGGTTTATCATGAGGAGAAAAAAACTTCAAAACAACCAAGTGCTGAAGCCGGATCTTTAAGGCAATGCAACCTCCTGTGTTCACTGTGTCCTTCGCATCAGCTCTGCAAAAGCCAGTTGCCAAAGCTGATGCCTCCACATAAACAGAGGTGGTTGGTGTAGGCACGAATACTTGCACATGTCAGTGCACTTTTCAGGCAGCAGAATCATCAGTGCCTGTAGTTCCCACAGAGACATCTGATGAAGGAACAGTTACAACATTTGTAGATCCCCTACCATGTTCTTTTGTAGAACCTGCTCACCTACCCAGTGTCATTGCTACCACATCCACTGCAACCCCTACAAAACAACCCAAGGACAAAAATGTTACTGGGAAAATGACCTGACTACTCTCCAGAGCCCATGGAGATTGATGGGCATTTTGGGTAATCATCTCACCCCAAAACTGACCCTCCACCTCATTCAGTACCCCCTAATTGGCGGAAGGAGAAATTGAAAGTGCCACCTCCATAATCCATAATACAGTGAAAATTGAATGGGTTCAGAACACATCTAGAACTAAAACTATTAACGCAAGAATGTCCACTATGTTTTGTGTTTACAGGAAACACATTTTAAGGCTTGTGACACCCATATACTCAGGGGCTATACAATCTACCATAAGGTTGATCTTACAGACTAGAAGGCCGAGGGGGAGGAGTTGCTGTGTTTGTCAGTGATGCACATCACTCCTCAGCTGTTCCTTTGGTTACTGACCTCCAAGCCATACCGGTATCAGTTTATGTGAGTCTGAGGATCATGGTGTGATCCTTGTATTTACATCCCCAGGAACTGATAGACTCTGAGGCTCTCATCAGTCTCGTCGAGCGACTCCCCTGTCCATATCTTGTACTAGGAGACTTCAATGCCCACAACGTGGGGGCTCACTCTACTTGCCCAAGGGGTCAGGTTGTAGAGTGCCTCAAGACATCGCAGGCGTGACACTGCACCTGCCCATGACAGTATACATTACAGAATGCTTTGCCACCTCTCTGGGAATTCAGAGGAAATCCTCCTTGAATTTCTTAATTTGATATGGCATGTTGGCCATTTCTCCAACTCATGGAGGGAAGCTATTTTAATTCCACTTCACAAACCAGAAAGGGGCCGAACACTTAGTAGTAGTTAATGGAGTGTCGCCCTAACGAGCTGTGTAAGAAAGACCATGGAACGAATGATTAATCACGGCCTGGTCTGGATGTTAGAGACTAGGCAGTTGCTTAGTGTCTCTGTGTGGTTTCAGGAGATACTACTCCACTGTTGACAACCTGCCCCTGTTAGTCTGCTATCCAGCAGCCTGTCCTACATAAACAACACAGTATTGGGTTGTTCTTTGATATCAGTAAGGCGTTCGTTCGACACTACTTGGAGATGCCCTATTCTAGAGCTGCTCCATCAGTGGGGCTTCTGTAGCCACCTGCTCATTTTCCTACAGTCCTTCTCGTGTAAGCGCTTTTTTTAGCTACTGAGTTGGTGACATGTTGTCAGATTGTTTTGAGCAGGAGAACGGTATCCCTCAGGGGAGTGTCTTAAATGTTACGCTATTTACTACAGCCATCAATAGTATCATGTCTACTGTACAGAGACCTGTTCAGTTCTCCTTATCTGCGGACAATTTTGCAGTTTTCTTTTCTTCCACCAGTACTGCTGCCATGACTTGACAATTACAACTTGTTGCAGTGGAATAAAAAAGACTGCCGTAACACACGATTTATATTTATTGATAGAGAAAGGAAAAACTGCATACACTATTTCAATAGTAACAGACGAGCATTAAGATAACACAGGATCGTCTTAAAAAAAAAAACACCAAAGATAATTAACACAAATAAAAAGAATAAATGTAATAACCTTTGCCCACTTGCTAACACTTAACATTCCCCCCCTCGAAATGATATCTAAAAGAACCACACATATCATTTTGAATGTAACATCATCTTGCAATGACGCTCATGAATATTTTGACACAAGGGTTTTATCAACAAGTCTGCTTGATTATTATCTGTTGAAATGTATCTGATGTCAACTGTACCATCCATCACTTTTTCTGTAATGAAATGATGCTTTATGGCAATATGTTTTGTTCTTGATTTATCAATGTAATTCTTGGAATGTACAATTGCAGCTTGATTATCACACCACACAGGCGTTGATTTTCCAATCAGTTCTTTGAGGTCAAGGCTCTTTAGTAGTTCTCTCATCCATACCACTTCTCTTGCACAGGCTGCAACTGACACATATTCTGCTTCCATTGTGCTCAATGCTACTGCAGTTTGTTTCATACTCTTCCAGTACACAGGGGATACTGCTAGTAATATTACATATCCTGTAACACTTTTGCGATCTTCTGTACAAGTAGCCCAATCATCATCAGCATATGCTTCGAGTATTTGACCAGTGGGGTAATATTTGAGTTTATAATCTGCTGTTTCTTTTACATATTTCAGCACTCTTTTAGCTGCATTCCAGTGGGTTACATTAAAGTTTGAACAATATTGGGATAGCTTTGCCACAGAGAAAGCTATGTCTGGTCGTGTTCTCTGTGATAGGTAAAGAAGCCCACCAATAAGCTCACGATAAGGCAGATTTTTAGCTTCTTCATCAGACTTCTCATCAAGAAAATTCAGTTTCAGTTCCATTGGAGTCTTAGCTCCCTTAGCATTCTGAAGTCCGAATATGTCAAGAAGTTGACTAATGTACTCCTTTTGAGAAAGACAAATTGTTCCATCTTTGTTGTAATCAAATTTCACTCCTAACATGTGTGAAACCATGCCCATGTGCTTGATTTCAAAACAGCTTTCTAAAAGAGTCTTTACCTTTTGCCTTATCTTTTCATTTTGTGCAAAAGCAAGCATGTCATCTACATATACAGACAAAATAGCATTTCCTTACTTTGCATTCATCTTGTACACACAAGGATCTATGTCATTTCTAATAAATCCCAGTTTTTCTAGAGATCTATTCAAATGATCATTCCAACATCTACCACTTTGTTTCAGTCCATATATTGACTTGTTCAATTTACAAACCAAATTTTCTTGGCCCTTCTTGATGAAACCTTCTGGCTGGAGCATATATACATCTTCCTTTAATTTACTATGCAGATATGCACTCTTCACATCATACTGATCAATGTGCCAATTTTTCTAAACACTGGCTGCTATCAGTAAACGAATAGTTTCAAAATTTGAAACAGGAGCATAAATCTCATTAAAATCTACACCTTCTACTTGAGTAAATCCTTTTGCAACTAAACGAGCTTTAAAAATCTGCTTCCCACCAACTATCTTCTTTTTAAAAACCCATCTGTTCTTTATAGGAATTACACCAGGTGGTAGCACAGACAGTTTCCAAGCCTCATGATGTTCCAAAGAATTAATTTCTTCATTCATTGCAACTTTCCATTCCCCTGCTTCATCAGAATTGACTGCTTCCTGATATGATAAAGGTTCATCACTGTTTCTTCCTTGTATGGCATTTATTTGTGCTTCTTCGGTGTGTGCCTTCTCTTTTGAACGAAGTGTCATTGGATGACATTTACTTAAATTCATTTTCCCTTTTGTTACTTCCTTTCTTGGTCTGTATGCACTTTGTGAAGCTTCAACATGTTCCATAAGATCCTGATTATATCCAGTCTCTTCCAATTTTTCTTCCTGATCAGAGAAACCATAAAATTCCTCTTCAGTGTCTGAATCTTCATTTTCACTTTGTTTGTCACCACCATTACTGGTATTTGGAAACAATAATTCTTCTTCATTGTACAAATCAATAAATTTGTTCTGTTTCTTATTTTCAGTTGACCACTTGCCACTCAAAAATTCTTTGAATGTACAGTCTCTGGATTCAATAACCTGTTTTGTTTCTGGCACCCAGATCCTGTATCCACGGCCATACAGAGAATGTCCTACAAGAATGCCTTTTTCTGGATAATTTAGATCGACGTTTTTGTCTGGGTACATGAACAAAAACTTCGCATCCTATCACGCGTAAATGTCTCTCACTTGGCTTTCTACCTGTCCACAAATCATAGGGCGTTTTTTCGTTGTTGTGGCTATTTGTAACTCGATTTCTAATGTATGCTGCTGTGTACATTAGCTCAGCCCAAGAACTCTTTGGTAAATCACTTCCTATCAGCTGTGACCTGACCATGTCCATTAATGTTCTGTTGAGGCGTTCAGCTATACCATTTTGCTGAGGCGTGTAGCTCATTGTTACTTCATGCCAAATTCCTTCAGCATCACAGAGCTGTGACCATTTGCGTGAACAGAATTCTAGGCCATTGTCCGTGCGAATTCTCTTTAATAGTTTTCCAGTTTGTCTTTCAGTTTGTATCTTCCACTTCTTGAATTCTTCAAATGCTTCATCCTCAGTTTTTAAGAAACGCACAAATATGTATCTGCTTGCATCATCGACTATACTCATTAAATATCTATTGCCTCCAAAACTTGGAACGTCAATAGGCCCCATGAGATCACTGTGAACGAGTTCTAAAGTGGTTGTCCGTTCTTTCGAATCATTTGATAGCGTTTTTGGAAATGGTTTCCTCGCCGATTTCCCCGCCAAACAGTCGTCACACGGGTTTATTTCGCCTTTTTCACAGTCTATTCCCCGTACTGCCCCCTTACTTATCATGTCGTTTATAGTACGCTTGCTGACATGCATCATCCTACAATGCCATAGATCAAGGTCAAGTGATTTTTCACGTTCGTCATTTTTCAACAAGTTTATTGATCTGTCATCTGCGCACGGTTTCGTATTTATGTAATACAAATGACCTTTCTGTTGAGTCTTAATGATCAATCTTCCAAATTCGTCGTAAATCTTGCAACCTTCTTTATCAAAAATCACTTTTTTGTCGTTTTCAGTGAGCTGCCTCACAGACAATACTGCGTAGTCGATCTCAGGCACAAACAGCGTGTTATTAGCGAAGAATTCATCAGCCAAACCTTCGTTGTTAATTATCTTTGCCCTTAACGTACCTTTCCCTACAGCTTCTGTTTGTCGGCCATCAGCTAGAGTTACGATTTCAATATTTTTATCAACAACTGAAAAATAATTTTCATTTGGAGCCATGTGATGAGTTGCGCCGGAATCCACTATCCAATTATCGCCATCCAATATAACTGTACCACAGGCAGCACTCGTACTAATAGCGCCTAGTTTCTTTTGCGCCTTTTTTAATTTTCCCTTTTCAGGACAGTTTCTGGATATGTGACCGACTTTATGACAATTGTAACAATCAAAACTACCTTTTTGCGTGGCTTCTTTCATCGTTTCTTCTTTTCTTCCGTCACGTTCCGAAAGTCGCAGTTTTCGGTGCTTCTGACTTCCAACACTTAGCTTTCAGAGACATTGCAGAATATTTATCTTCATTATAATCCTGACGTCTAGCATCTTCAGCAAGTAGCCGCCTTTTAATTGTAGCACACTTAAAATCATTATCTGGCAAATTGCACAGAGCTGTAACTACTGCATCCCATTCTTCCGAAAGTCCACACAGAATAGTCATTGCTAAATCCCCATCTTCAATTTCATCACCTATATTCGCTAGATCAGCTACAGTTTTGTTTATAAGCCCTAGATAATTTTCCATGGATTCACAATTCTTGATCTTTAACGAATATAACTTCCGTCTCAGTTGCACTGTACGAAATTTGCTGTCTCGTGGAGCGTATAATTTCTGAAGTTCTTCCCATACTGCTTTTGGATTTGACAAGTTTCATATATGCATTTGCTGCTCATCACATATGGAAAGTACAATTTTTGCTAGTGCCTTATCTTGACGTGATATATACACCTTTTTATCGGCTGCCGATGCACCTTCACTGGGTTCCGTCTCACCAGGCTCAATTACAGTCCACAAGTCGCAATCTATGAGAATCATTTTCATTTGATACGACCAGGAAGCGTAATTCACTCCACTTAATTTCTCAATGGTGTCTGTTGTCCGTCATCTTTCCCTATTCCAATTACCGTTTTACGGTTGTTTTTCGTAAGATTCACGAAACACAAACTCGGCGTCAATTAACGTTTCTCAAATGCGTCGCACGAAAAATAATCGGCAGATATTTCGTCGGCGCCGCACGGGAGATTTTTTTTTTTTTTTCATCGGATAATTGACACTAACGCGGTTATCTATTTTTCATTTTTTTTAGCTAGCACACCTGGGCCCATAACCATTGTTGCAGTGGAATAAAAAAGACTGTCGTAACACACGATTTATATTTATTGATAGAGAAAGGAAAAATTGCATTCACTATTTCAATAGTAACAGACTAGCATTAAGATAACACACGATCGTCTTAAAAAAAAAACACCAAAGATAATTAACACAAATAAAAAGAATAAATATAATAACCTTTGCTCACTTGCTAACACTTAACACAACTGACAGTGCAGAGGCTGGAGAAGTGGACTGCAAAGACGGGCTTTTCAGTTCTCTGCTGATAATTGTGTGTGTGTCAGTCCGTGTCCATTTTAATTGTTCCTGTGGTATTTTTAATCATCTTGATCATCTGGGTGGCACCATTCTCCCTTTTAAAGAATCAGTGAGGTTCCTGGGCCTCATATTCAACTCCAAACTTTTGTGGCTCCCACATCTGAGGGATCTGAAAACCAGGGCCCAGAAGGTACTGAACATTTTAAAATGCCTTAGCCACAGGTTGTAGAGAGCAGATAGGGCATGTCTGCTAGAGTTTTATAGGGCTTTCGTACAATTGCGGCTATATTATAGGTGCACAGTTTATGGTCCAGTGAGAGCTTCATATCTAAAAACCATCTATGCTGTTCACAATGAGGGGATTAAACTGGCCACTGGTGCTTGCAGGACCAGCACCATCCCCAGTCTCTGTGCGGAGGCTGGCGAACTGCTGCTCACTATCCGGCGGCAATTGCTTGAGGTGTGAAAGGCCAATACACTTCTTGCTAATCCAAATTCCCCTGCTTATCAAACAGTTGCACACCCTGATATGATGCATCTGTTCTCCAATAGTCCACGAGCAACAAGGCCGTTTGGGATCCTCCTGCAGCAAGTGCTGGAGTCACTTGGTGTCACTAGGATTTTAAGCACCTGCCACCCTTGCTGCTGCAGAGGCCCAGAGTAATTTTAGATTTAATGGAGTACAGCACTAAGCACTGCAACTTGTAGCTGTATTCACAGGGGACTCTGTTGGTAGCTCTGTCGTTTTCTCTGATCGGGTATCAAGATCAGGCTACTGCCAGAGTTAACTGCCATTCTGTGAGGAGTGCAGCAGATGCCATGTGTAGCAAGTGTTACATTCCTCATTTGCTCAGATTCACTGAGTGCCCTTCAATCCCTCCATACCCTGTATCCACCTGATAAAGTAGTCCAGAACATCCAGGATGTCCTTTCCCACCTGCAAAGTCGTGGGTAGGTGGTGTCTTTGTGTTGGGACCCGGGTCATATGGGTATTCAAGGGAATGAAAGGGCAGACGTTGCAGCAAAGGCGGCATGTTGTGAGAGTCAGATATCTGAGTCCTGTTCCCTTGCATGCTCTGGCCTCGCTGTTGAGGAACAAATGAATAATTTTTTTGTCGTGAAATCCACCACACAGCTGTGGCACACCTCCTTCCAACCATGCAGGTGGGATGAAGTCGTCCTAACTCGTCTTCGTACAGGTCACTGTCCCGTGACACACCGCTTCTTGCTCCAGTGCGAGGATCCTCCTTGGTGTGGTATTTGAGATGTACCATTAACTATGCATGATTGAATGTGTTTTATATTGAGATCAAAGGACAGCAGCTCTATTGCAGAGTGATCTGCCCTCTATTTTAAGTGATGATCAAATGACTGTGATCTGTCTTTTAAAATTTTGTGAATACTCATACTTACCTTAAAAATGTTACCCTAACATTTTAGAGAGTATCATCAGGTTGACTGGCTCTTCCATATTTTTATTCTTGGTCATCCAGTCTTTTCCACCTATGACTGTCCGTTAGTGTTCTTAGTTTTACTGATCAGTTTTACATTGGCTGCACAGGACTGTCATTACCTGAATTAAGCAACTTTTAAATGTGTGTCTTTTAATGGGTGAATCTGAAGGGAAATGGGGATGAATTTTAGTTGGCTCCAAATTTTCCTCAGGTCCCATTTTTCATGTGTTTTTATACCTGGCGTCATAAAAGAAGGCACTTCTGCACAGAGGCAGAGCGATAGGGGAAGTATCGAGGGGAGGAGCTACGACCAAGCGCCAACAGTTGCGCCTGCTGGAGAAACATTACATAACTCGTAGCCAGCCACATGCCTACAGAATGAATATTATTGGCTGTCATTGCGGTAATGGAGGGGGATACGCAGAATGGCTGAAAATTGGGCTGCTTTCGTGGGTGATGCTGACTATAATTACATTTGCTCATGAGATTTCTGTACAGGCACTGATAACCTCGGTGTTGAGCGCCCCTCTAACCCACAGACGATGACAATGATGATGTTGGTACTTATAAAATATTAGCACATGTAAGTAGAGAAATTAAAGAGAAAGGAGAAACTGCCATGTATCGTGAAGCAATTATTCCATGAATTAAATAGGTAACACACAAAGGCAGGCATATGATTTTGCACATGTCTGCCTTTGTGTGTGTGTGTGTGGGGGGGGGGGGGGTGGTTTGTTTACCTATCCTTTTTCCCCCCAAGGTAAGTCTTTCCTCTCCCGGGATTGGAATGACTCCTCACCCACTCCTTTAAACCCAAATCCTTTCCTTTTTCTCTCTCCTTTCCTACTCTGCCTGAAGAAGCAACTAGGTTGCAAAAGCTTGCTGTGCTCCTTCGCCTGGTAAGTAAACTTATGAGAGAGAGAGAGAGAGAGAGAGAGAGAGAGAGAGAGAGAGAGAGAGAGAGAGAGAGACATCAACTCTGCCAATGAACACACCTGTCAACTCCAGCCCTATTCAAAATCCTCAATCTTTCCTCTCCCACATCTACACCTGCAGTTCAGAATATCCTCCTTCAGGCCAACCGCAAATTAGAACAGCATGCCACCCAGCACCTCAAAAAACTTTCCAATCTCCTGGTCACCCACCTCCGGAAAGGCAATACTCTCTCCCTCAACAACCTCTCCAGTAAACCCCAACCTCCTCTTATTGTACACAAACCCAGTCTCTCCCATCTACTCAATCTCCCACTCCCAACTCGTCTTCCCCCCAAACCTCAAAATTCCAATCCACACAATCCAGAACCACAACATCCCAATTCAGTGGTCAACCTCTCCTCTAAACCCCTCTCCCAATCTGAAACCTCTGTCCTATCCAAAGGGCTGACCTTTAGCCCTACTCCCAAATTTAACCAAACAGCCCTTGTGAAAGATTTACTATCCTATACTCGCAGTCTTTGCTGGAGATATCACTTTGCCACGAAGAAAAATAATCCTCCTCCTAATGATCCAGCTCCCCAAGACATCATTCAAATCGAACCCTGCCTGGAACAGTTCCGTCCTCCGTCACAGCGAGACCCACCTGCTCTTCCTCAAAATCACCCTCTTCAAACCTTCCAGGAATTCCTTACTTCCAACCTTGCCTCCCAGTCTTTCCTGAGAAACCTTAATCCTACTCCCAACATTACCGCAGCTGAACCCCGAGCTATCCGTGATCTGAAGGCTGACCATTCCATCGTCATTCTCCCTGCCGACAAGGGCTCCACGACAGTGGTTCTTGATCGGCGGGAGTATGTGGCAGAGGGAGTGCATCAGCTTTCAGATAATACCGCGTATAAAGTTTTTCAAGGTGATCCCATTCCTGATGTCCAGGCAGAGCTTCAAGGATTCCTCAAAACCTTAGGCCCAGGCCCCCTACAAAACCTTTCACCTGACTCCATTAACCTCATGACTCCACGGACACCCCGCACCCCCACCTTCTACCTACTTCCGAAGCCCAATCATCCCGGCCGTCCCATTGTGGCCGGTTACCAAGACCCAACAGAACGAATCTCTGCCTACATAGACCAACACCTTCAAACCATCATGTGCAGTATCCCATCCTTCATCAAAGACACTAACCACTTCCTCGATCGCCTGAAATCCTTGCCCAGCCTGTTACCTCCTGAAACCATCCTTGTAACCATCGATGCCACTTCGTTATACACAAATATCCCACGTGCCCAGGGCCTCGCTGCGATGGAATATTTCCTTTCTCGCTGACCACCCACTTTCCTACCTAAAACCTCTTTCCTTAATACCCTAGCCAACTTCATCCTAACCCACAACTTCTTCACTTTTGAGGGCCAGACATACCAACAACTAAAGGGAACAGCCATGGGGACCAGGTGGCCCCCTCATACGCAAACTTATTTATGGGACGCTTAGAGGAAGCCTTCCTGGACACCCAAGCCTGTCAACCCAAAGTTTGGTATAGATTCATTGATGACATCTTCACGATCTGGACCCACAGTGAAGAAGAACTCAAGAATTTCCTCTCCAACCTCAACTCCTTTGGTCCCATCAAATTCACCTGGTCCTATTCCAAATCCCATGCCACTTTCCTTGATGTCGAACTCCATCTATCCAACGGCCAACTACACACATCCCTCCACATCAAACCTACCAATAAACAACAGTACCTCCATTATGACAGCTGCCATCCATTCCACATCAAACGTTCCCTTCCCTACAGCTTAGGTCTTAGTGGCAAACGAGTCTGCTCCAGTCCTGAATCCCTGAACCAATACACCAATAACCTGATAACAGCCTTCACATCCCGCAGCTATCCTCCTGATCTGGTACAGAAGCAAATTGCCAGAGCCACTTCCTCATCCCCCCAAATTCAGAACCTTCAACAGAATCCCAGAAGTGCCCCACTTGTCACCGGATACTATCCGGGACCGGAGCGGACTCTGAATGTGGCTCTCCAGCAAGGATATGACTTCCTTAAATCCTGCCCCGAAATGAGATCCATCCTTCATGACATCCTCCCAACTCCTCCGAGAGTGTCTTTCCGCCGCCCACCTAACCTCCGTAACCTCCTAGTCCATCCCTATGAAATCCCCAAACCACCTTCCCTACTTTCTGGCTCTTACCCTTGTAACTGCCCCCGTTGTAAAACCTGCCCTATGCGCCCTTCCACCACCATTTACTCCAGTCCCGTAACCCGGAGGGTGTACACAATCAAGGGCAGAGCCACTTGCGACAGCACCCAAGTGATTTACCAACTGACTGCACTGTGAAGTGTTCTATGTGGGAATGACCAGCAACAAACTGTCCATTCGCATGAACGGTCACAGGCAGACAGTGTTTGTTGGTAATGAGGAGCACCCTGTGGCTAAACACGACCAGCACATCTTGGCACAGTGTTACACCGTCCGGGTTATCTGGATACTTCCCACCGACACCAAACCTTCAGAACTCCGGAGATGGGAACTAGCCCTTCAGCATATTCTCTCTTTCCGTTGCCCACCTGGTCTCAACCTCCGCTAAATTCGAATTCCCACCCACCATCTTAACATCTTTGCCTCGGTTCTCTGGACAGAGCCTTTGCCTCAAGTGGCATCTTTTAAATAGGCTTTCTGCAGTATGTCTGCCTAAGTGTACTTGCGTCTGTGTAAATGTGTGGGTGTGTGTGTATTTGTTTACCCTCCTTCCCCCCCCCCCCAAAGTAAGTCTTTCCTGTCCCGGGATTGGACTCCTTACCCACTCCCTTAAAACCCTCATCATTTCCTTTTCCTTCTCCTTCCCTTCTGCCTGACGAAGCAGCTAGGCTGTGAAAGCTAGCGTTTGTGTGTGTGTGTGTGTGTGTGTGTGTGTGTGTGTGTGTGTGTATTTATTTGTTGCTATCACTGCCTGTGCTCCTTCGCCTGGTAAGTGGACTTCATCTATTTTTTACGTATATATTTCCTGCTGGGAATTTTTCCTCTATAATCTTTGTGTATATGTATATAGGGAGGGGGGTGCTTCTATCGGACTTAACAAAACAAAAATCAATCATGATTTGTGATTGTTAATTATAATTATTTTTATTTCTTCGTAAAACACTATTTTACCCTATCATATTCATCTGTTCCAGCGTCAAAATATATTTAAAAAATTTAAAGAAAATATGCTTGGTATTAAATTCTGAACAATTTCTACATGAAATTCTTTTGTATGTGATGCATAGTAAAGCCATGATATGGCATAGTGCCGCCTTCTAGCAGCAGACGGTTATGCTGCCAGGAGGTGGATTGGTTGCTGGCAGACAACAAATGTGGCTGTCAGATTTGCTGCTGATCGGTTGAATACGTTACAGTCTCAAATTGCCATTAGTTTTGCAAATATGTCTGAAACAGTGTGAGATGTGAAAAGAAAAGACAAAAAGCACAACACATCTGAGTTATAGAGAATTTTCTTTACTGTAAATATATTTATTCAATTTTCCTGTTATATGAATGGTTAAAGCAATTTTTGCAGTTATATTTCAAGCTGTCAAAAGGCCATCACAAATGGCCCAATTTTAGTGTTACTAACATAAAGTGGGCCAAAATGGGGATTAGATGAAATGCACATTACATTCCAGTTGATCCATAGTGAGGAGATTATCTTGGGTGTAGAACATGTGAAAAATAAGACTACTCCATAAATACTTAAAAAGTAATAGAACAGTTTACAACTCACCGCAAAGATGTGACGATGAGCTGCAATAGGCACATAAAAAAACCACACACTCACGTATACAACACTTTCAGCTATCAGTCTTGGCCTTCTTCAGGAATACACGAGCTTATTCATGTAATCACACAGGCACACAACTCGGGCCCACAATCGTCATCTCTGGCTGCCGCACTTCGAATCACGCAACCGCAGAGCCTTCAAATTACATAACAGTGTCTCTTGTGGATGGGGGGATGTGACGGTGCATGCAGGCATTGATTGTTGGCAGCTTCTCATTCTCTCAACAAAGAAGTTTAGAAACTACAGCTTGTTCCAAAATGGTCTCTACAAGTAGAATCACATATGATATATCTGAAGTGGGGATAGGTAAAAATGTGTGGTTTGTGGCTTAATGTTCATACATATATAAAGTTCTAGAAGATCAGAGTCCTGTGTGTTTTCAAAAGCATATTTTGTAGCTCCAAATTCAAAAAAACACTAAAACCTTTTGATGATGTACAAAGAAGTCTTCATTAAAAATAAGAGATACAAAATGCCATACTAATCCATAGTAACATTATAAATGTGAAAGAAGCTCTGTCTGTTATTCTATCACGATTGCTTAATGGATTTTGAGGCAACTGGGTATGGAGATAGCTTGAACGCTGAAGATCAACATAGGATACTTTAGAAAGTGTGTAATTCTAGATATTTATTGATTTTAAGTATATAATTCAAAATATCGAACAGCTGACCATCAGCGTTTCTCTTATACCTACTGAAATGCGTGAAAACTTCTTGAAAAAGCTACTTATTCTTAGACGTTTGAAATGTCTCACATTTATTACCTTCTACTGAATATGATTCAATGTAATGAATACAATGTTTACACAAGATGTCAATGTCTTAAAACCACTGGACTGATTTCAGTGACATTTTAATCCCACATAATTTACACATTGTATAACATATAGCTTCTTCAGTTAGCGATATCTGTCATGATGTAACAGAATTTCTTTTCGTATTTAATAATATCTTTATTTTCATCTCGGTAAAGGAGAATGGTATTTACCATAATTCTAACCAAGGTTTGTACTTACACCAAAAATTGGAAACTTTTTCTTTTATCGTGATGATCCTGGTCATAAGAAAAATGAAGAACAAAGTTGAGAAATTCTTATACTTTTGTTGGTATTTGACATGTATGGAAGGACATCAGTGCAAGCAAAGCCATAGATGAAATTTATTTTTATTAATACCCTGTAATATGAAGGAGTGTGAGAAGACATGCAACACTTATCACTGCTGTAAATTTTCTTCAGCATGTCTGTATTCAACATAGGGTGATGGTCACCTTATATGTGTGTGTGTGTGTCATATGTAGCACACACAATATTTAAGTTGCACACACCAGAATGAAGGCTAGTGATTATTGCATTGTTATCCATTTTTAACCATGTATTTTTTAACCATGTATTTTTTAACCATGTATCTAGTACACAATGAGTTGGTTTGTAATCAATTGCAAAATTTGTCCCTCAGAGAAAACAAAGTACTCACTACCACACACAAGATATGATAGCGAGCTGCTACTGCGGTGTCACTCAGTTCTGAGCTGAATTGATAGTTTTCAGTTTGTAACTTATCAGAAAGTTCATTTAAAATTAACTGCAAAATTTTTACTGAACAAAGGGGCCAAATGAAAAACTTGTTAAAAAGTAATTGTCCTTTTATAGAAACATAAATTTACAGTGCTGCACAGATGATGTTGTTGTCTTCAGTCCACAGACTGGTTTAATGCAGCTCTCCACAGAACCGTGTCCTGTGAAAACCTCTTCATCTGTGGATAAGAGTGACAACTTACCGTATTTATCCCTCAGTCTCCCTCTAAGATTTTTACCCCACACACTTTGTTCTAATCCTTACTTGACGATTCCTCAATGTCTCATTCCTTTTGTAGACCTATTGCCTTGCAAATTTCAATAAGATAATCTCAATGCAAAGAATGGTGTGAAACAGGTCATTTATTATTATTATTATTATTATTATTATTATTATTTACACACAATTACAACTGTCCATTTTACACTGTCACTTAAATAATCTCATTTTTGGTTTCCAGGTATTACCTCAGTCGCTTCAAGGATGCTTACAGACAGGCTACCATAGACATGATGTTGGGTAAGTCTAAGAGTGAAAAAGATAAAAAAAAAAAGGCTATGTTGTTGTGTTACCCGTACACTTCATTGTACTAGATTCCTTTGTTCTCACATAAATTTTGATGAATACAATGTGTTTGCAAATTTCCATTACAAACTTTGAGGACTACATTTTGATCAGCAACTTAAGAGTGGAAGTGACACTGAGCATTTCTTTGACACTGTGATGGAAATCTCTTTTACTGCAAGCTCCTTCCTTTCCATATTTTGGAAGTGTGTAGTATGGGTGAAAAACAACAAAAGTCTAATAAACACAGACTCTAAAATGCATACCTTAAAAGCTATAAGCACATCTTCATCTTTGATTCTATGAATGTGTATCTTCTACTGGTCAGATGTTCATAGCTCTTAAGATATGCATATTGGAGTCCATATTTACTAGCATCTTTTTTGTCCATATGCCACCTTGCATAATACGGAAAGCAAAGAGCTGGTAGTAATATAGATTAAGAGATTTGTTTCACAGTTTAAAAGATCAAGAAGTGTTTATAGTGTCACTGGATGACATTTTTGGGTAATGGCTCCATTTTCAAAATATTATGTACTCACTCCCCTCCAAGTTCACGAAATTTGTAACTGAAATTTCTGAGCACTCTGTATAAGAATATACCGTACCTAGTAATAAATGAAATGTAATAAAAGGGATGGAGTTATGTAAAGAGAGGCATTTTGCATTTTTCTATCAATTTTACTCATTTATACCATTTCCCTTTTCCATAGTATCAGAGAGGGTAACCTGTTAACACTGTAGAGAATCATAGGTGGTGGTAATGACCAGTTACTAAACAACTACTCAATGAGAGCCCAGGATTTTGCATATGCCATTATTAAAGGAAAATATTAAGGTTATTTACTTATGTACAGCTGTAATAAACTGGTTTCAGTATACACCACATTTTAGGCCAAACCAGAAGTAATGAAAGAATCATACTTCCCTGAAAAATAAGCAAGCTCATGTGCTACTTTTAGGTGATCTCTAATAACCAGTGCATATGAAAAGTAAAATTGACATGCATGCTATTCATCAATTTTAATCATAAAACTCTGCTTTTGTGTGTTTTTTAACAGTCAATGTTAGTGAGCACTGAAAATGAGGGGTGAGTATGAAGGAATTTTCATGTAAAAAATTGATTTTATAATTCATTAACTGTATACCATGCTAAAAGATGATTTATCTCAGAACAGTAGTATATTATAAGTATATAAGTACAAATCAGTAGCATGGATATACTAGTCAAAGAGATACACAAAAGAACAAAAACATGACCATTGCACACAACAAGATGACTGCTGCCAACTGTCATTGTAGACACACAATAAGGTAATGAAAATAGGTAAATGGAGCAGAGACACATGGGGAAGCATTCTAATGATAATACTAGCCACAGAAAAATTAATAATTATTTTCTCATGTAAAACAGTATTGTAGTAATAAATGTGCTTCAATATTCTTGAAGAGAGACAGATTAGCTGGCCAGTACTGCCATAGTTCTGTACCGCTGACAGTCACACAAAATCACAAAATTAGAAACACAAAAAGCTGATACAAGCTTTCAGAAATATTTTCCTTTGTTAGTTATGAGAGGAGGGAAGAGGAAGGGAACAGAGGGGAAAGGTTATTCACGACTTAGGCCATGAGCAAATGACGGGTGATTTGTGGAAGTCAGAGATACCTTATGTCAAGTACTGAACCAAGACAATAGAGAACCAAAGAGGATATATATAACCAAAGAGGCTAGATCAAGCAGTAAAAAGAAGTGAACTGAATAAAGCTGAGTGGGGGAAAAGATTTAGAGAACACACACACACACACACACACACACACACACACGGTACAAGAGGAAAACAGGGAAGTGGGTGAGAAATGAGTAGTGAATAAGTGACTAGAGGATGGAGGAGGAGGAGGAGAGGTTAGCATAGGTTTAGACCACCAGAAGGATGGTGAAAGGAGAGGATATGCTGGAGGGTGAGTTCCTCCCATCTGAAAGCTCTGAGGGACTGGTGTTTGGTGGTAGTAACCACATGGCATGTGTGTGGTGTAACACCTGCCAAGGTTCCTGTAGTTATGTTGTAGAGCTTGTTCTGCCACCGGATATTGGGTGTCACCCAGTTTGTCTGTCCCCATTAATACATTCAGCCAATTTGTTGGTGATTATACCAATATAAAAGGCCACACAGTGAACACATGTCAGTTGGTAGGTTACAGGTGTTGTTACACATGTGGGCCTGCCTTAAATGGGGTAGGTTTTTCCTGTAGTGGGGTGGAGTATGTGGATATGGGAGGATGCTTGGGACAGGTTTTTTTGTTTGTGGGTTTAATACGGATTGAGGTGTAGATGTGGAACTCAGCAAAGTGAAGGTCAACATCAAGGAAGGTGGCTTGAGTTTTGGCAATGGACAAGGTGAATTTTAGGTTAGAGACGGAGCTAAGTTATTGAAGGAAGTTCAGAAGGGTTTCTTCCTAATGAGTCCAGACTACAAAGATGTCATATATGAATCTGTACCAAGCCAGGGGGTGCAACTGCTGTGTCTCAAGGAAAGTCTCTTCCATGTGGCACATCATGAAGAGGTTGGCATAGGAAGGAGCCATCCTGGTTCCCATAGCTGTACCCCTGATTTGTTTGTAGGTCTGGCCCTCAGAGGTAAAGTAATTGTGCATGAGGATGAAATTAGAAAGTATGACAAGGAATGAATTTTTTTGGGAGGCTTTGAGGTGGACATTTGGAATGGTAGTGTTGTAGGGCTGATAGGTCATGTGTGTGAGGGCTGTTGGTGTAAAGGGATGTGGCGTCTATTGTGACAAGGAAAGTTTCAGGTGGGAGGAGTATAGGCATGGATTTGAGGCATTCCAGAAAGTGGTCTCTTTCTTTGTTGTAGGATGGGAGCCTGCAGGTTATAGGTTAGGTGTTTGATACCAAAGTTTAGATACATTCTGAAGTCTTTGGAGCGTAATACAATGGGACGGCCAGGATGGTTCTCTTTATGGATTTTAGGGAGTAGGTAGAAGGTCGGGGTTGCCTATCGGTTGGAGAGAAAAGTTCTATGGAGACAGTAGTGAGACTGTGTGAGGAACCTAGAGTTTTCAAGATTTTCTGTAGTACAGCTTGGAATGAAGGAATTGGATCATGAGGAACAGGTTTGTAGGTATAGGTGTCAGAAAGTTGACACAGTCCCTCTGTCACATCCTCACCTCAAACAACTACCACAGTTGTGGAGCCCTTGTCCACTGAGAGAATGAGAATAGTGGTCTGCTTTCAGATCTTGGATGGCACAGGATTCAGCTGGTCTCCTGATGTGAGAAGTTGATATGTTGTTCAGGAAGGATTGGGAGTCAATGCTGGATGTGAGGAATTCCTGGAATGCCTGCATGGGATGGCTTTGTGGAGGAGGAGGAGGAGGAGGAGGAGGAACCCTTTGCAACGGTGGTTGGAATTCTTCAACGCAGGGTTCAACAGTGGCTCTGTAGCCTGTGGGTTGTGGCTGGGTGGTGAAGTGGTATTTACAGTTGAGGTTACAGGTGAACAAGAGGAGATAGGGCAGTGTGGTTGAATTTAGGCGTGGGACTGAATTTTAAGCCTTTTGACAGGACAGATTTATCTGGCATGGAGAATGATTTGGATGAAAGTTTAAGGACTGAATTGGAATTGATGTTACGTGGTGTTTGCATGTGGGTGTGGTTGTGATCGGTTGTGGGTGGGTCATGTGCAGGGGTTGGAAGATTAAGTAGGGAAGCCAGGCTCGGTTTGTCGCCTATGAGACGGGGTTGTTGAGGGTGGTGTTATGGTTGGTGGTTGTGGATGATTGGAAGAGGGATTCACTTCTGAGATGATGGACCAGTAGAGTAGCTAGTTTTCTTAGGTGCTTTGTGGAATGCAGTTGGAGTTTACAGTTGGCTTGTTGTATGCTGGATCTGAGTGTGTTGATAGTGTCAGGTGCTGATAGGAGAAGTACTTTAGAGAGAGAGAGAGAGAGAGAGAGAGAGAGAGAGAGAGAGAGAGAGAGAGAGAGGAGCTGTTGGGAGTGTGGTTACAAGAAAGAACATACTGTTCAAGGACAAGATGGGTGGCTTAATTTTTCCCCTGACTAGAGCAGAGCATTGCCCAGAGCACATTACTTCTCACTGTTGTGTTAGTTGTTGAAAAACTAGGATTCTGTTGTGATACTAGAATGAAAATGTTTGTGATTTGTTTTTGAGATATGAGGTTTTTAATATATGCTAACAATATGGGAAAATCCACTGACAAAAGATTTTGTGACTTGATGTCTAACGTACATCTTAGGAATAGCAAAACTGGTCTGCTGTTCAGATGCTATTTTCAAGTGCTTGTATGGAAAGCAGTTCAGGGACAATGATGACACATAATGGCTGGCCAGTACTAACGTCTGCTAAGTACCGCTGATAATCACACAAAAAGATGAAAATAAACATTGGAACACTAGCTTTCAGAAATTAATTACTTCAAAAGGTATGAGGAAAGATGGAGAATCAGGATGGGTTACTCACAACCTAGGATGTGAGGCAGTGATGGCATGAAGGGTGATATGTGTAACTCATAGATATTGCACAATATCTTCCCTTCTCCCAGCAGACCAAGGCTTGGACAACTATTGTACTCAAACAAGAGCAGATCGACTGTGTGAACTCTTCCTATCACCATCTCCATAGAATTTCCGTCTCCATCTGAACCATGCTCTATGATCTTCTGCCTACTTCCTGCAGCCCATAAAGAGAACCATCCTGGCAGTTCCATCATAACAGGCTTCAAAGCTCCAACTGAATACATCTCTGCTCTTTTAGAGTAACACCTCCAACCTATAACCCACAACCTTCCACTCTACATCAGACATGAACCACTTCCTGGAAAGCCTCAAATCGATCCTCATGTCCCTCCCTCATGAAAGCTTCATCCCTCACCATAAATTTCCCTCTACACCAACACACCCATGGTCTATCAACCCTAGAACTCTCTCCCCCCCTCTCCCTCTCCCCCCAGGGGGCTCACAGCTCTGTGGTGAGTGTGCGTGGCGAGCACGGGGCCTCAGCCTTTGTGGCACT
This sequence comes from Locusta migratoria, assembly GCA_026315105.1. Taxonomy (NCBI): domain Eukaryota; kingdom Metazoa; phylum Arthropoda; class Insecta; order Orthoptera; family Acrididae; genus Locusta; species Locusta migratoria. Next base: position 242,851,091 of record CM048746.1, read on the forward strand.
CTTTCCTTTACGTGCTACATGACGCTTCTCCTACTGTCCTTTTCCCCTCTCTTGGGGACCGAGTTTCGTGCATCCTTCGGGGAACCGAAGTTCTGACCCTTTTGATTTAAGCACTTCTTTCACCTCTTTATTTGCCTCCACATCTGCATTTGATGCTTCTCCTCCTCCTCCTATTTCTCTCTTCCTCCTCCCTGTATGCACCTGAAGGCCACCCATATGGGTGACTGAGTAATGGGTAAGTCCCAGCCCTGCGCTGGCATGTAGGGTGCGTGCGTACCCCCTGGTTAAGGCCAGGCCAGGGGAGGGGCGATTGTCTGTGCTGACACTTTCCCGATTCGCCGATTGGTCCCTCCGTCTGTAGATCGGGAGGTGTGACCTGGGGTGGGAACAATCACCCAAGGTAGGTGTGCTTCCGTTGGGAGCCCCCAGCAGGAAGGAGCATGCCATCGGAGACACTGGCGATCGTGGGGGATACATCCGTGATGGTTATCAAAAAAAGAAAATGTAAAGAGTCTCTGGAAGTTGACATACTGGACAATAGTGTCTCTGAACAGAAGAATTTACAATCAACATCTAAGTTCTTTGTGGTTACCCATACTGAGGAAGGACAATGCTTCTCGTCAGTAAACCCATTTATCATTCAGAAAGGGGTTGATGCCATTGCCGGCCCAGTTAAAACCTGCAACTGCCAAATGGAACACTACTGTTGGAAACAGAAAGAGGTTCCCAGGCACAGCAGCTGCTCAAGGCTAATTTGCTCCATAGCTACCCGGTTCGTGTTGAGCTTCATCCAACCCTCAACTATTCCCGAAGGGTAGTCTACTCAGCCTGTTTGAATGGTCTGACTGAGGATGAACTAAAGGAATATCTGTCAGCGCAAGGTGTCATCGCAGTACATCGAGTGTTGAAAAAAAAGAACAACGTTTTAGTCCCCACTCGCACAGTGTTCCTGACCTTCAACCAAGTGGCTCTGCTGCCGAAGATCAAAGCAGGATATGAGGTAGTCACAGTATGACCTTATATCCCTAACCCTACTTGGTGTTACCAGTGCCATCGCTTTAATCACACAAGTCAGTTGTGCAAGAACCCGGTAACATGCGTCACCTGTGGTAAAGTTGCACATGAGGGGAATTGTCCACCACCGTTCCCCCATTGCATCAATTGTAGCAGGAATCATGCTGCCTCCTCCCGGGAATGTCCCATGTTTGCACAGGAAATACGTGTCAAGGAAAAGGTTCCAATACAAGTTGCACTTAAGATGTACACCAGTCGTAAGCCTAAGACCTCACCGCGTGGTAACTACAGTACTGTAGTTGCAGTGCCTCTACCAACATGGGATATGGCCACACTGACATGTGACCTACAGTTTACTACTGTAGTCGTCAAACAGTCTACATCGACAACGGTGTCACGTTCGATGAAAAGTGTGAATACCTCTTCAAAATATTCATCTTCAGCTGTGAAACCACAGATCGAGACTGAATACCTCTTCAAAATATTCATCTTCAGCTGTGAAACCACAGATCGAGACCTGTAAGTCTAAGAAGGAGCATTCACATGAGGATTTCCTCCGCACCCCTTCCAAAACATCTGAGCCTACCAAGGAGCTTCACCAGGGCTCAAAGAAGTCAAGTAGGGGAAAAACTCCCCCCCCCCCCTTTCTACCTCACAATGCGACGATGGCATCCCCTGGAAGCCTATAGTCTGTCCAGGTGCATCAGCCAAAGATAGGGCTGCCGACCACTCTCACGCGGCTGCTGTGATCGTCTCTGAGAATATGGAGCAAGACCCTCCCATCTCAGACACCACCAGTTGCGAACATTCGCATTGTGGCCCGCCGCCTTCATCGGGCTGATGTCCACCTCCATCTCTTTTTATCCTACTATGGATATTCTTCAATGGAACATTCGTGGTATCCTGTCGAATTGGACAGAACTGCAGCTTCTAACACGAACATATCGCCCAATTGTCTTCTCTGTACAAGAGACAAAATTGCTCCCTGGTATTCGAATTACTTTCCCACGCTACACTACCGTTCGCTTTGACCTTCCTCCAGTGGCAGGAATTCTAGCCCATGGGGGCGTAATGTTGCTCATTCGGGATGATGTACACAGTACACCCGTCCCTTTGTGTACTCGACTACAAGCTGTTGCTATCTGGATAAACCTTCCTGGATTTATCTTCGCACTGTGCAATCTTTATGCTCCTTCCTCCTTTTTTCCCTTCACTAAATCTGATCTTCTAGACCTTGTTTTTGTTGGTAGGCGATTTCAATGCCCACCACCCCCTTTGGGGGCTCCCCACGACCATGTCCACAGGGCTCCCTCCTAGCAGATATACTGAACCACCTTCAGCTCATCTGCTTTAATACTGGTGCGCCAACTTATCTTTCGGACTCCACAAACACTTTCAGCCATATAGATCTATCTATCTGCATTGCTCAGCTGGCACGGTGTCTTGAATGGTCTGTTCTCTCACGCACACATTCGAGCGATCATTTTCCAGGTGTAATTCACCTAATGACGCCTGACACCCGTGAGCATCCACACCACTGGCAGATAACCAAAGCAGACTGGGAGCACTACTCGTCACTGGCGGATTTTGGTCCTCATCAATATCCTAGTATAGACGACCAAGTGAAACACATTACCACAGTTATTCTCACAGCCGCGGAATGTTCCATCCCCTGTAAGACTACCCAAGCACATCGTCCCCTTGTCCCGTGGTGGACCGCGGAATGCTGTGACACTCTGCGAGCACTGCGACGTGCCCTTAGAACCTTCAAATAATGGTCCATGCTCAACAACTGCATCCGATACAAATGGCTGCAGGCCTATAGTCGTTGCCTCTTTCGCGACTGTAAATGCGCCAGTTGGCGCTCATTACCAAGCTCTTTTAATAGGTCTACCCCTTCCTCCATCATTTGGGGTAAACTCAGAAAAATTTCAGGCACTATGGCTCATTCCCCGATTCCCGGTCTCTGTGTCACAACTGACACCATAGTCAATCCTACACAAATAGCCAACGCACTGGGTCGACATTTTGCAGAGGTGTCTAGCTCTTCACACTACAATGACGCTTTCCTCACTAGGAAAAAGACGGTGGAGACGACTCCATTGCCCTTTACCTCTCAGAACCATGAATGCTACAATAACGAGTTTACTGTGCAAGAGCTCCACCACACACTGTCGTCTTCGCGGTCCTCCGCTCCAGGACCAGATGGCTTTCACATAGCGATGTTGCAACACCTTTCACCAACGAGCTTGCACTTCCTACTGGCCACCTACAATCGCAAATGGATAGAAGGCATCTTTCTGCGATGCTGGCGTGAAGCCATAGTCATTCCCATACCTAAGCCTGGGAAGGACAAAATTATCCCTTCCAGCTACTGTCCCAGTTCCCTCACGAGCAGCATATCCAAGGTGATGGATTGCATGATTCATGGGCGCCTGGTATGGTGGCTTGAAACGCGACATCTCCTTTCTAATGTCCAATGTGGTTTTTGCAAGCATCGTTCTGCAGTGGATCATCTCGTCACCCTATCTACTTCAGTAATGAATAACTTTTTACAGAAACGCCAGACAGTAGCGGTGTTCGTTGATCTGGTAAAGGCATACAACACCTGCTGGAGGATGGGAATCCTCCACACTCGGCATTCATGGGGTTTTCGAGGTCGTCTGCCATTTTCATCCGGGGAATTTTTAACAGACAGTGTTTTTAAAGTGCGTGTTGGTTTGGTTTTGTCGAGCACTTTTATTAAGGAGAATGGGGTCCCCCAGGGCTCGGTCCTGAGTGTCGTTTTATTTGCAGTAGCAATCAATTGTATAGCCGATAATCTACCACCGGGAGTGTCGGCGTCCCTATTTGTTGATGACTTCGGAATCTGCAGCAGCTCTGAGCAAACGGGTCTCCTGGAGCCGTGCCTTCAGCGGTGCCTAGACACTCTCCACACGTGGAGTATGGACACTGGCTTTCAATTCTCGGCTGACAAGACAGTCTGCATGAACTTCTGGCAGCGGAAGGAGTTCCTTCCCCCGTCCCTTCGTCTGTATGATAACTAGTTGTGGTAACTGGACATCATTGCAAAATAAATAAATACACTTTATTCAACATCAAATGATAGAAATATCATTTTTCTGAATACATCACTTGGTTGCAAGGGAATACATGTGAGATACATAGTACAACATTTACAAGGGGAATATATGTGAGGTATATAGTACAATCTTTACTATATAACTGATGTGCTCAATTTTGATTAGCAATTAAAAAACATCAGTAGTGTGGTTTAGTAGTTAACTAACCGAGAACCCGGCGTTGCCCGGGTATTTATTAATTCCTACCGTTTTTCAGGTATATATTCATTTGTATAAGGGCTGCATGTCTGTGAAATCTCTTGGGAATACAATTAGTAGTACAGAAACTTGGTGCTTAATGGGGCACTCTTCTATGGACGTTACTGTTTATGTACTCATATCTCATGATCTACATGTCGTACTGTGATACAATTTAGAATGTACATTCAACTATATGTCTGTATACTGTCTGTAAAATTTCCTGCGGCTAAAATTCCCTTATTTATTGGTATGCTTATCCTTACAGAGAAAGAGCTGAAGACATTTCAGTACGCATAGACCACATATATGGTCTGTGGCATCATGTTTCGCTGTTTGTAACCTCCTTGCTATAGAGTCACAAACATCATCGCTGGCCTTCAATCCGAATTTTTTTATAATTTGATGACTTTCCAACACCATATCTTCCACCCATTTATAGCTATCGGCGTCGAACTGCTATGGTGTACAACGGGAGACTTCGGTCAACAATTAGACACAGACCATTCATTTGCATTCCGTAGTTTTTGCTGCAGAGCAAAATGTTAACACACACTCATACACGTAGAATTTTATATACACCGATAACTTTCCATCCCAATATACTACACCCTTTTATTATTATCAACCACCAAGCAACAATGCAACCAATAAAACCATTTTCAAAGAATAAATATAATTTTCAAAGAGTAATTATTGTTCCGCATTTTGCGTTATATTCTTCAAATTACTAAATATCTATCAGATTGCTATAAAACCGTGCGTAAAACCTTCCTCAGGTATAAATTAGTAACTGTACAAATATTTTAAGTATCTGCGTCTTGTCGTTCGGACGTGATAAGCGTACAACGAACAGACATTCACATTAATATATATAGATAAATAGCTATTCGCTTACCATAAAACCGTGTCTAAAGCCTTCCCCAGGAGACATTAGTAGCTGTACAAATTTTTAGCTATTTACGTCTTGTGGTTCAGACGTGATAAACATACTCCAGACATGCATTCACATTTATAGATATAGATATTCTTTAAAAATTTTTCAGTTAATAGTTACATGAGGAATTTGGTAATGTATTTTCAAGCCTTAGTCCTGCTTACACTGGGTTTCTTTAATAAAGAGCAGCTTATGAGAAGAAACTTATCTTCATTTCTAGTGTTGCAGTTGTGTGTATAAAAGTTCACATTTAGGTGTGTGTTTGTGTGTACGCAGTCATGTGTACATACAGTTTACGCACATTTCATATTTATTTTAATTTTTATTTATTATTTTAATTTTTATATTTAAATGTATATTTCTTTTGTTTATTTTTCTCTCCTTACCTGCCTCCCCACTCCATTTCTAAGCTGCATCTCATAATTCCCATCTAGGCCGTGCTGTACCCATCCCCACCACCGTGACGTAACCTTCCTATCCCCTCTACTCTCCCCTCCCCACCTGTCCCCGATATACACGCCACAGAACGAGTGTAGCAGCCGGAGGTGATGGTTGAATGACTGTGTTGTGTGCCTGTGTGATTGCGTGTGTGTTCTATGTTCTGAAGAAGGCCATGGCCATGGCCATGGCCGTTAGCTGAAAGTGTTAGTGTGTGTGTGTGTGTGTGTGTGTGTGTGTGTGTGTGTGTGTGTGTGTGGCGCGCACACACACACACACACACACACACACACACACACACACACACACCAACGCGCGCCATCATCAGGTACAAAGAGAATTATAAACAATTGTTATGTCAAAGATTTTACAAAATTCATTAATTTTCAATTTACAGTGATGGGAAATTTACAGTGATGGGAAATTTACAGTGATGGGAAATTTATGTTCTTCCAAATTACTTTTTCAGGTAATATAGTGTCAGATGATTTATTCTCTCAAGAGAAAGCTGTTGATGAAGAGGATGTTGCCTTAACAGCTGAACATGTGAAACTGCTTATTGAAGATTGTAAAAAAATGTTGATAAGTGATTCAGAAATCATTCTTGGAGCATGGGGTCTTATAGATGCGGATCCAGTGTGGGTATATGCTTAATAAAATTATGCTCTCTGCATTTTTATTGTGATCTTTTCTCTATGCCTTTTATTTTGGTTGCAGATCAGGAGATCCTACAGAAACTGAAATGGATTCTATCTTGATCCTTACTCGGGACTCTTATTATGTTGCTGAGTAAGTTCTTTAATAAGTGATTCTTAATACTTAGCATATGTATTTATTTAAACTGTCAAACTACATGCGCTCTCTCTCATACACACAGTGGCTATATGATCTTTCTTGTGGAGAGTTGCAAGATATAATATTGTTAACTGGTTAAAAAGTATATTGTGTAATTACTTATGACCACGCACATACTACGGCTGAGTGTACTTTTGCATAAGGGATTACAGGATTGAGAATGTTATGGGCATTTCATTGTGGTGAAAGTATGTGACACAAAATAGATGCAGTGTTTATGTACCAGGAAAACTGAAACACGTGTTGTTGTGTAGTTTTGTAATTTAGTTTTGAAGTATTCTAGAATTTGCTTTATTATTTTCATGCTCTAATACAGAGAAATATAGAAAATATTTTTAATTTATAATTTTTTAAATTTATAAAGTTATTTGAACACTTTACAGGTAAATGAAGATTCCCTCTGAAAATATACACTTTCATTACAGGAAAAGTTGCAACAATAGAAAAATCACGCTGCACTGTCTGCAAGGAGGCTTTAACAGACATGCACCTTACAGCAGATATAAAAGTTCCAAATTACTGCCTTGTAAATTTGCTTCACATACATACATACATACATACATACATACAAACATGAAGCTGAGACCAATCATATCCATAGCTGCTAAATATAGAGTAAAAACCAATACTTCACATTAGAATATTTACAGCCCTTAGAGATATAAGGGGCATTCAAAAAGAAATGATATGTAGGCATAATTACAGCAATCAGTACCTGTAAGAAGTATAGACCCTGCCTGTTGAGATAATTGTCCCACCGTGACACAAGGTGGTGAATGAATATGTCTCAAAAAATTCCTGGGGCACAATGTGAACCAGTTCTGCACATACAGCTGGACATCATTGTCCAAGGTGATTGTTTACCCCTCATAGCCTTTTTAATGGGAGCAAAAATTGCAGGAGTGCTTAGACTGTATTGGCCATATGAGGCTTATTGTTGCGTGGAGCAGAGTAACCCCATGGTTGAGATTGCCTGGCTGTTTTGATTTGATCGCTTGTTGGTCAAGATCTGTGAGTAATGCTGGGCCATTCACTGTTGTCCCTTGCTGTAGGAAGTTATAAGAGAACGTTAGCATAAACTTTCTTGCACTTGTGTGTATGGCTTTGGCTTTTTGTGGTGATGGTGACTCTGGATGCTTCCATTGGCGACTTTGTTGTTTTGATTCTGGCTCAGTGTTGACACCAAGACTTATCTCCAGCCATCACTCATGCCAGGAACACATTCACTTCCTGCATATAGCACTGCAGATGAACAGTGGGCCATTTGACATGCTTCCTGGTTGGTTAAAGACTGGGGGGCACCCACTAGACATGCACTTCTTGCTAGTGCAGTTGTTCCTTCATGATGGTGTGAACACTACTGATGCTCAATCCAATCATGGTGATTATGCTTTCACTTTCACTCGGTGGTCCTAGGTAATGAGTGTATCAACCAGCTGGATGACCTCATCAGTAATGCAGTGTGGTGCTACAGACCATGCATCATTGACTAACGACACCCTTCCTGTCATAAAGTGCTTGTATCACACCTTGACCCTTGCAAAGGATATACAGTGTTCACCATACACTTGTGACATTTGTCGATAAATATCGTTTCCCCCTACTCCTCATGCTGTCAGAACATGAACAACGCATCTTTGCTCTTTTTATTTTTATCTATTTATTATTATTTTCATGCTTCCATGCCACTCTTTGCAATGTGATGGCCAACATTGAACAATTGGTGCATGCTGCTGCTAGCTTTGTATAATCACATGACATGCACACATGCCCTCTAGCGTCGGACTGTGATCTTCCATGTTCTGGTCGGAACCACAACTTGTTCCACATGCCACAATATTACCCTCCTATTGCCATTGCAGACTACGGCTTGTATCTTTTTGAATGCCTCTTATACTATCTGCATGATTAACAATATAATGAGGACTGTTTATAACTTGCTGCAAAGATGATGGTTAGCTGTGGCATATAAATATGTTATGTTTGTTGCAGTTATGATGACCAGTTGGACAGGGTAATGAAATACCAGAGGGTGCTGTTAGAGGACATTCACATGATAGAATGTGGACCTATAGAGCAGCAAGCCGTACCTCTGTTCAAGCATACTGCTCGTGCTGGTCCCTATTGTTTGCGAATTCACTATGTGGTTGCGAATACACCTGGGTACTTTCATATGTTCCGTTCAACTAATCTGCGATTTTTCAACAACATGGCTGTTGGCATTCGTACTGATGAAGAAATGATTGGTAAGTAGTGAATCATAGCTTTATTACTACCTTATACAGAAAATTATTGAATGTAGATGAATAGTCAAATCAAACCAAACAAGTAATACATTTTCCAACATCATCACTGACAAGCACCTCAAATTTGAGCTGGCAACTAGCTGATTGGCTAACTTCAGTGGTAATAAAATGTCACAGTGTATAAAATTTAATAAATTTTTCTCACCCAACTTCTCCTACAGTACAGAGGAGTCTAGTATCTCATGTGGCTGAGGGGGGATAAATGTCTGCTATTGTGAGCTACCCCTTAATGGTATTGACATAAACATACAATATCTGTAACTGTGCGTGCTATGAACTTTAAACTTTGAATATCAACCATATGTATTTGAGCCTAAGGCAATGATGTCATCTCAGTTAAGCATGTGCACAAGCTGCTTCAAAAGGGGGAACTTTAAGCTGTCCTCCAGACCCTGATGTCAAATGTCACACAGTCTACATTATCTTTAAGATTACAGCATCTATGTTAGATGTAACATAACTTGAAAGAAAAGTAATAAATAAATCAGCAAAATGTCAAAAATTAGGGTGTTCATGTACTCATGTGAAATTACACAGCAGTCATAAAATAAAATTTTGAGAAGTTCCACTTGCTGTATACAGTTAGTCTAGCACATAACTCAAGGCTGGTAGAATATGCAGCACACACAATAACTTATATTCTGTAATCTTCTTTGAGGTTCATATAATTCCAGCTACATTCATCATCTACTCAATGAAACATCTTCTTTCTTATCATGTAACTTTCCATTGTCCTGTTTAAGTCTGGTGCAAACTGACTACTACAAAACTAATGACCTGACCTGACAGTAGCCCTTATATAAAGAATAACACAAAATAAATTTGTACATATTATCATTACTATAATATATACATATTTATGAAGAATTATCAAGTAACTATAAAATTTTTAATATTTTAGCAGGCTTCATATTGACCAATAAGACAGCCGAGGTAATTTATCTGATTGAATGTTGGTCCTTCATGTGTCGAAATTCATGAAGTTTATTAACAAAGCCGTGACTGAAGAAATATTATAAGCAAATAAACTTAAAATATTTGTCTGTTCTATTGTGTCAGCTACTAGAAGATGAAACAGTAACTGGCACACATATAAGGATGAGAATGTGGAAGCAAAGCTGAAGCAGACAAATTCATTAAGGGAACACTTTTGTTAAATAACCAAAAAATACTTTAATATTGTTGAAGAGAGAGAGAGAGATTGACTAGCCAGTATTTACCTTAGTTCTGTATTGCCAACAGTCATACAAAAACACGAAAATGGAAACAAAAAATGTGACAAGCTTTTGGAAATATTTTCCTTTATCAGGTATGGGCGAAGAGGAAGAGAACAGGAGGAGAAGTTATTTACAACCTAGGCCATGAGAATATGATAGGTGATTTGTGGAATTCAGGCATACTGTGTGTCAAATACTGAGCTAAGCCAATAGCAAGATCAAGCATTAAAGAGAAGTGAACCGAATAAAGTTGAATGGGGAAAAAATTTAGGGGAGGGGGTGGGGGACCACACACAGATGGTACAAGAGGAAAACAGGGAAGTGGGTGTGAAATGAGTAGTGAATAAGTGATTAGAGGATGGAGGAGAAGGAGAGGTTAGCCTAGGTTTAGACCACCAGAAGTATGGTGAGAGGAGAGGATATGCTGGAGGGTGAGTTCCCCCAATCTGCAAGCTCTGAGGGACTGGTGTTGGTTGGTAGTAACCAGATGGCATGTGTGTGGTGTAACACCTGCCAAGGTTCCTGGTGTTATGTTTTAGGGCTTGTTCTGCCACAGGAAATTGGGTGTCACCCAGTTTGTCTGTCCCCATTAATACATTCAGCCAATTTGTTGGTGATTATACCAATATAAAAGGCCACACAGTGAACACATGTCAGTTGGTAGATTACATGTGTTGTTACACATGTGGACCTGTTTTGAATGGGGCAGGTTTTTATTGTAGTGGAGTGGAGTATGAGGTTATGGGAGGATGCATGGGGTAGGTTTTGCAGTATGATCAGTTACATGGGTAGGAATCGTTAGGTAGGGAGGGTGGTGCTGGGATGTGGTAAGGTTTGACGAGGAGGTTAGGAGGACAGCAGAAGGCTACTCTTGGTGGTGAGGGAAGGATAGTTTCGAGCACTAATTTCATTTCAGGGCATGACTTGAGAAAGTCAGAGCCCTGACGGAACAATTTGTTGTGCTAGTCCAGGCCGGGATGGTATTGGTTGACTAAGGGGATGCTTCTGAATGGTCCAGGATTAGGAACATTGTTGCTGGAAGCAGAGGAATGGACTGCTCTCGGGAGATCTGCTTACACACAACTTCTGCAGGGTATATGTTGAAGAGGAAGCATTGGACAGGATGTTGTTGTAGGTGGTGAGTGTTCCTCCACTGGAGCAGATACATTTCCTATGGATGCTTAGGCTGTAGGAAAGGGATTGTTTGATATGAAGGAATGGCAGCTATCTAAGTGGATGGTTTTAGGGAAGAGCAGAAGGATCCCTTTGCAAGAGGGGTTTGAATAGTTCAAGGCAGGTTGCAACAGTGGCATTGTTGCCTGGGAGCTGTGGTAGGGGGATGAAGTGGTATTTACAGTTGAGGTTACAGGTAAATGAGTGGAAATCATTGACCAGGGCAGACTCACATGTAAATCCAACCAACTGCCCTGGTCAAGGATCTCCTCTCATTCATCCATTACCTCAATTGCAAATACCAGTTCGCCAGCCAGCTACAAACCCCAGGCAACAGAGCTACTGTTGAATGCTATATTGAACAATTCCAGCCACTCTCGCAAATGGATCCTATTCCTCCACAGAACCATCCCTTGCTGGCATTTCAGGAATTCCTCACATCTGGCATTGCCTCCCAATCCTTCCTGGACAACATATCAACTACTCCCAACATCATCCCAGCTGAAACCTGTGCCATCCAAAAGCTGAAAGCAGACCGCCCCATTGTCATTCTCTCGGCAGACAAGGGCTCCACAACCATGGTACTTCATCGAGGGGAGTATGTGGCAGAGGGACTGTGTCAACTGTTGGACACCTCTACCTACAAACCTGTTCCTTATGATCCCATTCATTCATTCCAAGCTGAACTACAGAAAATCCTAAAAACCTTAGGTTCCTCGCAAGGTCTCACTACTTCCTCCACTTGACAATTTCATCCTCGCCCACAATTACTTCACCATTGAGGGCCAGATCTACAAATAAATCAGGGGGACAACTGTGGGAGCCAGGATGCCTTCATCCTATGTCAACCTCTTTATGGGCCACATGGAAGAGGCTTTCTAAAAGATACAGCAATTGCACCCCCTGGCATGGTATAGATTCATAGATGACATCTTTGTGCTCTGGACTCATGAAGAAGAAACTCTTCTGAACTTCCTTCAAGACCTTAGCTCCTCTAACCTAAAATTCACTTTGTCCTTCGCTGAACTCAAACCACCTTCCTTGATGTTGACCTTCACCTTGCTGATTCCCACCTCCACACCTCAGACCACATTAAACCCACAAACAAACAACAGTACTTCCACTTTGATAGTTGCCATCCCTACCATATCAAATAATACCTTCCCTACAGCCTAGGCAACCATGTAAATATGTCTGATTCAGTGATGCATTCCTCGCCACCTACAAAAACCACTTGTCCATTGCTTTCCTTTCCCCCATCTAACCTACAGATTTGTCCGCAAGCAGATCTCCCAAGCAGTCCATTCCTCTCCTTCCAGCAACAGTGTTCCCAACCCCAGACCACCCAGAAGCATCCCCTTAGTCCCCCAATACCATCCTAGCCTGGATAGCCTCAAATTCCTCCTTCAGGGCTATGACTTTCTCAAGTCATGCCCTGAAATGAGATCAGTGCACAAAAGTGTCCTTCCTACACAATACAGAGTAGCATGCTGTCATCATCTTAACCTCCGTAACATTCTTGTCAAACCTTACAACATCCCAAAATCATCCTCCCTATCTAATGGTTCCTACCCATGTAACCAAACCTACTGCAAAACCTGCCTCATGCATCCTCCCATAACCAAATACTCTGGCCCCACAACAGGAGAAACCCTACCCCATTCAAGGCAGGGCCACATGTGATAAAACACATGTAATCTACCAACTGACATGCATTCACTATACAGCCTTTATATTGGTATGACCAGCAACAAATTGGCTGAATGTATGAATAGGCACAGAGAAACTGTTCACCTGGGTGACGCCCAATATCTTGTGGCAGAACATGCCTTAGAACATAACTCAGGAACATTGGCACATGTTACACTACATGTACCTCTGCTAACTAGCATTCAACAATGGTCCCTCAGAGCACGGAGATGGAAACTTGCCCTTCAACATATCCTTTTTCCTGCCACACTCCTGGTCTACATCTATGCTAACCTCTTCCATCTCCCCCTCCTCCATCCTTAACTCACTTATTCACTATTCATTTCTCACCATCTACCACTCAAGTTTATTAGGTTCACTTCTCTTTAATGCTTGATATATCCCCTTTTGTTATATATCGTCTTTGGTGTCCTATTGGCTTGGCTCAGTACTGGAGGTACAGTATGTTTGACTTCCAAAAAATCACCCATCATCTCCTCGTGGGCTAGGTCGTGAATAACTTTTGTAGTACACAACACATGAAAGTACATAGCACTGCGCGGAACTTAGTGTGACCCAGGGTTGGCCCACATCTTGCAGACACGGCCAGGCTGTGCTGGCAGAGCTGCTGTTAATCTCTGGTAGAGCACGCTGCCGAGGCTACGTGTACGCTCTGGTGATAGGCCTTACTTGCTGCGTCTGCTATCCGGGGCACAACTTGCATGCCTTGCACAATCTTTCTGACAGCTACTACATTTCTCTTTTTTTTGTGTGGGGGGGGGGGGGGGTGATGAACTGGTGGCTCCTGCAGTTGAGAGATGGAGCACATAGATAGAGAGATGACTTCCACGTCCATTGCGGTGCTAGAGTCGAGTGAATGGGCCAACCCTCTAGCTGGGACCTTCAAGTATGGGCGGAAATGCACCGTGCGAACCCCCCCCCCCCCCCCCCCAACCGCAGCCCAGTACAGAACCGATGATAAGCTGTCAAACTCTGGGTCCATGACCATGTTGGTAGGTGGATGAGGAGGCAGTGTGGATGGAGGTGAAGGCCGCCCGGTGGTGGTGACAGCAGGCCAGCCCAGTAGGGAAGCTTGTGCCAGGTATTCTCTGGTGATCATGGTGCTGATATAGCCCCAGGGGGATGCAGCAGGTGAGGGTCCTTGTAATGCGGCTGCCAGGTGGGAAAGGGGTGAGGTTACCCTGAGGAACTGCCGCTCTGGACAGGGGCAGGCATCTGCCATTGAGAAGCCGGTACCTGTAATGTGGGGGTGTGAGTCCATTCTGCGATGGAGCTGATTTCGGTGACGACGTACCTCCCAGTCCCCTACTCTTCAGGGGTAGAGCCTGCAATCCAAGACAACTGCAGATATCCAGTGGGGATTGCAACCAACCCCCTGTGCCCAGATTGACATACCCAGCTGTAAACCTGGCGCCCTCCAGGCGCGAATACTGGCGAGGATCAGGATGGAGGAGGTGCTCAGAGTCCGCAGTTGGCGGCCGTGGAGGAGCTGTGCGGGGCTGCATTTCCCCATTGGTGTAGTCCGATACAATGGCAAGAAAAGTGTCAACGACTCCTCAGCGGGAAATGCGTGTAGGTACAGTCTTAGACAAAAAAATTGATCGCCGGCCGGCCGACGCAGAATGCTAAGTCCGACGATGTGCACGATCTGGCAACACTGTAGAATGCGGTACTGTCAGGAGGAAGTGTTAGGTCCTTCTCGAGACGGGTCTGTGATATGTGACCGCGTGGTCTCGCGGTAGGAGTCGTGTTTACAAGCGTGTAAGTAAGCAGGCGCGAGATCGAATCCAACCACCTTCAATTTCTTTTTTTTAAACCACAAATCGGCTATCTTCGTTATCAGTGTGGAAGGACCTCAAATATAACAGCGAAAAGCCCCAGAAATATTACACAAAAGAACTCGCTGCTGCATCAAAACTGAACTGTTTACTCTCGGGAGTAGTGGGCACCGGCTACGACGATGCGCCAGCGGCCGCATCGCGGCTGCCACCTGCGGACTCAGTGACAGCGGCGCGCCGCTATGAGTTTTCTTACCGGCTGTTATGTCCTTACCTCAAGTTCTGGTACTTATATTACAGTCACATATTGAATTTTT